>CAKXYN010000257.1:600000-916016 GCA_935064755.1 Tragelaphus eurycerus | reverse complement strand
AAGATGGATCCGCTGCCAGTATACACGTGTTCCCCATCCTGAACCCTCTTCCTTCCCCCCTCCCCACACCATCCCTCCAGGTCGTCCCAGTGCTCCAGCCCCAGGCATTTGTTATCGGGCATCGTACCTGGACTGACGACTCATTTCAGATATAATATTATACATATTTCAATGCTATTCTCCCCAATCATCCCACCTTCTCCCGGTCCCAGAGTCCAAAAGTCTGTTCTATACATCAGTGTCTCTTTTGCTGTCTTGTAAATAGGGTTAGTTTTACCATCTTTCTAAATGCCATATATATGCGTTAGTATACTGTATTTGTGTTTTTCTTTCTGGCTTACTTCACTCTGTATAATAGGCTCCAGTTCCATCCACCTCCTTAGAACTGATTCAAATGTATTCTTTTTAATGGCTCAGTAATACTCCATTGTGTATATGTACCACAGCTTGCTTATCCATTCATCTGTGGATGGACATCTAGGTTGCTTCCATGTTCTGGCAATTGTAAACAGTGCTGCTATGAACATTGGGGTACACGTGTCTCTTTCAATTTTGGTTTTCTCAGTGTATATGCCCAGCAGTGGGATTGCTGGATCATAAGGCAGTTCTATTCCCAGTTTTTTGAGAAATCTCCATACTGTTCTCCATAGTGGCTGTACTAGTTTGCATTCCCACCAACAGTGTAAGAGGGTTCCCTTTTCTCCGCACCCTCTCCAGCATTTATTGCTTGTGGACTTTTGGATAGCAGCCATTCTGATTGGCCTGAAATGGTATCTCATAGTGGTTTTGATTTGCATTTCTCTGATAATGAGTGATGTTGAGCATCTTTTCATGTGTTTGTTAGCCATCTGTATGTCTTCTTTGGAGAAATGTCTATTGAGTTCTTTGGCCCATTTTTTGATTGGGTCATTTATTTTTCTGGAATTGAGCTGTAGAAGTTGCTTGTATATTTTTGAGATTAGTTGTTTGTCAGTTGCTTCATTTTTTATTATTTTCTCCCATTCTGAAGGCTGTCTTTTCGCCTTGCTTATAGTTTCCTTTGTTGTGCAGAAGCTTTTAAGTTTGATTAGGTCCCATTTATTCATTTTTGATTTTATTTCCAATATTCTGGGAGGTGGGTCATGGAGGATCCTGCTGTGATGTAAGTCAGAGAGTGTTTTGCCTATGTTTTCCTCTAGGAGTTTTATGGTTTCTGGTCTTACATTTAGCTCTTTAATCCATTTTGAGTTTATTTTTGTGTATGGTGTTAGAAAGTGTTCTAATTTCATTCTTTTACAAGTGTTTGACCAGTTTTCCCAGCACCGCTTGTTAAAGAGATTGTCTTTAATCCAGTGTATATTCTTGCCTCCTTTGTCAAAGATAAGGTGACCATATGTGCGTGGATTTATCTCTGGGCTTTCTATTTTGTTCCATTGATCTATGTTTCTGTCTTTGTGCCAGTACCATACTGTCTTGATGACTGTGGCTTTGTAGTACAGCCTGAATTCAGGCAGGTTGATTCCTCCAGTTCCATTCTTCTTTCTCAAGATAGCTTTGGCTATTCGAGGTTTTTCGTATTTCCATACAAATTGAGAAATTATTTGTTCTACCTCTGTGAAGAATACCATTGGTAGCTTGATGGGGATTGAATTGAATCTATAAATTGCTTTGGGTAGTATACTCATTTTCACTATATTGATTCTTCCAATCCATGAACATGGTATATTTCACCATCTATTAGTGTCCTCTTTGATTTCTTTCACCAGTGTTTTGTAGTTTTCTATATATAGGTCTTTAGATTCTTTAGGAAGATATATTCCTAAGTATTTTATTGTTTTCATTGCAATGGTGAATGGAATTGTTTCCTTAATTTCTCTTTCTATTTTCTCGTTATTAGTGTACAGGAATGCAAGGGATTTCTGTGTGTTAATTTTATATCCTGCAACTTTACTCTATTCATTGATCAGTTCTAGTAATTTTCTGGTGGAATCTTTAGGGTTTTCTACATAGAGGATCATGTCATCTGCAAACAGTGAGAGTTTTACTTCTTCTTTTCCAATTTGGATTCCTTTTATTTCTTTTTCTGCTCTGGTTGCTGTGGCCAAAACTTCCAAAACTATGTTGAATAGTAATGGTGAAAGTGGGCATCCTTGTCTTGTTCCTGACTTTAGAGGAAATGCTTTCAATTTTTCACCATTGAGGATAATGTTTGCTGTGGGTTTGTCATATATGGCTTTTATTATGTTGAGGTATGTTCCTTCTATTCCTGCTTTCTGGAGAGTTTTTATCATAAATGGATGTTGATCTTTGTCAAAGGCTTTCTCTGCCTCTATTGAGATAATCATATGGTTTTTATTCTTCAGTTTGTTAATGTGGTGTATTACGTTGATTGATTTGTGGATATTGAAGAATACTTGCATTCCTGGGATAAAGCCCACTTGGTCATTGTGTATGATCTTTTTAATGTGTTGTTGGATTCTATTGCTAGAATTTTGTTAAGGATTTTTGCATCTAGGTTCATCAGTGATATTGGCCTGTAGTTTTCTTTTTTTGTGGGATCTTTGTCAGGTTTTGGTATTACGGTGATGGTGGCTTCATAGACTGAGTTTGGAAATTTGCCTTCCTCTGCAATTTTCTGGAACAGTTTGAGTAGGATAGGTGTTAGCTCTTCTCTAAATTTTTGGTAGAATTCAGCTGTGAAGCCGTCTGGACCTGGGCTTTTGTTTGCTGGAAGGTTTCTGATTACAGTTTCAATTTCCGCGCTTGTGATGGGTCTGTTAAGAGTTTCTATGTCTTCCTGATCCAGTTTTGGGTAGTTGTACTTTTCTAAGAATTTGTCCATTTCTTCCACATTGTCCATTTTATTGCCATATAGTTGCTGATAGTAGTCTTTTATGATCCTTTGTATTTCTGTGTTGTCTGTTGTGATCTCTCCATTTTCATTTCTAATTTTATTGATTTGATTTTTCTCCCTTTGTTTCTTGATGAGTCTGGCTAGTGGTTTGTCAATTTTACTTACCCTTTCAAAGAACCAGCTTTTGGCTTTGTTGATTTTTGCTATGGTCTCCTTTGTTTCTTTTGCATTTATTTCTGCCCTAAATTTTAAGATTTCTTTCCTTCTACTAACCTTGGGGTGCTTCATTTCTTCCTTTTCCAGTTGCTTTAGGTGTAGAGTTAGTTTATTTGTTTGGCTTTTTTCTTGTTTCTTGAGGTATGCCTGTATTGCTATGAACTTTCCCCTTAGGACTGCTTTTACAGTGTCCCACAGGTTTTGGGTTGTTGTGTTTTCATTTTCATTCGTTTCTATGCAGAATTTGATTTCTTTTTTGATTTCTTCTGTGATTTGTTGGTTATTCAGGAGTGTGTTGTTCAGCCTCCATATGTTGGAATTTTTAATAGTTTTTCTCCTGTTATTGAGATTTACTCTTACTGCATTGTGTTCAGAAAAAATGCTTGGAATGATTTCAATTTTTCTGAACTTACAAGGCTAGATTTATGGCCCAGGATGTGGTCTATCCTGGAGAAGGTTCCGTGTGCGCTTGAGAAAAAGGTGAATTTCATTGTTTTGGGATGAAATGTCCTATAGATATCAATTAGTTCTAACTGGTCTATTGTATCATTTAAAGTTTGTGTTTCCTTGTTAATTTTCTGTTTATTTGATCTATCCATTGGTGTGAGTGGGGTATTGAAGTCTCCCACTATTATTGTGTTATTGTTGATTTCTCCTTTCATACTTGTTAGTATTTGTCTTATATATTGCGGTGCTCCTAAGTTGGGTGCATATATATTTATAATTGTTATATCTTCTTCTTGGATTGATCCTTTGATCATTAGGTAGTGACCTTCTTTGTCTCTTTTCACATCTTTTGTTTTAAAGTCTATTTTATCTGATATGAGTATTGCTACTCCTGCTTTCTTTTGGTCTCTATTTGCCTGGAAAATCTTTTTCTAGCCCTTGACTTTCAGTCTGTATGTGTCCCCTGTTTTGAGGTGGGTTTCTTGTAGACAACATATGTAGGGGTCTTGTTTTTGTATCCATTCAGGCAGTCTCTGTCTTTTGGTTTGGGCATTCAACCCATTTACATTTAAGGTAATTAATGATAAATATGATCCCGTTGCCATTTACTTTGTTGTTTGGGGTTTGAATTTATATATCCTTTTTGTGTTTCTTGTCTAGAGAATGCCCTTTAGTATTTGTTGGAGAGCTGGCTTGTTGTTGCTAAAATCTCTCAGCTTTTGCTTGTCTGTAAAGCTTTTGATTTCTCCTTCATATTTGAATGAGATCCTTGCTGGGTACAATAATCTGGGCTGTAGGTTATTTTCTTTCATCACTTTAAGTATGTCTTGCCATTCCCTCCTGGCTTGGAGAGTTTCTATTGAAAGATCAGCTGTTAGCCTTATGGGAATTCCCTTGTGTGTTGTTTGTTGTTTTTCCCTTGCTGCTTTTAATATTTGTTCTTTGTGTTTGATCTTTGTTAATTTGATTAATATGTGTCTTGTGGTGTTTCGCCTTGGGTTTATCCTATTTGGGACTCTCTGGGTTTCTTGGACTTGAGTGATTATTTCCTTCCCCATTTTAGGGAAGTTTTCAACTATTATCTCCTCTAGTATCTTCTCATGGTCTTTCTTTTTGTCTTCTTCTTCTGGGTCTCCTATGATTTGAATATTGTAACGTTTAAAATTGTCCTGGAGGTCTCTGAGATTGTCCTCATTTCTTTTAATTCGTTTTTCTTTTTTCTCCTCTGATTCCTTTAATTCTGCCATTCTGTCTTCTAATTCGCTAATTCTATCTTCTGCCTCTGTTATTCTACTATTTGTTGCCTCCAGAGTGTTTTGGATCTCATTTATTGCATTATTCATTATATATTGACTCTTTTTTATTTCTTCTAGGTCCTTGTTAAATCTTTCTTGCATCTTCTCCATGCTTTTCTCCAGGCTATTTATCCATGATTCCATTTTGCTTTCCAGATTTTGGATTAATTTCACTATCATTATTCGGAATTCTTTATCAGGTAGGTTCGCTATTTCTTCCTCTTTTGTTTGGTTTGGTGGGCATTTATCCTGTTCCTTTACCTGCTGGGAATTCTTCTGTCTCTTCATCTTGTTTAAATTGCTGAGTTTGGGGTGTCCTTACTGTATTCTGGTAGTCTGTGGAGTTCTCTTTATTGTGGCATTTTTGCACTATATGTGGGTTTGTACCAGTGGCTTGTTGAGGTTTCTTGTTTATGGAAGCTTGTGTCGGTGTTCTGGTGGGTGGAGCTGGATTTCTTTTCTCTGGGGTGCAGTGGAGTGTCTAGTAGTGAGTTATGAGATGTCTATGATTTTGGGGTCGCTTTGTGTAGCCTGTGTATTGGAGCTCAGGGCTGTGTTCTTGTTTTTCTGGAGAATTTGCTTGGTATGTCTTGTCGTGGAACTTGCTGGTCTTTGTGTGATGTTTGGTTTCAGAGTAGGTATGGAGGCTTTTAATGAGCTCCTGTTAATTAATGTTTCGTGGGATCAGGGTATGGACTTAAGCCTCCTGCTTCCAGTTATCGGTCTTATTTTTACAGTAGTCTCAAAAACTTCTTCTATAATGCATTCCACAACTGGACTGCTCAGAGATGTTCACGGAGTTATATAGAGAAGGAAAAAGGGAGGAAGGAGACAGAGGTGGTCAGGAGGATAAAAGGAGGGAATGTGAAGGAGAGAGACAGATCTAGTCAGTAATCAGTAAAGAAAAGAAAAAAGGAAAGGAAAAAAGCAAAGGACAAAAAGGAAAAAAGAAAAAAAAAAAAAACAGGGTCGCAAAAGTTATATCTAAATGTGGAGATTAAAGAAGTACTAGAGGATAAAAAAAAATAAAAATAAAAGAAATCAAAAAAAAACAAAAAAAAATTAAAAGAAGGAAAAAAAAATTTTTGTTTTCCTTTTTCCAATTAAAAAATAATATAAAATTAAAAAATATATATTAAAAAAAAAAAAAAAAGGAAATAATGATGGTAAAAATAGTAACAATATATATAAGAGTTTCTCTATTATTGTTGTGGGTTCAGTTCATTTTTGGCTAGTTCCTTGTTCCGGCTTAAATTTCTCAAGATCTATAGGCCCCTTTTTCTGTAGTTGGTCTGTATAGTCCTTTGTTCTGTGCACGGTCCGGCGGTGTTCTGGGCCAAGGCCGGCCACTCGTGTGGTCGGCGCTGCAGAATCTGGATTGCCAGCCCAAACTACTCCAGTTAGGCAGCTCTCCAGACAATCAGGCGAACGCAGTCTGCGCTGAGGCCCGCAGAGGGGGGGGGCCGGCCACGGGAATGGCGGGCGGGGGCGGGTGGGGGGGGGGGATGGGGTGGCCCTCGTGGGAGCCGCTGGCACAGCAGGCGGGGGCACGCCTGCGCGGGAGTGGCCGGGTGGGGGAGAGTCCGGTGGGGGGAGTGTCCCTCGTGGGAGCGGCCGGTGGAGGAGCGTGCCACGTGGGAACAGCCAAGGCGTCTCCCTTCCCAGCCCCCGGCTCCCCAATGGCAGATGCGGGCGTTTGCGGTGATGGTGATCTTCTCCGCTGTGGAAGTTACCGCAGGGCCCGCAGTCTGTGGGTTCTAATTGATCAACTATTCTCCTCCCTGTTATGATAGTCTCCGTGTTTCCCAGGTTCGGCACAGACTCCGCAGGGAGAGTGTTTCCTGGTGTTTGGAAACTTCTCTTTTTCTTTTAGACTCCCTTCCCCCGACAGAGGTCCGCCCCTCCCTCTTTGTCTCTCTCTGGCTTCTATATTCTTTCCTACCTCCTTTACAAGGCAGTGAGTTGCTTTTCTGGGTGTCTGACGTCCTCCTCCAGCACTCCGAAGATGTTTGTGGAATTTACTCGGCGCCCAGATGTCCCTTTGATGAATTTGTGGAGGAGAAAGCGTATTCCCCGTCCTAATCCTCCACCATCTTAACCGGAAGTCCAGATTTCATTTTCTTGGAAAGCTCCAAAATGAATGTATAAATAAAATGAAGAAAAAAAGATGGGAGACTGCGTCCACAAAATATATAAAAACAATAAAAGTTAACTAGAAAAAATTCTTGGGCTCCAAATAATGGGAGAATAATGCTTGCTCCTTGGGAGAATAGCTATGTCAAACCTAGAAAGTGTTTGTTTGTTTGTTTAAGTAATTTATTTTTTGATTGAAGGAAAATGCTTTACAAATTTTTGTTGTTTTCTGCAAAATATCAAGATGAATCTGTCATAGATATACATATGTCCCTTCCCTCTTGAACCTCCCTCCCATCTCCCACCCCATGCCACCCCTTTAGGTTGTTATTGAGCCCCTGTTTGAGTTCCCTGAGTCATACAGCAAATTACCAATGGCTATCTATTTTACGTATGGTAATGTAAGTTTCCATGTTATTCTCTCCTTACATCTCACTCTCTCCTTCCTCCTGTCCACCTCCACGTCCATGTCTGTTCTCTATGTCTGTTTCTCCATTGCTGCCCTGCAAATGAATTCATCAGTACCCTCTTTCTAGATTCCATGTATATGCATTAGTGTATGACTTTTCTCTTTCTGATTTACTTCACTCTGTATAATAGGCTGTTGGTTCATCTACCTTATTAGACCTGATTCAAATGCATTCCTTTTTATGACTAATATTCCATTGTATATATGTACCACAACTTCTTTTTCCATCCATCTGTTGATGGACATCTAGGTTGCTTCCATGTTCTAGCTATTGTAAATAGTGCTGCAATGAGCATTGGGGTACATGTGGTTTTTTCATTTTGGTTTCCTCAGTGTATATGCCTAGGAGTGGGACTGCTGGGTCATCAGTTAAGTTCAGTTCAGTCGCTCAGTTCTGTCCAACTCTTTGTGACTCCATGAACCGTAGCACGCCAGGCCTCCTGTCCATCAACAACTCCAAGAATTCACCCAAACTCATGTCCTTTGAGTCGGTGATGACATTCAACCATCTCATCCTCTGTAGTCCCATTTTCCTCCTGCCCTCAATCTTTCCCAGCATCAGAGTCTTTTCAAATGAGTCACCTCTTTGCATCAATTAGCCAAAGTATTGGAGTTTCAGCTTCAGCATCAGTCCTTCCAATGACCACTCAGGACTGATCTTCTTTAGAATGGACTGGCTGGATCTCCTTGAAGTCCAAGGGACTCTCCAACACCACAGTTCAATTCTTTGGAGCTCAGCTTTTTTTATAGTCCAACTCTCACATCCATACATGACCACTGGAAAAACCACAGACTTGACTAGACGGATCTTTGTTGGCAAAGTAATGTCTCTGCTTTTGACTATGCTATCTATGTTGGCTTAAAGCTCAACATTCAGAAAACGAAGATCATGGCATCCGGTCCCATCACTATATGGGAAATAGATGGGGAAACAGTGGAAACATAAAACAGTGGAAAAATAAAGTCAGACTTTATTTTTTATTTTTCTGGGCTCCAAAATCACTGCAGATGGTGACTGCAGCCATGAAATTAAAAGACGCTTACTCCTTGGAAAGAAAGTTATGACCAACCTAGATAGCATATTCCAAAGCAGAGACATTACTTTCCCAACAAAGGTTCGCCTAATCAAGGCTATGGTCTTTCCTGTGGTCATGTATGGATGTGAGAGCTGGACTGTGAAGAAGGCTGAGCGCCAAAGAATTGATGCTTTTGAACTGTAGTGTTGGAGAAGACTCTTGAGAGTCCCTTGGACTGCAAGGAGATCCAACCAGTCCATTCTGAAGGGATCAGCCCTGGGATTTCTTTAGAAGGAATGATGCTAAAGCTGAAACTCCAGTATTTTGGCCACCTCATGCGAAGAGTTAACTCATTGGAGAAGACTCTGATGCTGGGAGGGATTGGGGGCAAGAGGAGAAGGGGACGACAGAGGATGAGATGGCTGGATGGCATCACTGACTCGATGGGTGTGAGTCTGAGTGACCTCTGGGAGTTGGTAATGGACAGGGAGTCCTGGCATGCTGCGATTCATGGGGTCGCAAAGAGTCGGACACGACTGAGCGACTGATCTGATCTGATCTGATCTATGTTGGTCATAACATTCTTTCCAAGGAGTAAGAGTCTTTTAATTTCATGACTGCAATCATCATCTGCAGTGGTATTGGAGCCCCCCCCCCAAAATAAAGTCTGACACTGTTTCCCCATCTATTTCCCATAAAGTGATGGGACCAGATGCCATGATCTTCATTTTCTGAATGTTGAGCTTTAAGCCAACTTTTTCACTCTCCACTTTCACTTTCATTAAGAGGCTCTTTAGTTCTTCTTCACTTTCTGCCATAACAGTGTTGTCATCTGCACATCTGAGGTTATTGATATTTCTCCTGGCAATCTTGATTCCAGCTTGTGCTTCTTCTAGCCCAGCATTTCTCATGATGTACCACATGGTGGCTTTATTCCTAGCTTTATTTAAGGAATCTCCATATCATCTGCCATAGTGGCTGTATCAGTTTATATACCTATCAACAGTGGGAGAGGGTTCCCTTTTCTCTATATCCTTTCCAGTATTTATTGTTTGTAGACTTTTTGATGGTGTGAGGTGACATCTCATTGTAGTTTTGTTTTGTATTTCTGTAATCATGAGCAATGTTGAGCATTTTTTCATGTGTTTGTTAGCCATCTGTATGTCTTTTTTGGAGAAATGTCTGTTTATGTCTTTTCCCCACTTTTTGATTGGGCTGTTTGCTTTTCTGGTATTGAGTTGTATGAGCTGCTTGTTTATTTTGGAAATTAATCTTTTGTTAGTTGTTTCATTTTCTATTATTTTCTCCCCTTCTTAGGGTTGTCTTTTCACCTTGTTTATAGTTTCTTTTGCTATGCAAAAGTGTTTAAGTTTAATTAGGTCCCACTTGTTTATTTTTGTTTTTATTTCCACTGCTCTAGAAGATGGGACATAGAGGGTCTTGCTTTCATTTATGTCACTGAATATTCTTCCTATGTTTTCCTTTAAGAGTTTTATAGTTTCTGGTCTTAAAAACACTTAGGTACTTAATTCATTTTGAATTTATCATGTATACTTGTGGCAGATTCATTTTGATGTATGGCAAAAGCAATACAATATTGTAAAGTTAAGCAAAATAAAATTTAAAAAAAAATAAAAAAAAAAAAGAAAATGTTCTAATTTCATTCTTTTACATATAGTTGTCTAGTTTTGTCAGCACCAATTATTGAAGAGGCTATCTTTGTCCCATTGTATATTCTTGCTTCCTATGTCAAAAATAAGGTACCCATAGGTGTGTAGATCTTTGGGCTCTCTATTTTAAAACAGAGTTTTAAAAAGCAGAGACATCACTTTTCTGACAAAGGTCTATACAGTCAAAGCTTTCATTTTTCCTGTAGTCATGTATGAATGTGAGGGTTGGACCATTAAGAAGGCTGAATGCCAAAGAATTGACTCTTTCAAACTGTGATGCTAGGGAAGACTTTTAGAGTCTCTTGGATAGCAAGGAGATCAAACCAGTCAATCCTAAAGGAAATCCACCATGAATATTCATTGGAAGGACTGATGCTGAAGCTGAAGGTCTAATACTTTGGCCACTTGATTCAAAGAGCTGACTCACTGCAAAAGACCATGATGCTGGGGAAAAGTTGAAGACAAGAGAAGTGGGTGACAGAGGGTGAGATAATTGGATGGCATCACTGACTCAATGCACATGAGTTTGTGCAAACTTAGGGAGATAGTGATGGACAGAGAAACCTGGTGTGCTACAGTTCATAAGATCACAAAGAGTCAGAAATGACTTAGCGACTGAACAACAACAACAGCAGGTCAGTAAGAAGAACAATGACGAAATAATACTGGTCAATATCACAAAAATAAACATGGATCAATGTAACAGAATGGAGAGTCCAGGAATAAGCATAGACATCTAAGGTCAATTAATCTTTGATAAAGAAAGCAAGAATATACAATGGAAAGAAGACAGTCTCTTCAATAGGTGGTGCTGGGAAAACTGGATAACTACATTTAAAGAAATAAAATTAGAACATTATCTAATACCATATACAAAATAAACTCAAAATATATTAAAGATTTAGCTATAAACTAAATACTGTAAAGCTCCTAGAGGAAAACATAAACAGAACACTCTTTGATATAAACTGCAGCAAAATCTTTTTTGATTGATTTCCTTATAGTAATGAAAATAATGAAAAGAAAAATAAACAAATGGGACCTAATTAAGCTTAAAAGCTCCACAGAGCAAAGAACCATAATCAAGTGAAAAGACAAACTACAAACTGCGAGAAAATATTTGCAAATGATGCAACTAAACAGGGCTTAATTTCTAAAAAATACAAACAGTTCACATAGCTCAATATCAAATACAAAAAAAAAAAAAAAAACAAATAAACAAATAAAAAGCAACCCAATCAAAAAATAAACAGAACCTAAACAGACATTTCTCCAAAGGAGACTTGCAAATGGCCAATAGACACATGAAAAAAATGTTCAACATTTCTATTTATTAGAGACATGCAAATTAAAACTACAATAAGATATCAACTCATAGCAGTCAGAGTGACCATCATCAAAAAGTCTACAAATAAATGTAAGAGAGAGTGTGGAGAAAAGGGAACTCTCCTACATTGGTGGTAATGTAAATAGGTGCAGGCATTATTGAGAACAGTATGGAGATTCCTTAAGAAAAAGAAAAAACAAAACTAAATAAAGAGTTACCATCAGTTCAGTTCAGTTCAGTCTCTCAGTCGTGTCTGACTCTTTGCGACCTCATGAATTGCAGCACACCAGGCTTCCCTGTCCATCACCAGCTTCCAGAGTTCACTCAAACTCATATCAATCAAGTCAGTGATGCCATCTAGCCATCTCATCCTCTGTCGTCCCCTTCTCCTCTTGCCTTCAATACTTCCCAGCATCAGGGTCTTTTCCAATGAGTCAACTCTTCGCATCAGGTGGCCAAAGTACTAGAGTTTCAGCTTCAGTATCATTCCCTCCAAAGAAATCCCAGGGCTGATCTCCTTCAGAATGGACTGGTTGGATCTTCTTACAGTCCAAGGGAGTCTCAGGAGTCTTCTCCAACACCACAGTTCAAAAGCATCAATTCTTCGGCGCTCAACCTTCTTCACAACCCAACTCTCACATCCATACATGACCACAGGAAAAACCATAGCCTTGACTAGACAAACCTTTGTTGGCAAACTAATGTCTCTGCTTTTGAATATGCGATCTAGGTTGGCCATAGCTTTCCTTCCAAGGAGTAAGTGTCTTTTAATTTCATGGCTGCAGTCACCATCTCCAGTGATTTTGGAGCCCAGAAGAATAAAGTCTGTCACTGTTTCCTCATCTATTTCCCATGAAGTGATGGGACCAGATGCCATGATCTTCGTTGTCTGAATGTTGAGCTTTAAGCCAACTTTTTCACTCTCCACTTTCACTTTCATCAAGAGGCTTTTTAGTTCCTCTTCACTTTCTGCCATAACAGTGTTGTCATCTGCATATCTGAGGTTATTGATATTTCTCCCGGCAATCTTGATACCAGCTTGTGCTTCTTCCAGTCCAGCATTTCTCATGATGTACTCTGCATATAAGTTAAACAAGCAGGGTGACAATATACAGCCTTGACGTACTCCTTTTCCTATTTGGAACCAGTCTGTTATTCCATGTCCATTTCTAACTGTTGCTTCCTGACCTGCATACAGATGTCTCAAGAGGCAGGATATGTTCTAGCAATCCCACTCCTGGGCATATATTTATAAAAGACAAAAACTAATTTAAAAATATGCATGCACCCCAAAGTTCATAGCAATATGAATTATTTACAATAGCCAAAACATGGAAGCAACCTAAATGTCCATCAACAGATGAGTGTATATCGAAGATGTGATATGCATATACACAATGGAATACTGTTGTTGTTTAGCTGTTAATTTGTATCTGACTCTTTGCCATCCCATGGACTATAGCCCACCAGGTTCTTCTGTACATGGGATTTTCTAGGCAAGAATACTGGCATGGGTTGCCATTTTCTTCTTCAGGAGATCTTTCTGACCCAGGGATTGAACTTACATCTCCTACTTGGTAGGTGGATTCTTTACCACTGAGCCACCTGGAAAGCCCTACAATGGAATACATCTTTGCCATAAAAAATAATGAAATAATGACATTTGCAGCAACATAGATGTGCCTAGAGATTATCATACTAAGTAAAGTAAATCAGAGAGAGAAAGATACTTATCATATGTTATCACTCATGTGTGGAATCTAAGTGAAAAAAATGATATAAATGAATTTATTTACAAAACAGACTCAGATTTCAAAAACAAGCTTATGGTTACCAAAGGGAAATGTAGGGGGTAGAGCTTGGCATTGATATACATACACTGCTGTATATAAAACAGATAATCAATAAGGACCTACTGTATGGCACAGGGAGCTCTACTAAATATTCTGTAATAAACTATATGGGAAAAGAATCTGAAAAAGAATAAATGTGTATATTTGCTGTACACCTGAATCAATTTGCTGTACACCTGAAAATAATACAACTTTGTAGATCAGCCATATTCAATAAAAAAGAGTATATTAGAAAAAGAAAGCAAAAGATAAGATAATTATTAGTCATCAGAATTTATCAATGAGGATTCTAAAGGACTTTCTTAAAATTGAAATGAAATGATTGGCAACAAAAACCTGGGTTCTACTTGAAGTAATGCAAAGTTCTGGAAATGGCAAACATTTCAGTAAATATAAAAGCTATTTTTTAATATAAGTTTTTTAATACCAGCTAAATATGTAAAGAATAAAATGAAATACAAAATGGCAATATGAGATTTATAATGTTTAGAACTACAATATATAAAAAATAGCATGCAACTCAAAAGGAGAAATGAATGTAGAGTGTTGTAAAAGGAATCTTATATATGTAAAATGTACTGACTTATGTTTTGAAGACTAGCTATGATAAACTACATATTTTAGGGAAGAAAACCAAAAATTAAACAAAGATATTGCTAAGGAAAAAATTTAAAAGATGAAACAGAATACTAAAAACATTCTGTTAACCAAATGAAAGTCAAGAAAAAGAGAACTCATGGAACAAAGATCTAATAGAACAACTAGATATCAGAAAGCAAGATGATAAACTTAAACTCGAAAATGAAATAAAATGTGTCAATTATTAATTATCTAAACACATCAATTAAAAAACAGAGATGGACAGACTTTGATAAAAAAAGTAAGATTTCTTTTTTTTTTTGTAAAAATTTCAATAATACATTGTTATCACTTTTACAATAAAAAAAGTAAGATTTCAATTATATGTTTTCTTCAAGAAAACCATTTGAAATATAAATGTTCATATAACTATAATAATTCAGAGAAAAACATAAAAATTCTAATAATTAGAAAGCCAAGGGACTATTTTAACATCAGACAAAGTGTATTTCAGCATTGAGAATACTACAGAAGTAAAGGTTGACCACTTTTTAGTGATAAAAAAGTGAGTAAAAATTCTAATGGAATGAATGAATATGAATATGCATACTTGTAAGAAAGATTCAAATTCCAGAAAGGAAAAAATGATGACCAAAAAAAGCAGACAATTCCAAAATTGCAGATAAAGATTTCAAATGTATTTTTTCTGTAACTGATTTAAAAAAGTAGAAAAGAAGTTAATAAAATTTATATGGCCTAAACAATAACACCAAACATCATATAATTCATATTTATAAAACATCACATACAACAAAACATTATTTTTCTTTCAAAGCCTATTTGCATAGGCAGAACACTTCCTGGGCCATTAAACACATAATTTAAGTGATTTCTCGACTCAGAATAAATCAAGAATATCTACTTTTGTACCTTCAGTTCAGTGCTGTAGTGAGAGTACTAGCCAATGCAATACAGTAAGGAAAACAAATAAAAGGCAATCACGTTAGAAAGTTTGTAAAACTATTCACCAAAAAATGTGATTATTTAGATAGAAAATCCAAAGCAATCAAAGTAAAAAAGCTAGTAAAATTTTTAGTTAAAAAAAAACCCTGATAAATGAATTTAATGAGGTTGTAAGATATGCAAAGAATATAAGGTCATAAGCTGATACATGAAACAGAACTGTATTTCTTCACAATATCAGCAAAAAAGTGGAAACTGACATTTATTACAATAGCAATATATCAATGAATTGGCATCAAAATCATAAAATATGTAGGTATGGTAAATACTAAAAAAAAAAAAAAATTAATGAAGAAAACCAAAGGAGACAGAAATAAATGTAAAATTATAATATGACCGTAAATTGAGAAACTCAAAATTGTTAACAGGGCAGTTAACATCAATTAGATTTATTGTTAAACACAAGTACAATATAAACCCCAGCATGCTTTTCTCTAGAAATTGACAAGTTGATTCTAAAATTTATATGGCAATTTAAACCACATAGAATAATCAAAATAATTTAGAATAGATAAAACACTTACTATATATATATAAGCACAATTTAGAAATAGATGACTCAGATTTCAATGCATACTGTATCACAACATTGACCAACTGGTACTGTCACAAGAATAGAGAATTGGCATAAGTGACAGAGATCAAGAAGTGCAAATTTCCAGTGACAAAAGAAATGAGTCATGGGATGAAATATACAGCATAGGGAATATAGTTATTTATACTGTAATATTTTTGTATGGTGACAGTAACTAGACATAATATAGTGACTATTTTGTATTGTATAGAAATACCAACTCACTATGTTGTGCATCTGGAACTAAGGTAGTGGTTCAGTTTTACTTCAGTTAAAGATATGTGTAGACACTGGAAGAAAATTATCAAAATGGTAATAATTGTTACCTCTGGGGTTGTAAGGAATATGGGTGATTGTTAATCTTCAATTTATGCTTTTATATTAAAAATGAAAAAGTATAGACACATGAGTCAATGTAACAGAATGTACACAATGGAAATAGTACTATAAATATAAGGTCAATACATTTTCAATGAAGTTGTGAAGGAATTTAAATGAGGACTGAAAAGTTATTTCAACATACTATATAAGGAAATATTGAATGTGCATAAAAATGTCAAAACATACACTTTATAAGAAAGCATAGGAGATAGTCTGCAGCTTGAAGTAGACATATTAGACAAGATAAAGTAAAATACTAAGAAAAATAATGATAATTTAGACCATATCAATATTAAAAACATCTGCAAATCTGCAATTACATAAAGTTGATGATTGGACAACTCTGTGAACATATTAAAAACCCACTGAACTGTACACTTCAAAAGTGTATATTTTATGGTATGAAAATTATATTTTATTAAAACTGTCAAAAAAGGCATGATTTTACTTGCAAAGCAGAAACAGAGATGCAGAAGTAGAGAACAAGCATACGTATGCCAAGGGGAGATAGGCGAGGGGATGAATTGGGAGAATGGGATTGACATATAATACTCTTGATACCACATATAAAATAGATAACTAATGAGAACATACTGTATAGCACAAGGAACTCTAATCTGTGCTCTGTGGTGACCTAAATGGTAAGGAAACCCTCCAAACAGGAGGCTTTCCCTGGTGGCTCAGATGGTAAAGAATCCACAAGCAATACAGGAGACCTGGGTTTGATCCCTGGGCTGGGACAATCCTTTGGAGAAGGGAATGGATACCTGCTCCAGTATTTTTGCCTGGAGAATTACATGACCAGAGAAGTACGTCAGGTTACAGTCCATAGAGTCACAAAGAGTCGGACACAACTGAGCGACGAATGCACATATATGAATAGCTGATTCACTTTTCTGTACAGGAGAAACTGACACAGAAGTGTAAAGCTGTGGCCGATTTAAAAAAAAAAAAAGGCATGATTAATAAAATAGAAAAATAAACCATATAGTAAGGAATAAATATTTGCAAAATATATATCTAATAAAGGACTTGTATTGAGATCTCAATGTCTGAATACAAAGACAAAAAAGATAAACAAAAAATAATTAACACATAGTAAAATATTTGAATATATAATTCACAAAGCAAGATGTACAAATAGCCAAAAGCACATGAAAAATGATCAACATAATTAATATTCAAGAAAAACACATGATAAAAGTGAAGTAAAATATCACATTTAAGAAATTTAAAAGACTGACTACAATAAGAACTGGCTGGGATGTGAAAACACTGATATAGGCATACATTGCTGATGGGAATTAATTATGATACCTCTCTGAAAATAGTTTGGCAGTTTATAAACAACTAAAAAGCGTTTCTAGTTATGCTGCTGCTACTGCTGCTGCTGCTAAGTCGCTTCAGTCATGTCCGACTCTGTGCGACCCCATAGACGGCAGCCCACCAGGCTCCCCCGTCCCTGGGATTCTCCAGGCAAGAACACTGGAGTGGGTTGCCATTTCCTTCTCCAATGCATGAAAATGAAAAATGAAAGTGAAGTTGCTCAGTCGTGTCTGACTCTTGGCGACCCCATGGACTGCAGACTACCAGGATCCTCCATCCATGGGATTTTCCAGGCAAGAGTGCTGGAGTGGGGTGCCATTGCCTTCTCCTAGTTATGGGTAATCACCAAACATAAATGAACATATATATCTATATAAGGACATAGAAACTAATATTCATAGGCGTTTTCCTATTAGCCTCACACTGGAAATAATCTAAATGACTTTCAACAGGTCAACGGGTGAATAAATCATGATTTATAAATGGGATACTTTAACCAACAACCATATTAATTAACAAAAAATAGAATACTCTTATGAAACAGTATGTCTCCAAAACATGGTAGGTGAACAAAATGAGACAAAATTGAGTAATCTGTATGTTTCCATTTATATTAAATTTTAGAAAAGAGCAAACTGTATCAACAGAAAGCAAGGTTACTATTTCTCTTGTGCCAGGACTCAGTGAAACTGACCACGAAAAATAGAAGGAAACTCTTCTGGGTTGAAGAAATGTTCTGTAACCTTGTGGTGGTTGTTGCTTGGATATATGCATTTGTCAAAACCCATTAAACTATATATTTAAATTGGGAAAATTTATTTTGTGATGTTATTAAGTTAAACCTACAGAAAGTTAATATAATTATTTTTTTATCCACGTATATCATTTATTTTAAACTTTAAGCTTTATTTGTAAGATAATAAGCATTAATGATAGTGCTCAATTAAATACAAAACTACTTGTTAAAAATTTAGATTTTTGTGGATTATCCCAATATTCCTGACTAGAATTTTTATGAACAAGAATATGAAAAGATGAATTTGTAATTAAGCCCTCCTTTGATTCTTATAAACACTAAATTTGAGAATTGCTGGATAAATATGCTGCTGCTGCTGCTGCTGCTGCTGCTAAGTCATTTCAGTCGTGTCTGACTCTGTGCGACCCCAGAGACGGCAGCCCACCAGGCTCCCCCTCCCTGGGATTCTCCAGGTAAGAACACTGGAGTGGGTTGCCATTTCCTTCTCCAATGCCTGAAAGTGAAAAGTGAAAGTGAAGTCTCTCAGTTCTGTCTGACTCTTAGCGACCCCATGGACTGCAGCCTACCAGGCTCCTCCATCCATGGGATTTTCCAGGCAAGAGTACTGGAGTGGGGTGCCATAAATATGCTAATATTCTGATTTAAAATTCCATGAAAAATGTCCACTTGGTCTTCAGCATTATAGATCAGATTGCAGTGATTTTCTCTCTCTCTCTCTCTCTTTTTTTTTTTTTTTTCAGAATCCATCACAGATAGACTGAACATTCAATTCTGATGTGGGCTAGTTATGTTCATGGCTGCTGGTCCCCAGTTTCCTCACTAAAGGTATCTTTGAGAAACTTGCAACATTTTTTTTTTTTTTTTTAGCATAAGTTTGACTTCTAATTAACCTTAAGGAAGTCTTCAGGGCAGTAGTAGTTCAGGCCTCAGGAGTCCAGTGATCATAGTGCATGCTTCTAATAATCATATCCCATGTGGTTCTAAGAATTGTATGAACCAGAACTTCTCAAGATTGTGACTTTGGCTGGACAAACAGGTTCCTCTTAGATAGAGGAGATTACTTCTCTTGTCATAGAGGAGAGTTTCTGTCTCAAGGCAGATTCACTCTCTTTTGCTGTTGTTTTCTCAGGTTCTGGTCTCTGGCTTAAGAATCTCCCTTCCTAAGGGATTCCATATACTGAATTGCTACTTCTGCCCGAGTTGAAAGGAGGAGAACATTGCAAGTACCTGCTCAAGAGTGGAAATATTGATCTAGTTAGTCTGGGGCTTTGTGGGGTCTAGATCTTGGTGATGGGTAGTGCTTATGACCTCACCCACTGCAATTCTGGCAAGTGGCAGGGTTAAGAAGGAGAACCAGGGTCTGCTTTTAACTGAGGAACTAAGAATGATTGAGCATGTTCATTTTATAGAACTAAAATGTATAGTATAGTTTTATACTGTATAGTATAGTTTTATATCTGCATAGTTTTCTAAATGTTTCTTTTTTTGTTTCAATTTTATTTTATTTAACTTTACAATATTGTATTGGTTTTGCCATATATCAAAATGAATGTGCCACAGGTATACATCTGGATCATTTTTGTTCCCTCTAGATTTTCCTTCTTTCTTTCCCACTTCCTTTTTCGTTTCCTTCCTTCCTTTCTCTCTCTCTCTTTTCTCTCTCTTCCTCTTTCTTTCTTTCATTTCTTCCTCTCTTTTTTCCTTTCTTTTGTTTTTTAGCATGACTGACTTATGGATCAAATGAATTAACACTTATCAAATCTCAACTTCTCTTTCTTCTGTCTATTCATGGATGTATGACTTTAGCTATAATTTAAAACTGAAACTTACATTTAATTTTAACAAAGCAAATTCAGGATGTTCATGTGTACTTAAGAGTATAAAATTTCACTTCTTTGCTATCTGAGATTGTCTATAATTTCTCTTAGTTAATTGATTGATACTTTCCCTAAAGATAAATATTTGAATATCTCAAAAGGATTGCATCTAAAAAATATATAGCTTTTCTCTCTTTCGAGGTACACACTATCCCCAAATACAGAATCACTATTTAAATCTAACCTACATAAATTCCCTGTGGAGTATCTACTGCTACTGCTGCTGCTAAGCCACTTCAGTCGTGTCCAATTCTGTGTGACCCCATAGATGGCAGCCCACCTGGCTCCCCCGTCCCTGGGATTCTCCAGGCAAGAACACTGGAGTGTGTTGCCATTTCCTTCTCCAATGCATGAAAGTGAAAAGTGAAAGTCAAGTCACTCAGTCATGTCTGACTTAGAAAAATAAAGGTGGGGAAGTGTCATCTCCAAGGATCATAACCTGAATTCCATCCATAGGCTCTAGAATATTATAAGGGGACTTACAGAGTCATCTACCTGGAGGATCTTGGAATCTATGAGTTGAAAAGACTGGTAAGGTCAGTACTCAACTGCTAGCCTAAATAAAATCTCCTTCTGTGTAATATCATGCAAGGAGCCTCTGCTTAAATACATTTTATGCACCCTAATAATTTATCACAGTTATTGCCCTGTTATTTTTAATTTTAAAATAAAGAGACTGAATATCCAAGAACTTTGCCCAAAGTCACATAAAGCTATACAGGAAATATAGATCTCATTCCAAATTAAGGGATCTTTTACCTGAATCTTATAGCCAGCAGGTATTTGGCTGGATGATCTTTTTATTCTTCTGCTTGTATATCTTTCTATCCCTAGTACTGATATAACACACTGTGGTGGTCTTGGATGTCTTCTTGAGCAGAGGGCCTCCCTTCTCAGATATACTGTGCCAGTGGGTCTCTATACACCATGAAAAGGCAAATATATCAATCACATAATTCATTTAGATTATGGGATTATACTAACAGTATATAAAAATCCACTTAACTGAAATCAGTTGCCTTAATGAATCTGAGGGACAAGTAGTCCAGGTTCTTTTTTTTTTGGGGGGGGGGGTGGGGGGTGGGTGGATAGTGGGTCAATAACAGGCATTAATTTCAGAATCAAGTCATTCTAAATTCTGGGGTCTATTTAGGATTCATAATGGGGATTAGACATAGATTAGTTGAAAGGAGATCCAGAAAGATCTTGGGAAAGTGATATGACAAGGATAAACAATGATCACCATTGAGATTCCCTCAGTGTCTTGGAATAGATGGAAATTCATTTGTAAAGGTAGAAGCATTCTATAGGGAAACTCTCTCATTAGTTTGTGTTTCTTGATACTAAAGAGCTTTAAAACAAGTGTATGTGAGTATTCTAATACTAACTTCAAATAAATGAATAATTATACCTACTAAGCTTAGGACCAGTTTCTAGTAATTAAGAAAGAACAAAACTTATTACCTTCAGATTCTAGCAATACATACAATGAGCTTCAGAAATTTCCAATCATTTAACTTGGGGTCTTTGCTATTGAGTAGGAAAACGCCAAAAAAAAAAGTGGTAGCAGATGCAAATAATTCTTCAATAAAAAGTGATATAAAAGCATACAAATACACTGCTGCTGCTAAGTCACTTCAGTCGTGTCCGATTCTGTGTGACCCCATAGATGGCAGCCCACCAGGCTCCCCTGTCCCTGGGATTCTCCAGGCAAGAACACTGGAGTGGGAAAGTATATAAATAAGCACTAGACACAACCAATGCATGCTAGGTTATTTTGCATCCAGAGAATACCTTCTTACTTCTTAGGCTTGGTCAGTGGGAAACACACCTGGGAAAAAACTTTCCAATATAAGACCTAAAAATGACTTTACATATAACCCTTTCTAGCAGTTTTCAAACTGTGCTTAGTAGCAGATCATTCAAAAGGAATCTTATTGACATTCCACTATATAAAAGATATAACCTATGATTTATGTCAGGGGTTGAAATTTGGGAAACTGCTCAATTTTCCCATTCTCTCTCACACTCTGTAACAAGTTCTTGGCCATTTTTGCAACATTGTATTTTTCTGTGTTTCTTTGAGACACCTATAATGGGCTTTCCAGGTGGCACTGGTGGTAAAGGAACCCGCCTGCCAGTGCAGGAAACATAAGAGATATGGGTTCGATCCCTGGGTTGAAAGGATTCCCTGGAGAAGGGCATGGCAACCCACCCAAGTATTCTTGCCTGAAGAATCCCATGGGCAGAGAAGCCTGGGGTCTACAGTCCATAGGGTCTCAAAGAGTTGGACATGACTGAAGTGAATTAGAACAATCATGTGCATAATAGGAAAAGTGGAATGTTGCAAAATGCCACAGTTAATGAGTCTCACTATTTTTTAAACCAACTTAGTGACTCTCGTTTTCCTGAAAAATAATACTTGCTTAAATTAATGTTATCTGTTCCATCCTTGGCTCATGCTGTCTGAACAGTACTCATTCTTTATTCCATACTCTGATCAAGTTCAGATAGCTGAAGTTAACCATCCATATTTTTCACTTTTGGAGAGTTGGCTTCCTTGGGCTTGTAATGAGCAAAAAAAAACACACAATAATTTGTAATTAAGACACACAGAAAAAATATCAGATAATTCCTAGTCTTTCCTTTAAGAAATAACATGTTTATAGCCTTGGGAAAAGTCTGCTGATGGGTTGTCAATTATTTTGTTCCATATTTAGCCCTAATTCTTATTTTTGCAGGCTATTTTGGAGGGAATGAATGAGTTCCATCACACATCTGGAGATGCCTGCCACCTGCAGACTTTGTGCTGAGTTCCCCATGCCTTTCTCCATCCCTGGATCCTGGCCTGTGGCTCTGGCTCTGGCTCTCCTGTATAGCAGTGACCATGGAGTGGGCCAATGGGACCTTAGTGACAGAGTTTGTCTTCCTCAGCTTCTCATCTCTGGGTGGGCTGCAGCGGCTGCTATTTGTTGTCTTCCTGCTTGTGTACTTATTCATGCTAGGCACCAACACCATCATTGTTTCTACCATTGTGCTGGACAGAGGCCTCCACACCCCCATGTACTTCTTCCTTGGTGTCCTCTCCTGCTTTGAGACTTGTTACACCTTCGTTATTGTACCCAAGATGCTTGTTGACCTGCTGGCCCAGAAGAAGACCATCTCCTTCCTGGGCTGTGCCATCCAGATGTTTTCCTTCCTCTTTCTAGGTTGCTCTCACTCCTTTCTGCTGGCAGCCATGGGTTATGATCGCTACGTGGCCATCTGTGACCCTCTGCGCTACACACTGCTCATGGGGCATGGGGTGTGCATGGGACTAGTGGCTGCTGCCTGTGCCTGTGGCTTTACTGTTGCGCAGATCATCACATCCTTGGTATTTCACCTGCCCTTTCACTCCTCCAACCAACTACACCATTTCTTCTGTGACATCTTTCCTGTCCTCAAGCTGGCATCTCATTACTCTTACCTCAGTCAGTTGGTCGTATTTGTGCTTGGTGTGTTTGTCTTGATTATTCCCCTGTTACTTATCCTGGTCTCCTACATCTGCATCATCTCTGCTATTCTAAAAATCCCATCCTCTGTTGGAAGATACAAAACCTTCTCTACATGTGCCTCTCATCTCATTGTGATAACTGTTCATTATGGTTGTGCTTCTTTCATTTACTTAAGGCCCAAATCCAATTACTCTTCAAGTCAAGACACCCTAATATCTGTGTCTTATACCATCCTCACACCATTGTTCAACCCAATGATTTACAGCCTGAGAAATAAGGAATTCAAATCAGCTCTTCAAAGAACAATGACCCAAACTTCATGTCTTGTTAATTAAAGAGCCAAGTTTTCACTATTCAGTTAATTGTATGCCTTTTATGTGACAGGTAATATGTGTACTTTCACAGAGTTTCTCAACTGAGTGTAGAACACACTACCATAAGAATATTTTGCATATTAGAAGAATGAAGCTCAGAGAAGTTAAGATGTTTTGACTTTCTACCATCAGTGATACTCTAAGAGGTCTGTGCAGATGAGGGAAAGAATCACTCAGTTAGAGAACAAATTTCATTATGTTTCACTGCTATAAAGTTTGATTACTCAAAAACATATACATCAACAGAGGTGAGTAAAGATACATTCAAATTGTGAAATAGAATAAAGGAAACCTCACTTTAAAAAAAATTGTTTTTTGACTTCACTATACATGTTGGAGGACTTTAATTCCCCAACTGGGGATTGAACACAGGCCTTCGGCAGTGAGAGAGTGGAGTCCTAACCACTGGACTGCTAGGGAATTCTGAAGAAACCTCATTTTTAAATTGAAGTATAGTTGATTTACAAGGTTGTGTTAATTTAAGGTGTATACCAAATTGATTCATATATATGTATTTATATATGCACTGTGTTGTGCTTAGTCACTCAGTTGTGTCTGACTCTTTGGTACCCCATGGATTGAAGCCCACCAGGCTCCTCTCTCCTTGGTGATTCTCCAGGCAAGAATACTACAGTGAGTTTCCATGCCCTCCTCTAGGAGGAAGATCCCCTGGAGAAGGGAATGGCTACCCACTCCAGTATTCTTTCCTGGAGAATCCCATGAATGAAGGAGTCTGGCAGGCTATAGTTTATGGTGTCTCAAAGATTCAGACACAACTGTGCGACTAAGCATGACTAAGCGATTAAGCACAAACACACACACACACACACACATTTTTTTTTCCATAATCTTTCCCTACATAGATTATTACAAAATATTGGTAATTCTCTGTTCTATCCAGTAGGTCCTTATTGGTTATTTATTTTATATACAGACATGTGTAAATGTTAATTACAACATCCTAATATCCATCCCCTTTCTTTTTTTGTAACCTTAAGTTTGTTTTCTATATCTGAGTCTGTTTCTGTTCTGTAAGTAAGTTCATTTGGGTCATTTTTTTTTTTTTTTAATTTTAGATTCCACATATAAGTGATCTCATATGATATTTGTCTTTGTCTGACTTACTGCACTTATAATAATCTCTAGGTCCATCCATTTTTCTGAAAATAACATTGTTTCATTCTTTTTTATAATTAAGTAGTATTACATTATATATTTTATTTATATCACATATTCTATATACATTTATTAAATGGATATTTATGCTGCTTCCAAGTCTTAGTTATTATAAATAGTGCTGCTATGAACATTGGGATGGATGTATTTTTTTATATTTTGGTTTTCTTTGGATGTATACCCAGAGGTAGAATTGTAGGATCATTTTGTAACTCTATTTTTAGTTTTTAAAGAAACCTCCATACTGTTCTCCATAGTAGATGTACCAATTCACATTCCCATAAACAGTGTAGGAGGGAAATCTCAACTAAAATGGAGCTGGAGGCCTGAAGTGAGAGTCCTCATACATTGCATGCTTATCAATTACAGACGTCTATAGAAAAGCAATTTAACTCGGATGACCATTATCCAAAAAAGATGTCCTTTTCATTATAGGGGACTGGAATGCAAAAGTAGGAAGTCAAGAAACACCTGGAGTAACAGGCAAATTTGGCCTTGGAATACGGAAGAAAGCAGGGCAAAGACTAATAGAGTTTTGCCAAGAAAATGCACTGGTCATAGCAAATACCCTCTTCAAACAACACAAGAGAAGACTCTATACATGGACATCACCAGATGGTCAACACCAAAATCAGATCGATTATATTCTTTGCAGCCAAAGATGGAGAAGCTCTATACAATCAGCAAAAACAAGACCAGGAGCTGACTGTGGCTCAGACCATGAACTCCTTATTGCCAAATTCAGACTTAAATTGAAGAAAGTAGGGAAAACCACTAGACCATTCAGGTATGACCTAAATCAAATCCCTTATGATTATACAGTGGAAGTGAGAAATAGATTTAAGGGCCTAGATCTGATAGATAGAGTGCCTGATGAACTATGGAATGAGGTTCATGACATTATACAGGAGACAGGGATCAAGACCATCCCCATGGAAAAGAAATGCAAAAAAGCAAAATGGCTGTCTGGGGAGGACTTACAAATAGCTGTGAAAAGAAGAGAAGCAAAAAGCAAAGGAGAAAAGGAAAGATATAAACATCTAAATGCAGAGTTTCAAAGAATAGCAAGAAGAGATAAGAAAGCCTTCTTCAGCGATCAATTCAAAGAAATAGAGGAAAACAACAGAATGGGAAAGACTAGGGATCTCTTCAAGAAAATCAGAGATACCAAAGGAACATTTCATGCAAAGATGGGCTCGATAAAGGACAGAGATGGTGTGGACCTAACAGAAGCAGAAGATATTAAGAAGAGGTGGCAAGAATACACAGAAGAACTGTACAAAAAAGAGCTTCAAGACCTAGATAATCATGATGATGTGATCACTGACCTAGAGCCAGACATCTTGGAATGTGAAGTCAAATGGGCCTTAGAAAGCATCACTACGAACAAAGCTAGTGGAGGTGATGGAATTCCAGTGGAGCTATTCCAAGTCCTGAATTATGATGCTGTGAAAGTGCTGCACTCAATATGCCAGCAAATTTGGAAAACTCAGCAGTGGCCACAAGATTTGAAAAGGTCAGTTTTCATCCCAATCCCAAAGAAAGGCAATGCCAAGGAGTGCTCAAACTACCGAACAATTGCACTTATCTCACACGCTAGTAAAGTAATGCTCAAAATTCTCCAAGCCAGGCTTCCAATATGTGAACCGTGAACTTCCTGATGTTCAAGCTGGTTTTAGAAAAGGCAGAGGAACCAGAGATCAAATTGCCAACATCCGCTGGATCATGGAAAAAGCAAGAGAGTTCCAGAAAAACATCTATTTCTGCTTTATTGACTATGCCAAAGCCTTTGACTGTGTGGATCACAATAAACTGTGGAAAATTCTGAAAGAGATGGGAATACCAGACCACCTGATCTGCCTCTTAAGAAATCTGTATGCAGGTCAGGAAGCAACAGTTAGAACTGGTCATGGAACAACAGACTGGTTCCAAATAGGAAAAGGAGTACGTCAAGGCTGCATATTGTCACCATGTTTATTTAACTTATATGCAGAGCACATCATGAGAAACGCTGGACTGGAAGAAACACAAGTTGGAATCAAGATTGCCGGGAGAAATATCAATAACCTCAGATATGCAGATGACACCACCCTTATGGCAGAAAGTGAAGAGGGGCTAAAAAGCCTCTTGATGAAAGTGAAAGTGGAGAGTGAAAAGGTTGGCTTAAAGCTCAACATTCAAAAAACGAAGATCATGGCATCTGGTCCCATCACTGCATGGGAAATAGATGGGGAAACAGTGGAAACAGTGTCAGACTTTGTTTTTCTGGGCTCCAAAATCACTGCAGATGGTGACTGCAGCCATGAAATTAAAAGACGCTTGCTCCTTGGAAGGAAAGTTATGACCAACCTAGATAGCATATTCAAAAGCAGAGACATTACTTTACCAACAAGGTTCGCCTAGTCAAGGCTATGGTCTTTCCTGTGGTCATGTATGGATGTGAGAGCTGGACTGTGAAGAAGGTTGAGCGCCGAAGAATTGATGCTTTTGAACTGTGGTGTTGGAGAAGACTCTTGAGAGTCCCTTGGACTGCAAGAAGATCCAACCAGTCCATTCTGAAGGAGATCAATCCTGGAATTTCTTTAGAAGAAATGATGCTAAAGCTGAAACTCCAGTATTTTGGCCACCGCACGCGAAGAGTTGACTCATTGGAGAAGACTCTGATGCTGGGAGGGATTGAGGGCAGGAGTAGAAAGGGACGACAGAGGATGAGATGGCTGGATGGCATCACTGACTTGATGAATGCGAGTCTTAGTGACCTCTGGGAGCTGGTGATGGACAGGGAGGCCTGGCGTGCTGTGGTTCATGGGGTCGCAAAGAGTCGGACACGACTGAGCGACTGATCTGATCTGATAGAAAAGCATCAACTACAGACCCCATCAGGAAGAGTTCTCCCTGTCCAGCAATAAATCCAGCAAATGGGTAGTCCTGCACCTTTCTAAAACTCTCTTTTTCTTTCAGTGTCAGTCAGTTCAGTCACTCAGTCATGTCCGACTCTTTGCAACCCAATGGACTGCAGCACACCAGACTTCCCTTTCCATAACCAACTGCTGGATCTTGCTCAAACTCATGTACATCGTGTTGGTGATGCCATCTCATCCTCTGTGGTCTCCTTCTCCTCCCACTTTCAATCTTTCCCAGCATCAGGGTCTTTTCTAATGAGTCAGTTCTTCTCATCAGGTGGCAAATCTATTGGAGTTTCAGCTTCAACAGCAGTCCTTCTAGTGAATACTCAGGACTAGTTTTATTTAGGATTGCATGGCTGGATTGCCTTAAAGTCCAAAGGACTCCCAAGAGTCTTCTCCAACATCACAGTTCAAAAGCATCAATTCTTCGGTGCTCAGTTTTCTTTATGGTCCAACTCTCACATCCATACATGACTACTGGAAAAACCATAGCTTTTACTAAATGGACCTTCAGTGTAATTTCATTCAAAACAATCCCTTCCAACTTTCACTTTTTTGTCAACAAAGTAGTGCTTCTCTCATTTCTTTCTTGAACTTGCCTATAGTTTTTGCTATAGCATGCTTATCCCAAATTGCAGTTCTCTGCTATTCTCAAATAAATCCATTATGCCAGTAGAATAATTGGCTGTTTTATTTTTTAGGACAACACTGTCTAGTTCCATGGAAAAATAGAAAATAATCCGGTTGTCTCCCCGTACCTCTCCTCCTAACAACTTTTTCTTTCATGAAGACAACACTCTGTAGCTGTCCTTGGTGGCCCTTCTCAGTTTCTGATCCACTTACCTCACCCTACATATTGAAATGTCAATCTTTCTTTGGGATTGTTTTGTTCCTCCTTTGTTTGAGGTTAAAACCTCATTATGGAGTCTCCTTCCTATTTGCATGCAATTATTCCCTATACTCTCCTCTCTTTACCTGCATGCTCGTTCTTGCACATCATATCTATTGATTATCCTCCAGGAAGTGACTAACATTGCATAATTGCTGAAATATCTCAGGTAATCTAAGCAAAGGTTTTGAGACAATATAAAAAGTTGGAAAGCTAGTCTTCCCTAATGACCAGAAAATTTGTGGAAATACCCTTGATGAGTTCCCTTGCCCTATGGAATAAAACCAAGAAGCCTCTGTTAGCAAGAATTTATCACCTAGTCTCTGCCTACCACTCTGACATTATTATTTCTAAGATTATTTTTATTCATTTCTCATATGTGCCTAGTTAAGCCCTCTGATGCTAATCAACTATTTGCTGGTGCTTCAACTGTCATTCTGTATTCTCCTATGTTTCTTCATGGGTTCCTTCTTCTCTGAAACAGCTCCTCTCCTCTATATAAATTGCATATTTCACGATAGTCTGAGCTATTCCTTCACTTTCTTTCTTTTTTTTTTGTGTGTCTTTTTAATTTTTAAAAATTTATTTATTTTAATTGGAGGATAATTACAATATTGTGTAGGTTTCTGTCATACATCAACATGAATCAGCCATAGGTACACAAATGTCACCTCCCTCTTGAACCTTCCTCCCACCTCCCTCCCCATTCTACCCCTCTAGGATGTCAGAGCACTGGGTTTGAGCCCCCTGTGTCATACAGCAAATTTACACTGGGTATCTATTTTATATATGGTTATATATGTTTCAATATTAGTTTCTCAATTCACCCCACCCTCTCCTTCTCTTACTGTGCCCACAAATCTGTTCTATATGTCTGTGTTTCCATTGCTGCCCTGCACATAAGTTCATCAGTACTATCTTTCTATATTCCATATATATGTATTAATATATGATACTTGTCTTTCTCTTTCTGACTTACTTCATTTTGTATAATAGGCTCTAGATTCATCCACTTCATTAGAACAGACTCAAATGTGTTCCTTTTTATGACTAAGTAATAGCCCATTGTATATATATATACCATAGGTTCTTTTTCCATTCATCTGTCAATGGACATCAGTGTTGCTTCCATGTCCTGGCTATTGCAAATAGTGCTGCAATGAACATTGGGGTACATGTGTTGTTTTAAATGTTGATTTCCTCAGGGTGCATGCCCAGTAGGGGAATTGTTGGGTCATATGGGGCTTCCCTTGCGGCTCAGCTTTTAAAGAATTTGCCTGCAATGCGGGAGACCTGGGTTCAATCCCTGGGTTGGGGAGGTTCCCTGAAGAAGGGAAAAGCTACCCACTCCAGTATTCTGGCCTGGAGAATTCCATGGACTGTATAATCCATGGAGTCACAAGGAGTCAGACTACTGAGTGACTTTTGCTTTCACTTTTCACTTGTTGGTTTTATTACTAGTGTTTTAAGGAATCTTCATACTGTCTTCCACAGTGGCTGTATCAATCTACATTCCTGCCAACAGTGCAAGAGGGTTCCCTTTTCTCCACACCCTCTCCAGCATTTATTGCTTGTAGATTTTTTATCTTTAAATTTTTTTTTTTTTTGTTAAAGATGTTTCTTCCTCTTCTGAAGTTTTTAATTCGTTTTTTTTTTTTTTTTTTTTTTTTTCTTTTTTTTTTTTTTTCCCTTACAAACCCTTCTGTTGAGGACTGACTTTCAACAGATTGCAGTGAGGGAACTGCTCTGCTGCATACAAAACCCTACCCAGAAGCAGGTCCTACACGAATGGTTTAGCACCAGGCATGCGTTGTGTGACTGGTGAGGGGGTGGTGACATTTCCTGTCGCTGGTGAGTGAGGAAGGGGAGGGGAGGTGACTATACAGGGCCACCCAATACTCCTGTGGTGCCGTAGATTTTTTGATGACGGACATTCTGACCAGTGTGAGGTGATATCTCATTGTAGTTTTGATTTGTGTTTCTCTAATAATGAGCAATGTTGAGCATCTTTTCATGTGTTTATTAGCTATCTGTATGTCTTCTTTGGAGATGTACTTGTTTAGGTCTTCTGCCCACTTTTTGATTGGGTTGTTTGTTTTTCTGATACTGAGCTGCATGAGCTGTTTGTGTATTTTAGAGATTAATCCTTTGTCAGTTGTTTCACTTGCTACTATTTTCTCCCATTCTTAGGGTTGTCTTTTCACCTTGTTTATATTTTGCTCTGCTGTGCAGAATGATTAAGTTTAATTATGTCCAATTTATTTATTTTTGTTTTTATTTTCATTACTCTAGAAGATGAGTCAAAGGATCTTGCTGTGATTTATGTGGGAGAGTATTCTGCCTATGTTTTCCTCTAAGAACTTTAGAGTTTCTGGTCTTACATTTAAGTCTTTAATCCATTTTGAGTTTATTTTTGTGTGTGGCGTTAGGAAAAGTTCTAATTGCATTTTTTTAAATGTAGCTGCCCAGTTTTCTCAGCACAACTTGTTGAAGAGACTGTCTTTTCTCCATTGTATACTCTTGCCTCCCTTGTCAAAAATAAGGTGCCCATAGGTGCATGGGTTTATCTCTGGGCTTTCTATCTTATTTAACTGATCTATATGTCGTTTTTTGTGCCAGTACCATACTGCCTTGATGACTGTAGCTTTGTAGTATAGTCTAAAGTCAGGAAGGTTGATTCTTTCATCTCAATTTCTCTTTCTTAAGATTGCTTTAGCTATTCAGGGTCTTTTGTGGTTCCATACACATTATAACATTTTTGTTCTAGTTCTGTGAAGCATATCATTGGTAGTTTGACAGGGATTGCATTGAATCTGTAAATTTCTTTAGGTAGTATAGTCATTTTCACAATATTGATTATTTCAGTCCAAGAACATGGCATATCTCTCCATCCGTTTGTGTCATCTTTGATTTCTTTCATTAGTGTCTTATAATCCGCACAAAAGTCTTTGTCTCTTTAGGTAGGTTTATTCCTTGTTTTATTCTTTTTGTTGCAATGGTGAATGGGATTGTTTCCTTCATTCCTCTGAGATTTCATGGTTAGTGTATAAGAATGCAAATGATTGTTGTTTATTAGTTTGATATCCTGTGACTTTTCTATAACACTGGTTCAATTCAGTCCCTCAGTCGTGACTGACACGTAGTGACTCCATGAACCTCAGCATGCCAGGCCTCTCTGTCCATCACCAACTCCCAGAATTAACCAAACTCATGTTTATTGAGTTGGTGACACAATCCAACCATCTCATCCTCTGTCGTCTCTTTCTCCTGCCCTCAATCTTTCAGAGTCTTTTGGAATGAGTCATCAGGGTCTTTTCAAATGAGTCAGGGCTTTGATTCAGGTGGCCCAAGTATTGGAGTTTCAGCTTCAACATCAGTCCTTCCAATGAACAACCAGGACTGATCTCCTTTAGTATGGACTGGTTGGATCTCCTTGCAGTCTAAGGGACTCTCAAGTCTTCTCCAATACCATAATCAAAAGCATCAATTCTTGTGCACTAAGCTTTCTTTATAGTCCAACTCTCACATCCATACATGACTACTGGAAAAACCATGGCCTTGACTAGACGGATGTTTGTTGACAAAGTAATGTCTCTGTTTTTTCATATACTGTCTAGGTTGGTCATAACTTTTCTTCCAAGGAGTGTCTTTTAATTTCATGCTGCAATCACCATCTGCAGTGATTTAGGATCCCCAAAAAATAAAGTCAGCCACTGTTTCCTATCTATTTGCCATGAAGTGATGGGACTGTATGCCATGATCTTTGTTTTCTGAATGTTGAGCTTTAAGCCAACTTTTTCACTCTCCTCTTTCACCTTCATCAAGAGGCTCTTTAGTTCCTCTTCAATTTCTGCCAGAAGGGTGGTATCATCTGTACATCTGAGGTTACTAATATTCCTCCTGGCATTCTTGATTCCAGCCTGTGCTTCATCTAGCCCAGTATTTATCATTTGATGTACTCTGCATATAAGTTAAATAAGCAGGGTGACAATATCATTTGATGTACTCCTTTTCCTATTTGGAACCAGTCTGTTGTTCCGTGTCCAGTTCTAACTGTTGCATCTTGACCTGCATACAGATTTCTCAAGAGGCAGGTCAGGTGGTCTGGTATTCCCATCTCTTTCAGAATTTTCCACAGTTTACTGTGCTTCACACAATCAAAGGCTTTGGCATAGTCAATAAAGCAGAAATAGATGTTTTTGGGAACTATCTTGCTTTTTCGATGATCCAGCAGATGTTGGTAATTTGGTCTCTGGCTCCTCTGTCTTTTCTAAATCCAGCTTGAACATCTGGAAGTTCATGGTTCACATATTGTTGAAGTCTGGACTTGGATAATCTTGAACATTACTTTACTAGCATGTGAGATGAGTGCAATTGTGTGGTAGTTTGAGAATTCTCTGGCATTGACTTTCTTTGGGATTGGAATTAAAACTGACCTTTTCCAGTCCTGTGGCCACTGCTGAGTTGTCCAAATTTGCTGGCATATTGAATGCAGCACTTTCACAGCATCATCTTTTAGGATTTCAATAGCTAAACTGGAATTCCATCACCTCCACTAGCTTTGTTTGTAGTGATGCTTCCTAAGGCCCACTTGACTTCACATTCTAGGATGCCTGGTTCTAGGTGAGTGATCACACCATCATTATTATCTGGGTCATGAAGATATATTTTATACAGTTCTTCTGTGTATTCTTGCCACCTCTTCTTAATATCCTCTGCTTCTGTGAGGTCGCTATCATTTCTGTCCTTTATTGAGCCCAACTTTGCACTAATGTTCCCTTGGTATCTCTAATTTTCTTGAAGAGATCTCTAGTCTTCCCCACTCTGCTGTTTTCCCTCTATTTCTTTGCATTGATCTCTGAGGAATGCTTTCTTATCTCTTCTTGCTATTCTTTGGAACTCTGCATTAAAATGGGTATATCTTTCCTTTTCTCCTTTGCTTTTCATTTCTTTTCTTTTCACAGCTCTTTGTAAGGCCTTCCCAGACAGTCATTTTGCTTTTTTGAATTTATTTTCATTGGGGATGGTCCTGATCCCTGTCTCCTGTACAATGTCATGAACCTACATCCACAGTTTATCAGGCATTCTGTTTATAAGATCTAGGCCCTTAAATCTATATCTCACTTCCACTGTATAATCATAAGGGATTTGATTTAGGCCATACCTGAATGGTCTAGTGATTTTCCCCACTTTCTTCAATTTTCAAAGTTTGAATTTGGCAAGAAGGAGTGAATAATCTGAGCCACAGTCAGCTTTTGTTTTTGCTGAGTGTATAGAGCCTCTCCATCTTTGGCTGCAAAGAATATAATCAATCTGATTTCAGTGTTGTCCATCTGGCAATGTCCATGTGTAGAGTCTTCTCTTGTGTTGTTGGAAGAGGGCGTTTGTTATGACCAGTGCATTCTCTTGCCAAAACTCTGTTAGCCTTTGCCCTGCTTCATTTTGTACTCCAAGGCCAAATTTGCCTGTTACTCCAGGTATTTCTTGACTTCCTATTTTTGCATTCCAGTCTGCTATAATGTAAAGGACATCTTTTTTGGGGTCTTAGTTCTAAAAGGTCTTGTAGGTCTTCATAGAACCACTCAACTTCAGCTTCTTTAGTGTTACTGGTTGGGGCATAGGCTTGGATTACTGTGATATTGAATGGTTTGCCTTGGAAACAAACAGAGATCATTCTGTCGTTTTTGAGATTGCATCCAAGTACTGCATTTTGGACTCTTTTGTTGACTATGATGGCCACTTCATTTCTTCTAAGGGATTCCTTTCCACAGTAGTAGATATAATCGCCATGTGAGTTACATTCACCCATTCCAGTGTATCTTAGTTCAGTGATTCTTAGAATGTTGACGTTCACTCTTGCCATCTGCTGTTTGGCCACTTCCAATTTCCACATTGAAGGTCATGAAGGGCGGCGGTGAGGAGATACCCCTCATCCAGGGTAAGGAGCAGTGGCTGCACTTTGCTGGAGCAGCTGTGAAAAGATACCCCAGGCCAAAGTTAAGAGAAACCCATGTAAAATGGTAGGTGTTGTAAGAGGGCATCAGAGGGCAGACACACTGAAACCATACTCACAAAAAACTAGTCAATCTAATCACACTGGGAACACAGCCTTGTCTAACTCAGTGAAACTAAGCCATGCCCGTGGGGCAACCGAAGACGGGCGGGTCATGGTGGAGAGATCTGACAGAATGTGGTCCACTGGAGAAGGGAATGGCAAACCACTTCAGTATTCTTGCCTTGAGAACCCCATGAACAGTATGAAAATGCAAAATGGTAGGATACTGAAACAGGAACTCCCCAGGTCAGTAGGTGCCCAATATGCTACTGGAGATCAGTGGAGAAATAACTCCACAAAGAATGAAGGGATGGATCCAAAGCAAAAAGAATACCCAGCTGTGGATGTGACTGGTGATAGAAGCAAGGCCCAATGCTGTGAAGAACAATATTGTATAGGAACCTGGAATGTCAGGTCCATGAATCAAGGCAAATTGGAAGTGGTCAAACAAGAGATGGCAAGAGTGAATGTCGACATTCTAGGAATCAGTGAACTGAAATGGACTGGAATGGGTGAATTTAACTCAGATGACCATTATATCTACTACTGTGGGCAGAAATCCCTCAGAAGAAATGGAGTAGCCATCATGGTCAACAAAAGAGTCCGAAATGCAGTACCTGGATGCAATCTCAAAAACTACAGAATGATCTCTGTTTCTTTCCAAGGCAAACCATTCAATATCACAGTAATCCAAGTCTATGCCCCAACCAGTAATGCTGAAGAAGCTGAAGTTGAACGGTTCTATGAAGACCTACAAGACCTTTTAGAACTAAGACCCAAAAAAGATGTCCTTTTCATTATAGGGGACTGGAATTCAAAAGTAGGAAGTCAAGAAATACCTGGAGTAACAGGCAAATTTTGCCTTGGAGTACGGAATGAAGCAGGGCAAAGGCTAATAGAGTTTTGCCAAGAAAATGCACTGGTCATAACAAACGCCCTCTTCCAACAACACAAGAGAAGACTCTACACATGGACATCACCAGATGGTCAATACTGAAATCAGATTGATTATATTCTTGCAGCCAAAGATGGAGAAGCTCTACACAGTCAACAAAAAACAAGGCCAGGGGCTGTCTGTGGCTCAGACCATGAACTCCTTATTGCCAAATTCAGACTTAAATTGAAGAAAGTAGGGAAAACCACTAGACCATTCAGGTATGACCTAAATCAAATCCCTTATGATTATACAGTGGAAGTGAGAAATAGATTTAAGGGCCAAGATCTGATAGATAGAGTGCCTGATGAACTACGGAATGAGGTTCGTGACATTGTACAGGAGACAGGGATCAAGACCATCTCCAATGGAAAAGAAATGCAAAAAAGCAAAATAGCTGTCTGGGGAGGCCTAACAAACAGCTGTGAAAAGAAGAGAAGCAAAAAGCAAAGAAGAAAAGGAAAGCTATACCCATTTGAATGCAGAGTTCCAAAGAATAGCAAGAAGAGATAAGAAAGCATTCCTCAGTGGTCAGTGCAAAGAAATAGAGGAAAACAGCAGAGTGGGGAAGACTAGAGATCTCTTCAAGAAAATCAGAGATACCAAAGGAAAATTTCATGCAAAAATGGGCTCGATAAAGGACAGAAATGGTATGGATCTAACAGAAGCAGAAAATATTAAGAAGATATGGCAAGAATACACAGAAGAACTGAACAAAAAAGATCTTCATGACTGAGATAATCATGATGGTATGATCACTCACCCAGAGCCAGACATCCTAGAATGTGAAGTCAAGTGGGCCTTAGAAGGCATCACTATGAACAAAGCTAGTGGAGGTGATGGAATTCCAGTGGAGCTATTCCAAATCCTAAAAGATGATGCTGTGAAAGTGCTGCACTCAATATGCCAGCAAATTTGAACAACTCAGCAGTGGCCACAGGACTGGAAAAGGTCAGTTTTAATTCCAATCCCAAAGAAAGGCAATGCCAGAGAATGCTCAAACTACCACACAATTGCACTCATCTCACACACTAGTAAAGTAATGCTCAAAATTCTCCAAGCCCGGACTTCAGCAATACATGAACCATGAACTTCCAGATGTTCAAGCTGGTTTTAGAGAAGGCAGAGGAACCAGAGATCAAATTGCCAACATCTGTTGGATCATCAAGAAAGCAAGAGAGTTCCAGAAAAAACATCTATTTCTGCTTTATTGAGTATGCCAAAGTCTTTGACTGTGTGGATCAGAATTAACTGTGGGAAATTCTGAAAGAGATGGGAATACCAGACCACTGGACCTGCTCTTGAAAAACTTATATGGAGGTCAGGAAGCAACACTTAGAACTAGACATGGAACCACAGGCTGGTTCGAAATAGGAAAAGGAATACATCAAGGCTGTATATTGGGACCCTGCTTATTTAACTTGTATGCAGAGTACATCATAAGAAACGCTAGGCTGGAAGAAGCACAAGCTGGAATCAAGATTGCTGGGAGAAATATCAATAACCTCAGATATGCAGATGACATCACCCTTCTGGCAGAAAGTGAAGAGGAACTAAAAAGCCTCTTGATGAAAGTGAAAGAGGAGAGTTAAAAAAGTCGGCTTAAAGCTCAACATTCAGAAAATGAAGATCATGGCATCTGGTTCCATCATTTCATGGCAAATAGATGGGAAAACAGTGGAAACAGTGTCAGACTTTATTTTGGGGGCTGCAAAATCACTGCAGATGGTGATTGCAGCCATGAAATCAAAAGACGCTTACTCCTTGGAAGGAAAGTTATGACCAACCTAGATAGCATATTCAAAATCAGAGACATTACTTTGCCAACAAAGGTCCAACTAGTCAAGGCTATGGTTTTTTCAGTGGTCATGTATGGATGTGAGAGGTGGACTGTGAAGAAAGCTGAGTGCCAAAGAATTGATGCTTTTGAACTCTGGTGTTGAAGACTCTTCAGAGTCCTTTGGACTGGAAAAGATCCAACCAGTCAATCCTAAAGGAGATCAGCCCTGGGATTTCTTTGGAAGGAATGATGCTAAAGCTGAAACTCCAGTATTTTGGCCACCTAATGTGAAGAATTGACTAATTGGAGAAGACTCTGATGCTGGGAGGGATTGGGAGCAGGAGGAAAATGGGACGACAGAGGATGAGGTGGCTGGATGGCATCACCGACTCGATTTCAGTGAACTCTGGGATTTGGTAATGGACAGGGAGGCCTGGTGTGCTGCAATTCATGGGGTCACAAAGAGTTGGACAGGACTGAGCCACTGAACTGAACTGATAAAACTGACAGCTTTATTTATTCTAGTATAAACAATTGATAAAATAAGATAACGATTTAATGATATTCTTAACTAGATTTAAGGTATTTGCTGAAACTCAAGCTTTTGAAAAAACACCCCAATGCTCCTGATTAGAATTTCTATAGACATGAACCTGATAAGATGAATTTGTAAATAAGGCCTCCTTTGATTCATGTACACACTAAAGGTCAAAGTCCCTGGATAAATATACCAGTATACTGACTTAAAATTCAATGAAAAGATGTCCATCGTTTGCTGCATTACAGACTAAGTTGCAGTGATTTCTTTTTCATCGGTTTAGTTCAGTCGCTCAGTTGTGTCCGACTCTGCGATCCCATGAACTGCAGCACGCCAGGCCTCCCTGTCCATCACCAACTCCCGGAGTTCACTCAAACTCACAGTCCATCGAGTCGGTTATGCCATCCAGCCATCTCATCCTCTGTTGTCCCCTCCTCCTCCTGCCCCTAATCCTCCCAGCATCAGAGTCTTTTCCAATGAGTCAACTCTTCACATGAGGTGGCCAAAGTACTGGAGTTTCAGATTTAGCATCATTCCTTCCAAAGAACACCCAAGGCTGATCTCCTTTAAGATTGACTGGTTGGATCTCCTTGCAGTCTAAGGGACTCTCAAGAGTCTTCTCAAACACCACAGTTCTTTTTCATAATCTCTCACAAATATACTGAATATTCAATGCAGATGTGAACTCATTACATTCAAGGCTTCTGCTCCCCAGGTTTCTCAACTAAGGGTTCCTTTGAGAAATTGGCAACATTATTTTTCCAAAATAAAGTTGGCTTCTAATTAACCCCAAGACAAGGTCTTCAGGGCAGTAGATCAAGCCTCAGGAGGCCAATAATCAGAGTATATGTTTCTAATGATCAACATCCCATGTGATTCTAAGAATTGCACAAACCACAATTTCTCAAGATTGTGACTTTGTCTGGACAAATAGATTCCTGATAGATAGCGGTTGCTACTTTTGATGCAGAGAACTTCTGTCTCAAGGCAGAATCAGTCTCTTTTGCTATTTCCTCAGGTTCTAGTCTTTGACTTAGAGTCTACTTTCCTGGGATTCCAGATACTGAACAGCTGTTTCTGAGTTGAAAGTAGATATATTAATAAGTACTTGCTAAGCAGTGAGAATATTGATCTGGTTAGTCTGAGGGCTTTGTGGTGTCTAGACCTTGGCAAAGGCTATTGTTATGTACACTGGACCCCAGTGCAATTCTGGTAAGTGGCAGGGTTAAGAAGGAGAACCAGGAGCTGCTTTTAATTCCAGATACTAAGAATGAGTGGGCATAGTTCTCTGAGTTTTTCTTCATGATTATTATACTGGATCATTTATGCTCTTAGTAGATTTTCCATTCTTATTTTTTTTAAAGGTTGGTTGACTCATGGGTTAAGTGAAACAAAACAAATACTTAATCAATATTCTTTCTGCTGTCTACTCATGGTTGTATGTTTTAAGCTATAATTGAAAACTCTACTTAAACTCCATTTTAAAATGTCAAATTCAGAATATTCATGTGTACTTAAGAATATGAAAATTAAATTTCTTTATTATCTGAGGCTGCTTACATAATTTATCTCAGTTAATGCCTTCCATAAGATATATATTTGAAAGTCTCAAAATATTTTACACCTGAAAAATTTGTGAATTTGCTCCTTTCATAAATGTACACAGTAACCTCAAGTATTGAGTCACTTTTAAATCTAAATTACATAAATCCCTGAGGAGTATATAAGGAATCAGAAAAGTAGGGTGGGAAAGTGTCAGCTCTAAGGGTCTATCTATAAGCTCTAAAATATTATAAGGGGGCTTTCAAGGTCATCTAACTAAAGAATTTTGGAGTCCATGAGTTGAAAATGCTATTAAGAGCCAGTACTCAAATGCTACCCTAAGTCAAATTTCTTTCTGTAGGATATTCTGTAGAAGTCTCTGTTTAAATACTTTCCATGAATCTTAACAGTTTATCACAGTTATTTCCCTGTCTCTTTCAAGGGCTTCCAAGATAGTTCAATTGGTAAAGAATCTGCCTGCCATGCAGGAGACAACTGCGGTTTGATTCCTGGGTTGGGAAGATCCACTGAAGAAGGGATAGGTTACCCGCTTCAGTATTCTTGGGCTTCCCTTCTGGCTCAGCTGGTAAAGAATCCCAAGTGTGGGAGTCCTGAGTTGGGAAAATCCCTTGGAGAAAGGAAAGGCTACCCACTCCAGTATTCTGGCCTGAAGAATTCCATGAGCTGTATAGTCCATGGAGTTGCAAGGAGTTGGACACAACTGAAAGACTTCCACTTTCACTTTTAACTTTAAAATAAGGAGATTGGTATCCAAGTTAAGAATTTTGCCCAAAGTCACACAATGCGAGACCTAAAATCCAGATCATCTCACTCCAAACTGAGGGATCTTTTAACTTAGTTTTATAGCCTATAAGTATTTGGCTGCAAGATCTTTTTATTCTTCTGTTCTTTAAATTTTTCTATCCCTGCTGCTGCTGCTGCTAAGTCGCTTTCAGTCGTGTCCGACTCTGTGTGACCCCATAGTCGGCTTCCCACCAGGCTCCCCAATCCCTGAGATTCTCCATGCAAGAACACTGGAGTGGGTTGTCATTTCCTTCTCCAATGCATGAAAGTGAAAAGTGAAAGAGAAGTCGCTCGATCATGTCTGACTCTTAGTGAGCCCACAGACTGCAGCCCACCAGGTTCCTCCGTCCATGGGATTTTCCAGGCAAGAGTACTGGAGTGGGGTGCCATCGCCTTCTATCCCTAGTACTGATATAACACTGGTGGTCTTTGATGTCTTCTCATATATACTGTGCCATTTGGTCTCCATGCACCATAAAAATAACAAATGCATCAATCATACAACTCATTTAGACTGTGGGATTATATTACTAATAATAGTATGAAAAAAAAAAAAAATCTACCTAACTGGGACAAATAATCCTAACAGCTGTGTTTTATGGTATTGGGTAAATATAGATACTCTTTAAGAATCAGGTAATTCTAAAGTCTATTGTCTACTCTACAATTCATACTAGTGAAGTGAGAGTACAGTGGGTTTACATGTGAATTAGTTGAAAGAAGATTCAGAAAAATTTGGGGAAATTGATAAGACAAGGATAAGCAATGACTGTATATTTATATTTCCATCAAATTTTTTAACTTTACAATATTGTATTGGTTTTTCCATATATCAACATGAATCTGCCACAGGTATACATGTGTTCCTCATCCTGAACCTTCCTCCCTCCTCCCTCCCCATACCATCCCTCTGCATCGTCCCAGTGCACCAGCCCCAAGCATCCAATATCGTGCATCGAACCTGGACTGGTGACTCATTTCATATATGATATTATACATGTTTCAATGCCATTCTCCCAAATCATCCCACCCTATCCCTCTCCCACAGAGTCCAAAAGACTGTTCTATACATCAGTGTCTCTTTTCCTGTCTCATATACAGGGTTATTGTTACCATCTTTCTAAATTCCATATATATGTGCTAGTATAGTGTATTGGTGTTTTTCTTTCTGGCCTACTTCACTCTGTATAATAGGCTCCAGTGTCATTCACCTCATTAGAACTGATTCAAATGTATTCTTTTTAATGGCTGAGTAATACTCCATTGTGTATATGTACCATAGCGTTCTTATCCATTCATCTGCTGATGGACATCTAGGTTGCTTCCATATCCTGGCTATTATAAACAGTGCTGTGATGAACATTGAGGTACACATGTCTCTTTCAATTTTGGTTTTGAAATGAATGGAACTCCATTTGTCCAGTTGGAGGTATTATATAGAGAAAGTATTTCATCAGTTTGCTTTTCTTTATATAGAAAACAGATGCTTATTATACATATATATGTGTACATATTGAGGATATAATCTTCCCAGGTGGCACTAGTGGTATTTGGTATATACACCCTTTGCATTTATATGTAATAGAAATATCTTTATAGTTATCTTTAAAGTTGCAGTCACTGGAAATTCCAATTGTTTGTGTTAAAGATCTTTAAAACTAGTGTATGTGAATATCTTAATACTAATTTCAGGAAAACAATAATTATACCTACTCATTTTAGGACAAGTTTCCAGTGATTAAGAAAGAGTAAAATTATATTCTCCAAATTCTAGTAATAGGTGTTTCAGAAATTTTGAATCATTTTACTTGGTGTGTTTAGAAAGCTAATATTTACTATTGACTAGAAATATTGAAGAAAAAAAAAAACTTCTGAGAGCAGATGCAAATAATTTTTCAGCACAAAATCATGCATAAGTATATAAATATACTAAAAGTACATACACAAAGACTAGATACAGTCAATAAATGCTAGATGATTTTGCATCCAGAGAATACTTTTTTACTTCTTAGGCTTGGTTAGTGGTAAACACACCCATGAAAAAATTATCTGATATTAGAACAACTGTAGAAATAATCTTTTCTAGCAGTTTGCAAACTACATTTAGTAGTCAGATTATTCAAAAGGAACATTATTAACATAACAAGACACAATATACATAAAGCCTATGATTTATGTCAGGGGTTGGAACCCAGAAAACTCCCCAATTATACCTTTGTTTCTCATTCTCTGTGACAACTTCATGGCCATTTTTGCAAAACTCTATTTCTCTTTCTCTGAGGCATCTATTAATAGAATATAAAAATGTAGTGTGGTACAAAATGCCACAAAGTCAATGTCTTGATTTTTGTTTTTCCACCGTGATGACTATTCTTTTCCTGGGGCGGGGGGGGGGGGGGGGGGGGAGAAAGCATGAATATTTGCTTAAACTAACGTTATTTTCTGTCCCATCCTTCTTATTATTCATGGCCTCTTATTATTATAAACAACATTAAAGGCTTTTCTTCTATTTTCTAATTGTTTTGGATGTTGACATAAAATTGTAATTAATAGTTGACAAAATGTATATGATATTTTGACCATTATATTTTAGCATATAATAAGTTGTCAGTAAGTACAGTTCCCTTCACCCTTTTGCTCAGAGATCATCTAATTCTTCTTTTTTCTTCCCATTTTATGATTGATTAACTGAAGTTCACATACTGTTTCTGAACATTTCTCATTCTTTTATTCCACATTCTGATCAAGTTCAGATAGATGAAGTTAACCATATTTTTCACTTTTGAAGGGTTGACTTTCTTGGGCTTCTGGTGAGCAAGAAAACCACAATAATCCATAAGTAAGATACAAGAGAAAACTGTTAGGCAAATCTTTAATCCTTGTCAGGAGAGATAATGTGTTCATAGCCTTCGGAAAAGTCTACTCATTGGTTTTCAGTTATTCTGTTCCATATTTAGCCTTAATTCTTATTTTGGCAGACTATTTTGGATGGAATGTATGAGTTCCATCAAACATCTGGAGATGCCTGCCACCTGCAGATTTTGTGCTGAGTTCACCATGCTTTTCTCCATCCCTGGATCCTGGCCTGTTGCTCTGGTTCTGGCTCTCCTGTACAGCAGTGACCATGGAGTGGGCCAATGAGACTTTAGTGACAGAGTTTGTCTTTCTGGGCTTCTCATCTCTGGCTGGGCTGCAGCGGCTGCTCTTTGTTGTCTTCCTGCTTGTGTACTTGTTCATGCTGGGCACCAATGTCATCATTGTTTCTACCATTGTGCTGGACAGAGCCCTTCACACCCCCATGTACTTCTTCCTTGGTGTCCTCTCCTGCTCTGAGACTTGCTACACCTTCGTCATTGTACCCAAGATGCTGGTTGACCTGTTAGCTCAGAAGAAGACCATTTCTTTTCTAGGCTGTGCCATCCAGATGTTTTTCTTCCTCTTCCTCATTTGCTCTCACTCCTTCCTGCTGGCAGCCATGGGTTATGATCGCTATGTGGCCATCTGTAACCCTCTGCGCTACACAGTGCTCATGGGTTTTGGGGTGTGCATGGGACTAGTGGCTGCTGCCTGTGCCTGTGGCTTCATAATCTCACTGGCCACCACCTCCATGATATTTCACCTGCCATTCCACTCCTCCAACCAGCTCCATCACTTCTTCTGTGACGTCTCTCCAGTCCTCAAGCTGGCATCTCACCAATCTTATCTCAATCAGTTGGTCATATTTGTGCTTGGTGTGTTTGTCTTGGTTATTCCACTGTTACTTATTCTGGTCTCCTATGTCCTCATCATCTCTGCCATTCTAAAAATCCCATCCTCTGTTGGAAGATACAAGGCTTTCTCTACCTGTGCCTCCCATCTCATTGTGGTAACTGTTCATTATGGTTGTGCCTCTTTCATCTATTTAAGGCCCAAATCCAATTACTCTTCAAGTCAAGACACCCTAATATCTGTATCTTATACCATCCTCACACCTTTGTTCAATCCAATGATTTATAGCCTGAGAAATAAGGAATTCAAATCAGCCCTTCAAAGAGCAATGACCCATACTTCATATTCTATTAATTAAGGAGCCAAATTTTAGCTATTCAGTTAACTGTAGACCTTTTATTTGTCAGGTAATATGTGTACTTTCACATTTTTTGCAAGTGTAGAGCACACTGTAACATGAGAATGTTTTCATATTCAGAGAATGAGGATTAAAGAAGTTAAAATATTTTGACTTTCTGCCATCAGTGATACTCTCAGAAGGTTGTGCTGATGTGGGCAACAATTACTCATTTCTAGAACAAATTTCATTATATTTCACAGCTGTGAAATAGATTGACTATTCAAAAACAATTATATCAACTGATAAGAGCAAATATACACCTAAGCTGTTGTGAAACAAAATAAAGGATACCTCATTTAGAAGAGACTCAGAAGGCCAGAGAGAGACCTTGGGCACTGCAACTTGACTTCATTACAACGCTCACCAGGAAAACATCAATAACAGACCTCAACAGGAAGAATTTTCCTCTCCCAGAAACAATCCAGGCAAAGGGAAATGCTGCACTGTCCAAAACTCTCACTTTGCTTCAACTGACTTTCATTCAAAACAACTCTTCTCAATTCCCTCACTTTTCTCTGTAAAGTAACCTTTAATATTTTTGTTTTAATTATTAGAAATATGCCTATGGCTTTTGCTAAAGCAAGCTTGTCTCAAATGGAAATTCTCCATTATTCCCAAATAAACTCATTTTGCTGACAAAATAATGAACAATTGGCTGCTTTATTTTATTTTTTAGAACAACTCTGTCCAGTTCCTTGGAACAGTAGAAGATAATCTTACTACTCTCTCGCCCCCTACTCTCAGTTCTGCCTTTCATGAAGAAAATAAGGCAATTTTGGTACTCTCCATGCTTGAGAAAACCCTAGTAATCCTTTTCAGTTCCTGATCCACCCACCTCAACCTACATATTGAAATGTCTTTGCTTTTCCGTGAGATTGTTTTGGTCTTCCTTTGTTTGCGTTTGGAACTTCACTATGGAGTCTCCTTCCTATGTGTATGCATATCCTTCCTGTACTCTCCTGTCTTTCTGCCACATTCATTCCCTGCACATCATATCTATTGTTTCTCTTCCAGGAACCTAATAAGATTTCATAATTGCTGAAGAATCTCAGGTAATCTAAGAAAAAAGGGTTGAGTCAGTGTTAACACTATAAAGAGCAAGAAAGCCCTAATGACCAGAAAATCCAAGAAAATATCCTCAATGACTTCCCTTGCCCTACAAGACAAAGCCAAGAATCGTTTGTTAGCAAGAATTTATCACCTAGTCTTTGCCTATCTCTCTGACATTTTTGTTTCTAACATGATTACTATCCATTTCTCATATGTGTCTAGTTGCACCCTATTTGATTATCCTCCAAGTATCACTCTGTATTCTGCTATGTTTCCTCATGGGCTCCTTCTTTTCTGTGGAATAGCTCCTCTACTCTATGTAAATTGCATATTTCAAGATAGTCTGAGTAGCTCTCTCACTTTCTGTCTAAAGCCTTCCTTGCTTCCTTATTTCAATCTTCCCTTGATACTTGACTCTGTCTTGTGTTCTTACAATCAAGATCTATTTTATTATACCTTTTATCGTTTCAACAAATGTTTGTTCATAGTTTAATATTACCAGATACTATTTTAGCTTCTGGAAATCAACAATAAATAAATATGTGTGGTCTTTGCCCTCTAGAACTATATTCTGGTTTGAAACAGTCTTATTAAAGAGGTAAATTCAGGGTAAAATAATTTACCACACGTTGAACTGCACTTTTTAAATAAAAACTGTACATGTTGGGGAGCAGGGTAGATAATAAAATAAATCTAATTCAAATTGAATGGTGTGGAGATGACTTCTCTGAGAAATTGATGGGTAACATAATTTGAAGGATAAGTAGGAGTCACCAGGTAAAACGGATTATTTGGGTAGATACTTTCAGATTTAAGGGACGACATATACAAAAACTCTGAAGCCAGAAAGAGCTAGAAGAGTTGGAGGCAGACAAAGAGGTCAACATAACACATTTTCTTTATCTCTCTGTACAATGAATTTGAATTTCCTGAAGGCATAGATTTTATATTAAACACAACCGTGTCAACACTGTTCTTCGTATAATGCCTGGAACCAAGTGAAGTGAAGTCGCTCAGTCGTGTCTGACTCTTTGCGACCCTGTGGACTGTAGCCTACCAGGCTCCTCCATCCATGGGATTCTCCAGGCAAGAATACTGGAGTGGGTTGCCATTTCCTTCTCCAGGGGATCTTCCCAACCCAGGGATTGAACCCAGGTCTCCCGCATTGGAGGCAGACGCTTTAACCTCTGAGCCACCAGGGAAGTCAAAGAGATGTTTATATATTTAATTTCCATGTCCATCCTTCCATCTTTTGCTGCCAAGATTGCTCAGCCACCTTCATGTCCTGTCTTGGTGAATGTTAGCTCATCTCATCCACTCAGGCAGCCAAGCACCTGAAAGTGACTTCGTGACTCTATTTTGGTTTTTTTCTTTTCTACACCACACATTGGCCCAGCTACTAAGCCCTATCAGTTTTGTGGATTATGAGTTTTTCAGTCATATTCCTTCTTCATTTCCATAGTCTCATTCTGTCTGCATTGAATCACTTCAAGAACTTCAAAACAGTAGTAAGCAGAACAGCTAAAATTAACATGAGTCTTTAGTTAGTCTGGTTCTCCTCCCATCTTATAAGACTTTGACTCACTTGTTCTTGATCTCCCTTGAAACATAGTTCTTTAAATGTGGGAGAGAGGCAGGATTACAAGAGGCTTCCAGACCCTCCAGACAACACTTTACAAAATGAATCTAGTGCCAATAGTAGGGGCCAAAGCTCTCTTGAAGGCCTCACCGCAATGGCCAGAATGTCAGTTAGGACTCTTTATCTATGTTTTGGACTTTGGCTTTCTCCTCTGTTTTTTCATTGACACTATTATGAGCTGAAGAAAACTTTTCCTTCAGGAGAAGGATAGGAGTCAAACACAGAAATACTCCTAACTCCTAATTTTATTTCCATGGCAATAATTTAGCTTAATTCTCTTAGAAACTTATGTTCTTAACCAAATCTGTCCAAATCAGTCATTTAATCAAATGATGCTTTTGTTCATAAAGGGACGGAGTGAGGTATCATGAAGGAATCTGCATAACTTCAATCTGAATATTAAAAAATATCACTCAATAAACTATGCATTGAGAGTTCTGTAAAGGAAGAGACTCACAAATTTCTATTTCAAACAATATAGAACTGAAAGTTTGAAAATATAATTTGTGTCCTGCCCTGAAAACTGTATGTCTGTGGGCAAATAATGTACCCTATCTGAACCCCATTCTCCATATCTGTAAATAATAAATTATTTATCTTGTCATCTTATATTTTATAAGCATTTTAATTTAATAATATTTTTGGTCATCCAGCATTTTTGTTCAAATTGACTTTCTTTTAAACATACATACCAATTTCAGCTAAATCCTTGCATTTAATTACAAGGTTTGATATACTCAAATTTTCTAATGCAATTAAAATAAATATAAAAATTGAAATAAAACAGGCTCATTTGTATACCTCTCAAATGTAATGCTGGTCATTACATTTGGGGAAATCCTCCTGTATATTACTTTGTCTGGCAATAGTTTCTCAATTCCTGTTTGTTATTGTTGTTGTTATAATTAACATACAAAATGTGTACAACACAGTGATGCAATGTACTTTAGGGAATAATCACCAAAATAAGTCCAGTTATCATCTATCACTGCACAAACATATTACAGTATTATTGGCTATATTTTTATGTGAGTACATGACATTCCTGTGACATTTATTTTATTGATATACATGAATCTGAGCAATCTCCAGGAGTTGGTGATGAACAGGGAAGCTTCGTGTGCTGCAGTCCATGGGGTCATAAAGAGATGGATGTGGCTGAGCGACTGAACAGAACTGAACACCCTTTATCTGTTTTGTCTGTCTATTCTCCTGCCTCTCCTTTGAAGATCACCAGTGTGTTCAGTATATTTGATTCTGTTTCTTTTTGTTTTGTTTGTTTGTTTTACTTTTTATTTTCCTCATGTAAGTGAAGTCAAGTATTTGTTTTTCTCTGTCCTTATTTTATTTAACAATTAGGTCCATGTTGCTGCAAATGATTTTTTTTTATGGCTGAGTAATATTCCATTGCATATCAGATCAGATCAGATTAGTCACTCAGTCGTGTCCGACTCTTTGTGACCCCATGAATCGCAGCACGCCAGGCCTCCCTGTCCATCACCAACTCCCGGAGTTTACTCAGACTCACGTCCATTGAGTCAGTGATGCCATCCAGCCATCTCATCCTCTGTCGTCCCCTTCTCCTCCTGCCCCCAATCCCTCCCAGTGTCAGAGTCTTTTCCAATGAGTCAACTCTTCACATGAGATGACCAAAATACTGGAGTTTCAGCTTTAGCATCATTCCTTCCAAAGAAATCCCAGGGCTGATCTCCTTCAGAATGGACTGGTTGGATCTCCTTGCAGTCCAAGGGACTCTCAAGAGTCTTCTCCAAAACCACAGTTCAAAAGCATCAATTCTTCCGCGCTCAGCCTTCTTCACAGTCCAGCTCTCACATCCATACATGACCACAGGAAAGACCATAGCCTTGACTAGGCGAACATTTATTGGCAAAGTAATGTCTCTGCTTTGGAATATGCTATCTAGGTTGGTCATAACTTTCCTTCCAAGGAGTAAGCGTCTTTTAATTTCATGGCTGCAGTCACCATCTGCAGTGATTTTGGAGCCCAGAAAAAAAAAAAAAAAAATACATATATATATATACATATATATATGAGTTAGTGTTTTTGTATCTTCAGGATGTACACCCAAGAGTGGAATTGCTGGGTCATATGGTAGTTCTGTTTTTAGCTTTTTGAAAATCCTGTATTCTGTTTTCCACAGTTGTTATACCAATTTACATTCCCACTAACAGTGTATTAGGGCTCCCTTTTCTCTGCATCCTCACCAGCATTTGTTAGTTGTTTTGATAATAGACATTCTGACAGGTGTGAGGTAATATTTCATTGTGTTTTTCATTTACATTTCCCTTGTGATTAGTGGCATTGAGCATTTTTTCATGCACTTCTTGTCTATCTTCATGTCTTCCTTGGGAAAAAAAAAAGTCTATTAAATTCTTCTGCCCATATTTTAATCTTGGTTGTTTGTTTTTTGATGTTGAGTTGTATGGGCTATTTATATATACTGTCTATTAACCCCTTGCAATATGATCATATAATTAGGGGCATAATTTTTCTTTCATAAAAATACTTGGCAATGGTGGAAGAAGGGCCACCTTGGTCACTCTTACACACTAGTTATGGATTAATTACATTCATATTGTACTTTTTAATTACATAAAACTACAATAAAAGGTAAACCTGTGGACATCGGACTCATCCATTTAGTGCTTCTAAGGTGGAATCTTCATGGAGATGGGGTCTGTGCTAACCTAGAAACTAAAGACTTTCTCAGTCAAAAGGGCTATTACCTCCTTTTACCCATATCGGACACGACTGAGCTACTGATCTGATCTGATCTGATCTGAATCCTATCCTTATCAAAGTACCACTTTATTTTTACCTATTTCATAAGATATTTATTTCCTTTCTTCAAAATGCCATAGTAATTTAGGCCTCTCTTATGACTCTTACTGTGTTATGAATTGTTTAGGTAGTTACATTTATATCTTATCTCCTCTACTGCATTGTCAGAATATGGGAGGAATTGCTTTGTCATACCCATGTATTAAGTTTTCTCATTATTGTCTATTTCCTTAAAATAGTATGCAGCATGTAGATTACTGATAAATGTCTCTCAAGTATGTTTGAATAATTATGTGCTCTATCTAGCTAAATGGAACACTTAAAACTACACATGAAAGTGTACTAATAATATGTATACCCTCTCCCAAACTTAGTGATTTAAAACAACAATAATCATTTATTTTGCTCACAAATCTCTAATTTGGGGAGAGTTTGAGGATGCCTTGTTTCTGTTCCATACAATCAATTAAGCAGCTTGACTACATGGAAGGATCCACTTCTAAGATGGGGCCCATTAATGGCTGACAAGATGCTGCTGATAGATGATCAGGTGGTGATCTAAGACTGTAAATTGAGAGCTTAATTTTTCTCCATGTGGCTCTCTGCATGGAGTTCCTCAGAATTTCTCACAGCCTGGTAACTGGATTCAAAGAGTAAATATTTTAAAATTCAGGAAGTGGGAACTGGTAGTCTTTTAAGGCAGAGCACCATTATGGCATATTTCATTGGTCAAGCTCTCATTATAGGGACCATCTTCATGGAGATGGGGTCTGTGCTAACCTAGAAACTAAAGAATTTCTCAGTCAAAAGGGCTATTACCTCCTTTTACCCATATCGGACACGACTGAGCGACTGATCTGATCTGATCTGAATCCTATCCTTATCAAAGTACCACTTTATTTTTACCTATTTCATAAGATATTTATTTCCTTTCTTCAAAATGCCATAGTAATTTAGGCCTCTCTTATGACTCTTACTGTGTTATGAATTGTTTGTGGTAAGTCACTTCAGTCACGTCTGACTCTTTGCGATCCTATAGACCATAATCTGCAAGGTTCCTCTGTCCACGGTATTCTCCAAGCAAAAATACTGGAATGGATTTCCGTACCCTCCTTCAGGGGATCTCCCTGACCCAGGGGTTGAACCTGTGTTCCTTACTTCTCCTGCATTGGCAGGGGGGTTCTTTACCCCTAACACCACCTAGGAAGTCATAAGCAGTCATAATCGTGATATTCAAGGGAAAGAGACATAGACAACATTTCTCATTGGGGAAAGGCTCAAAATACTTGTGACTATCTTTAATTGGAGAAGGAAATGGCAACCCACTCCAGTGTTCTTGCCTGGAGAATCCCAGGGACGGGGGAGCCTGGTGGGCTGCCGACTATTGGGGTCACACAGAGTCGGACACGACTGAAGTGACTTAGCATAGCATAGCATCTTTAGTTTTAGTCTTCCTTTTTATCATACCATGTTTACATCCTTAGCATTGCAAAATATGCCTTCTTCCCAAGGCCAAACTCTTAACCAATTACAGCATCTGGTTAGTTCTCTCAAGGTCCAGGGTCTTGTGATCTAAATCAAATCCATATACACACAAGCTGCTTTAAGTGAAGTTTTTTCTGATTTAAAGTTTTAAGAGAATTAAAGATGCAGGTTATCTGCTCCTGACACACCTAAAATACAATGGTAAGATAAGCATAGGATAATTGCAACAGGTGCTCCCTTTTGAAAAAGGAGGGAATGAAGCACACAGTGGTCACTGGTCTGTAAAAATCCTGAAATCCAACTGCGCATGTGTTGACCTTGATTAGGATTAGTCTATGTCCTGGGAATGATTCTCCACATCTCTCTGTTCTAACCTGGGGAGTCTTTTTCCCATCCTCTCATCATTCTTCCTTATTCATAAGAAAACCAATATTTTCAGGTGGGTAGTTTTCTCAGTCTCATTACTCTGTAAAAAAGTCTGGAAATCCTAATATCTATTTCCATTTTTATTGTCTCTCTCTCTCAACCTTAGCAAAAAGTAATACAATTCCTTAAAAAAAAAAAAAAAAAAAGGTATTTTTTGTTTCTGTTCATAAAATTAATTTCATTAAAGTCAAACTCACATTTCTTTCTTCATTGTGGGCTACCTATGAGGATGATGTTTCTATTAAGATTGTTTTTAAAAAATCCATTAATCTAGAGGATTTATGCCCTTCAGATACTTGGAAACCTTAATTGGCATAGGCTTTAATGTTTCTAAATTATAACAAACAGTCTTTTATTTTTTTTTATTTTTTTTTTAGTCTTACAGAGATATTCTTCAGATCTTTACCCTGAGATGATAGTCTCCTAAAGCACCTTGAATTTGATCTTTTTCTCTGAAGCCATTTATTACTGTGAGAAACTTTGCTGGAAGACTTTGGGGACAGGATGAGAAACAATTCCACCACCCCTCCCCAATCTCAGTGAGTTCTAGGTTCTCTAGAGTTTCTCTAAATTCTTCTCAGAAACTTAATGGCACCTTCTTTTTTCATTTCTTCCTTCCTATGTTTTATCATAGATTTTCACTTTCTATAATCTTCCTACCAATTTACCAAAGGAAGTTCCATGAGCTCACAAAGTGTTTTTTACATTTGCTGAGCTATGGACCATCCAACTTTTCAACAAAGCATATACATATCCCCTTTTTACCAGAGTATGAGAGCAATTTCCTCTCTGTCTTTCAAATACTTACCAAGAGTTGCCTCAAGCCTCTTCCACCTTTCAGTGACAGATTTCTTAAGCCTTTACAGAATCTCCTGTTTCAAACTCAATGCCACATTTTAAATAAAATGCCACATTTTTAACAAAAGTTTTTATTACATCAGCACCCTGCCTTTAGACACCAAATTCTGATCTTTTTTTTTTTTTCCCTGCATAGCAAATTAATGAGAATTTTTTCTGTTAAAATAGCAACACTTACTTATTTTGCACATAAATCTACAGTTTTGGCAGGGCTCCATGGGGAAAGCTGGTATCTACTCTTTGTGAGGTCACCTTGGGTGGCTTGACTAGGGTTGATATATCCATTCACACAATTGTTCATGTATGTGGCTGGTTGGTTTATGCTGACTGTTGACTGTGTGCTTATCTGAGGTTGTTGACTGAGAGCCGTGGTTTGTTATCATGTGGATTCTCAAAGTGTTGCTTGGGTTTCCTCAGAACATTGTGGCTAGGGTACAAATTCTTGCCTGGAGAATCCCAGGGACGGGGGAGTCTGGTGGGCTGCTGTCTATGGAGTCGCACAGAGTCGGACACAATTGAAGCGACTTAGCAGCAACAGGGTACAAAAATGGATGATTCATAAGACAGTAGGAAGTTGTTTTGTAGGAAGTAGGAAGCTGAAGTAGGAAGCTCCAGAGTCTAGAGCTCAGAGTTTATAAACCATTGTAACTTCACTTTTGCTGCATTATGCTTATCAAAGTAGTCATTCAGACTATGTAGTTTCAGGAGAAAGAGGCAATGCAGCATCTCTCCAGGTGAGAACAATTTTTTAAAATGTGGCTATTTTTAATCTTTTGTATGTCTAGAGAAAGATAAAGCCTATTAATCAATCTTCTCAGCAAAGCATTTCCTAAAGATCTAGCCATGGTCACAATCTCTGACACAACTGAAGGAGAGTGAAGCCATCAAGTTCTATTTATTAAGTTCTTACTGAATACCTTCAAATTTCCTACTGTTCCATCCCTGTAACTTCTCTGATATAACTTATACCAGAGTAGATTACATGAACCTCTCAAAAAGACTTCCATGAATGTCTAGTGCTTGCCTCATTTGTAGTCCATGAGTCTGGGTTCATTGACAGAGGGAATAAATATGCAATCGGAAGTTAAGGGGAAAGTTCTTCTAAAGGATAAGTCTCAGCTAAAATCTAAAACATGCACTATCACATTTTACTCCACAACCCACACATTGCTTTTTAATTAATTTATTTAAATTGGAGGCTAATTGCTTTACAATATTGTGGTGGTTATTGCCATACATTCGAGGAAAGCAATGGCACCCCACCCCAGTACTTTTGCCTGGAAAATCCCATGGACGGAGGAGCCTGGTAGGCTCCAGTCCATGGGGTCGCTGAGAGTCGGACACGACTGAGCGACTTCACTTTTACTTTTCACTTTCATGCATTGGAGAAGGAAATGGCAACCCACTCCAGTGTTCTTGCCTGGAGAATCCCAGGGATGGGGGAGCCTGGTGAGCTTCCGTCTATGGGGTCGCACAGAGTCAGACACGACTGAAGCGACTTAGCATAGCATAGCATTGCCATACATTGACATGAATCAGCCATGAGTATACACATGTCCTCCCATCCTGAACCCTCTTTCCACCTCCCTCTCCACCCCATCCCTCTGGGTTGTTCCAGAGTGCCCTGCTTCATGCATCAAACTTGCACTGATCATCTATTTTACATGTGATAATATGCATGCTTCAATGTTATTCTCTTAAATTGCCCCACCCCCACCTTCTCTCACATAGTCCAAAAGTCTGTTCTTTATATCTGTATCTTTTTTGCTGTCTTGCATATAGGGTCATCATTACCACCTTTCTGAATTCCATATATATGCATTTATATACTGTATTAGTGTTTCTCTTTCTGACTTACTTCACTCTGTATAATAAGCTCCAGTTTCATCCACCTCATTAGAACTGACTCAAATGCATTCTTTTTTATAGATGATTAATATTCCATTGTGTATATGTACCACAACTTCCTTATCCATTCATCTGTTGATGGACATCTAGATTGCTCTATGTTCTTTTCATTAAATATTTATCATGCTCACATTATATCCCAGGAAAAAAAGTTTCCCATGTGTCCAAAAGACTTATATTGCCTCTGCCACTCTAATATTTTGTCCTGTATTCATTGTACCTTTCTTCCTCTATTCTAGATTTCAGAAATGAGAATGTGAAAAGGATCTTTTTCTCCAAACTGCGAAAAAATTAGTCATGAGGTAGGGAAACTTAAAGAAGGTAGTTCCATTATGTCTATTTTGGCAAATATGACCAAGAAAACCTCCACTTCTCTAAGTCCCCAGAGAATTTCTAGGAGGAAACCAACTAATCCCCATGGTATACTAGAAAAGGTCTTTTCTATGACCAACTAATTTTCCTAGTGTATTACCATAGTTTTACTTACTAATTGGGAAAATTATGACAAGAACTGGGCACAGTGTGCTAATTAGATCCCTAGGAGGATGGCGATCTCAGTAACAACCAAACTTCTGAAGTCATGGTTAATGTAAAAAGGAAAGACAGCTGGTGATACATATTGAGGAAATAGCTAAACTTCCCCTGAATAAGGTAACATGACATTTTTTCTGTGAAACAATGTATACTTTATATTGATTCAAAGAGTTTGTAGGAAGTGGAAGAAAAACTCTGAGGCATTATGACAGGGAAGGTAATTTTGGCAAATAATACCCAGAAATCATAGATGTTTTGGGGATATGTCTGAGAATGAAGACACCTGCATGTTACTGGGTAATAAACTCTGATTTGAAGGAATGTGAAATTTTTAAATCTTTTTTTATAAATTTTTATTGAGAAGAGCAGTGACAATCTAGTCATTTACATATACAACAAATGTAAAAATTGTTGGTGTTTCTTTGGAGTCAGTGGTATTTTTCCCCAGTTATTAATAGTGGAAAATAGGTGATCAAATGATAGAAAGGGTAGCTGAATGGAGGAAAATATAGGGATACAGTATTAGAAAGAAAAAATTTAAGCAGACTATGAACTAATGAAAAACACAGAAAGTATTTTTACTTAGGAGGCAATGGCTTTGCAAAGGGGATCAAGGTGATGTCAAGAGTACTAAGTGAAATCACTACTAATTCATTTATGGACTGTTTCTTTTCTTTTCTTTTTTTGTTTTGCTCATCAAGCCTTTATATTCCATATATTTAATTTATTTGAACATTGAACTCTGATTTTTTTGTTTTGTTTTCACTTTTAATTTTATGTTGTATTATCATCAATTAACAATGTTGTGTTAGCTTCAGGTGTACAGCAAAGTGATTCAGTTATACACATACATATATCTCCTTTTTTTTTTTTTTTCAAATTCTTTTCCCATTTAGGTTATTACAGAGTAGTAAACAGAGTTTTTGAAGAAGGCAATGGCACCCCACTCCAGTACTTTTGCCTGGAAAATCTCTTGGGTGGAGGAGCCTGGTGTGCTGCAGTCCATGGGGTCGCTAAGAGTTGGACACGACTGAGCGACTTCACTTTCACTTTCATGCATTGGAAAAGGAAATGGCAACCCACTCCAGTATTCTTGCCTGGAGAATCTTAGGGACAGAGGAGCCTGGTGGGCTGCCGTCTATGGGGTCCCACAGAGTCGGACACGTCTGAAGCGACTTAGCAGCAAACATAGTTCTCTGTGCTATACAGTAGGTCCTTTTTCGTTGGGCTCTGTTTTGAGGATACATAGGGAAAAGTTGTAGTCTTTATTCTTGAGTCTGTCAAATCTATCAGAGAAAAAATCAGGAAAAAATAATTCATATATAACATTCTGAGTATTTTGTGAAGACACATGAAACAATCTTTAAATATATAAGAAACAAACCCTCCTTAGATTAGAGAAAATTCAATAACTACTGACTTTTAAAAAGTGTAAAGAATGAGTGGGTCACAGATGAAGGCAAATGGAAATTGGAGTCTGAGGTCTCTCTCTCTCTCTCAGCATGACATCTTGAAATATGATGGCATATATGGAAAACTGTAAGTATGTCAGTGCAATTCCAGTGTGTTGTATATTTAAAGGATAAGGTTATAAATGTAGATATGGAGGATAATTATTTATCTTTTTAACCAAAGTAAGGGTATTAACTTTATCTTACAGGTGTCAACGAGTGATTGAGCAAGATAATAAGAGATTAATTTACTTTTTCCACTTGTGAAGACAGCTTAATTACCCTATTTTCCTTTACTTTTCCCTTCTTTTCATCTTTCCAAAAGCTTTTTTTTTTTTTTTTTTTTTTTAAGGGGGGTGAGCTATAATATCTTCCTTTCCAAGATTACAACACTATCTTCTATTGGCCAACTATTTTATGCAGAATCTTAGGACAGGTTAAGTATATCCAAATTTTTCCATAATAAATTATTCTCAAACTTCAATTCCCACATAGGTCCCCAGGATGGGTTTGAGAAAGTAGATGACTACTGCAGAGGTTGGCAGGGGAGTGTCATGGAATAGCCATTGAGTAATGTGGTGTGCCTTTCTTCTCAGAAACTCCATCTTGCTTTGGATAACTAGTCACTGTTCTTTCTGAGGATGATCCTATGAAAGAGAAAATACTCAAAGCAAAGAAACCAGGAAATTGAAAATGTAAAAATGGTATCTTGGGAAGAATAATAGAAGAGTCTTCGTTCTGGTCAAAAGCACAGTGTGTATTTCTTATAAAGTTTACATATAAGGCAATTCAAAGATAGCAAAAGAAGATCTAAACCTTTTGATTTTAGTCCTATTTCAAAATTTTGCTAAATATTTGTCTATGCAGAAGATCAAATAATAATAGAAATAGTGTTATTCTTAAATGACTTTGAAGTGAAAGTCACTCAGTCATGTCCGACTCTTTGTGACCCTTTGGACTATACCGTCCATGGAATTCTCCAGGCCAGAATACTGGAGTGGGTAGACTTTCCCTTCTCCAGGGGATCTTCCCAAGCCAGGGATCGAACCCAGGTGTCCCGCATTGCAGGTAGAGTCTTTACGAGCTGAGCCACAAGGGAAGCCCTTAAAACACTTTAAAACCATCAATAAAGTGCTTTTAAAATTAAAATGGAGAAGTTTGGTTAAGCAGATAATGGAGAAAATCACTTAGTAATTAGAAAAGAAAATGAGACAACAATAATTTTTAATGTATGTTTTGTGTCTGCATTTAAATAACTATGTTAGATTTTTTATCCAAAATTTTTGGAGCAGAAGGTTAATATGGTATGCTAAATTAATATCAGTGGAACAAGTATAGGAAATCTATGAAATCAAATGCTATCTACCTTTTGAGTTTTTAAATAATTTAGAAAAGAAACTGAAATCATTGGTCATTTGTTGTTTCAACAATTTTTCAAGTAACTGGTATATACTAGACACTATGGTAAGTGTTGAGATGCATTTTCTGTCTCAGGCAAGTTATTATATTTGGAGATAAACATGAATATATAATACTAGTGGCAAAGGAAGTAAGATTCTAGTGATTGCTAAGGAAATGCAGAGAAAGCTATAAAACATGATTAGGAAGTTGGAGGAAGGATCAATGAGCATATGTTATTTTAGATGAGAATTTAAGGAAGTTCCTCAAAAGAAAAGAAGGAAAATGATAAATATAAAGCCTGGACTATTTCCAGATGTAGGGGATGATATGAAAAATGACATGACTGTTCAAATTTTCTCAATGCCTAAATGGATTTTCTCAATGATAAGGTAAAGGAATATGTGGTGGAAGTTATGAGTGGAAAGGTACATTCGAGAAAATATGAAAGACAAAATACAGTTGCTTTAACTTTATTGATAATTGTGAATTATTGAGCTTATTAACTGGATAGAATTTGTTCTATTGAAAGAGAACTGTATTGATGTTGTGGAAGCTGGCTTAGAGTGGGACCAGGTGGAATCCTGGGAGCTCATTCAGAAAGCTCTGGGTAATAGTTCAGGTGAGAGTTGATTTCTGGCAGAGGGAAAGAAATGGATCCTAAAACTTGAGAGTTGTGTTTTATTTGGCAGACAAAACTAGGACTTAAGTCCTGGACACAGCATGTCAGATAGTTAGGAGGAGCCAGGATATATGAGTTTCTGCAACAAGGACCAGGTAGTCAGAACTTCAAAAGATTACTGCTAATTAAAGAAAACTAGATATCTCAAGTGAAGGAATTTAGTACTTTTCTTTTTTTTTTTTTTTTTTTTTGCTTAACTTTACAATACTGCATTGCCCTTACCATACATCGAGATGGATCCTCCACCAGTCTACACGTGTTCCCCATCCTGAAGCCTCCTCCCTCCCCCCTCCCCACACCATCCCTCCAGGTTGTCCCAGTGCTCCAGCCCCAGGCATCTGTTATCGGGCATTGTACCTGGACTGACAACTCGTTTCAGATATGATATTATACATATTTCAATGCTATTCTCCCCAATCATCCCACCCTCTCCCGGTCCCAGAGTCCAAAAGTCTGTTCTATACATCAGTGTCTCTTTTGCTGTCTCGAAAATAGGGTTATTGTTACCATCTTTCTAAATTCCATATATATGTGTTAGTATACTGTATTTGTGTTTTTGTTTCTGGCTTATTTCACTTTGTATAATAGGCTCCAATTCCATCCACCTCATTAGAACTGATTCAAATGTATTCTTTTTAATGGCTGAGTAATACTCCATTGTGTATATGTACCAAAGCTTTCTTATCCATTCATCTGCGGATGGACATCTAGGTTGCTTCCACGTCCTGGCTATTGTAAACAGTGCTGCTATGAACATTGGGGTACACGTGTCTCTTTCAATTCTGGCTTTCTCAGTGTGTATGTCCAGCAGTGGGATTGCTGGATCATAAGGCTGTTCTAGTCCCAGTTTTTTGAGGAATCTCCATACTGTTCTCCATAGTGGCTGTACTAGTTTGCATTCCCACCAACAGTGTAAGAGGGTTCCCTTCTCTCCGCACCCTCTCCAGCATTTATTGCTTGTGGACTTTTGGATCACAGCCATTCTGACTGGTGTGAAATGGTACCTCATAGTGGTTTTGATTTGCATTTCTCTGATAATGAGTGATGTTGAGCATCTTTTCATGTGTTTGTTAGCCATCTGTATGTCTTCTTTGGAGAAATGTCTATTTAGTTCTTTGGCCCAGTTTTTGATTGGGTCGTTTATTTTTCTGGAATTGAGCTGTAGAAGTTGCTTGTATATTTTTGGGATTAGTTGTTTGTCTCTTGCTTCATTTGCTATTATTTTCTCCCATTCTGAAGGCTGTCTTTTCACCTTGCTTATAGTTTCCTTTGTTGTGCAGAAGCTTTTAAGTTTGATTAGGTCCCATTTGTTCATTTTTGATTTTATTTCCAATATTCTGGGAGGTGGGTCATGGAGGATCCTGCTGTGATGTAAGTCAGAGAGTGTTTTGCCTATGTTTTCCTCTAGAGAACTCCAGGGTTAGTAGAAGGAAAGAAATCATAAAAATTAGGACAAAAATAAGTAAAGAAGAAACAAAGAGACTATAACAAAAATCAACAAAACTAAATGCTGTTTTTTCAAGAAGATAAATAACATAGACAAACCATTAGCCAGACTCATCAAGAAAAAAAAGGCAGAAGAATCAAATCAAGAAAATTAAAAATGAAAATGCAGAAATTACAACAGACAACACAGAAATACAAAGGATCATAAGAGACTACTATCAACAAGTATATGACAATAAGATGGACAACTTGGAAGAAATGGACTAATTTTTAGAAAAGTATAATCTTCCAAAACTGAACCAGGAAGAAATAGAAAATCGTAACAGACCCATCATAAGCACAGAAATTGAAACTGTAATCAAAAATCTTCCAGCAAACGAAAGCCCAGGTCCAGAGGGCTTCACAGCTGAAGTCCACCAAAAATTGAGAGAAGAGCTGACACCTATCCTACTCAAACTCTTCTAGAAAACTGCAGAGGAAGGTAACTTCCAAACTCATTCTATGAGGCCACATTTACCCTAATACCAAAACCAGACAAAGATGCCACCAAAAAAGAAAACTACAGACCAATATCACTGATGAGCATAGATGCAAAAATTCTCAACAAAATTCTAGCAAACAGAATCCAACAACACATTAAAAAGATCATACATCATGACCACGTGGGCTTTATCCAGGGATGCAAGGATTCTTCAATATTCACAAATCAATTAATGTAATACACCACATTAACAAATTGAAAAATAAAAACCATATGATTTTCAAAAAAAAAAAAAAAAAAAAAAGAAGAAAGAAATGGATCCTAGAAGTATTGCAGATCAAAACAAATTGGAGGATGAGAATTTTCAAGTGTTTAATTATTCCTCAGAAATTTACAGTGGATGACTAAGAAGATTTTGAAGTTTTGTTGGGATAGAGAATCCAGATAAAGGAACAGATCTAAGTGTGAAGTGGGAGAGGATAAGAATGTTTTAATTAATATATATATATAACCTAGTACCAGCAATAAGAACTATATCAGAAGCCTTAGGGAATGTATCTGAGCCTTCCTGCTTAGGAATTTAGAGACAAAACTGGGAACAATGGACTGTTGGGTTTCCAAGTCAGGTATATCAAGGTTAAGATATATAACCAAGTGGGCAACCAATGAATACTGAAGCAAAACTTAATTATTCTAGCAACTCATTTTCTGTAAGAGGAAATCAAGCTTAATGTCCTATAAGTGAAGTGAGTGAAGTGAAGTCGCTCAGTCATGCCTGACTCTTTGTGATGCCATGGACTGTAACCTACCAGGCTCCTCCATCCATGGGATTCTCCAGGCAAGCATACAGGAGTGGGTTGCCATTTCCTTCTCCAGGGGATCTTCCCAACCCAGGGATTGAACCCGAGTCTCCCGCCTTGGAGGCAGACACTTTAACCTCTGAGCCACCAGGGAAGCTTAATGTCCTATAAGAATAAGTAGCAAAATTATAAAACTAATTCCAAGACAGCATCTGTAGTTCTAATTCAAATTAATTTTAATGAAAACTGCATGAAAATGGGGTATGTGATTAGCAATGAAAGGAAACTCTATTCTAAGGACAAGAAACACAAAAAAATTCAATAGATATTGCCCTAGATGAGGCATCAATATTGAGGCATCAATATCAATATTTTGCTTTTAATAGAAATGGGAAGTAGATTTTCAGATATTGGTGCTATTGTTTATAGAATACATGTGTCAGCAATATGAATGAAACTATGATCACTTGAAATAATAATTATTATAGATAAATAATATTTAAGAATTAAATTATATATATAAAAGACCTAAACAGAGACTATATATGTTTGCAAGTTGGGACTATGTAAGTCTTTGAAGCCTGAGGAATATACTTTATTTGAGCAAGTATCTGTACATTATATGTAAACATGTGTCCCCAGGTTCACTGCTAAAATCATTAGCAGAAAGTTATCACTGTGGGTGCATATTAATTTAGGATAATATTTGGCTACTTTTCAATCCTGTTGTTTCTCTTTCATACCCAGAATGGCTACTTTTTGAAGGGTAAGTCTCCTTGATTCTCACTTCCAATGGTCTATGGACTTGATCATATTGACTTTATTCTGTAGGATCAACTCTCCATGGCTAATTCCTCCTGTGTTACTGAGTTCCTCCTGCTGGGTTTCTCCAGCCTTGGGGAATTGCAGCTTGTCCTCTTTATGATTTTTCTCTGCCTCTATTTGATCATCTTGAGTGGAAACATCACCATCATCTCAGTCATCTGCTTGGATCACAGCCTCCACACGCCCATGTACTTCTTTTTATGCGTCCTTTCTACCTCTGAGATCTTCTATACAATTGTCATCCTGCCCAAGATGCTTATCAATCTGCTCTCTGTGTTCAAGACACTGTCCTTTGTGAGTTGTGCTTCACAGATGTACTTCTTTCTTGGTTTTGCTGTCACCAATTGCCTGCTTCTGGGAGTGATGGGCTATGATCGCTATGCTGCCATCTGTCAGCCTTTGCACTACCCCATTCTCATGAGCTGGAAGGTATGTGGGCAACTAATATCAACTTGCATTGTTAGTGGTTTCCTAATATCTCTGTTGGGAACAACTTTGGTCTTTAGCCTCCCTTTCTGTGGCTCCAACAAGGTCAACCATTACTTTTGTGATATTTCACCAGTCATTCATCTTGCCTATGCTGGAAGTTACATTAACGAACTTGTCATCTTTATCTGTGGAGTCTTAGTGCTTATTGTGCCCTTGATCTTCATCTGCATCTCTTATGGATTTATTGTCTCTACTATCTTGAATATACCATCAGTTGAAGGCAAGCAAAAAGCATTCTCCACCTGTGTCTCTCATCTCATTGTGGTCATCATCCACTATGGCTGTGCTTCTTTTGTCTACTTGAGACCCTCAGCCAAACATATTAATACATCAGGCAAAGATAGGCTGGTGACAGTGACCTATACCATCATCACCCCACTGTTAAACCCTGTGGTATACAGCCTCAGGAACAAAGATGTACAGCTGGCCATTCGGAAAATGATTGTGAAGAAGGCATTTTCTACTAAGACTTTATAATTAAAACAGTTTTCAAACAGTACACACACATTTGGGGCAAATGTATCACTAACTGTTTAAGTCATAAAAGTTTCTATTTATCTGTATAACTGTATAGCCTTGGATGAGTTGTTTGATATTGTGGGGCCTTAATGTTCTTTTATGTAAAGCAGTTTTGGTACATGTTTATCTCAAGGTTATTGCAAAGATTAAGGGAGATAGCAAAGTGTCTATCACTAAAACATAACTTTCCTACTCTTCTTTTCCCATATTTATGGTTCTCAAAACTGTCTTAACAGCCACTATCTCTTGCCCTATGTTTGGCTTGTTTACCAAAAATCTTTATGGTCTTTTTTGTTAAGGATTGTGTCCAGTTTATAATGAGGTGCTTGGGCCAGAAGGCAGTTTGGATCTAGGAGTGTGACATGATGTGGTAAAATGTTACTGTACTAGTAATTAAAAGATTTTATGTTGACACTGGTTAGGTCATGACTTTTGTATAGCTATAGTTGTTCTCTGAATCTAAAAAATATAGAAAATATAGATAACATGATTTTCTTTTTTTAACCTCACTAAGTCTTTTTTTGCATCTAATGGATAAGGTTTTTTTTAAAGCATATGTAATATGTAAAGGTGCACAGAATATAAGCCTCTATTAACATATTAAACAAGACTTTATACATTTCTCCAAGGACCTTTTATTTTCTCGACTCTGAAGAAATGGTGTTTCTCAATGCCTTTTTTGATCACTCCTTTGAACCACTACTTATGTGATTAAAAGATATGCCATATAAATGAACAAGAAATAATAATCAGCCAATCCTGCCTCAGGCTAAAAAGATGTCTCTGTGTTCTTTTACACTAAATTTATTAAGAAGAAGAGCTCCTAGTTTCAAATTTGCCATCTGAATGTATAAGACAGTGAACGCCTTGGGTATTTACTCGTCCTACCTCTCACCTGTCCAGAAGTCCCTATCATCAGCATCTCCAGGGAAACCAGCCTGCCCTAAATGGGTATCACAGAATGTGCATCCCTGTGGTTTTCAGCTCATGGTCATTTCCCCACAATTAACCTGACTTTTGTCTCTTTGTGATTTTTGTACTTTCTGTTTCTTGCGTCACACAGTAGGGTTAATCTTGGTTAACAGGTGTTTGAGACAGCTATGATGATAATCTGATCCTTTCCCATCACTCATGTGACCTGAATTTACGACACATTCAGCAACTTCTGTGCAGTCTTCTCTGCATGCTGCTACTTACCATTACTATTTTAAAGCTTAATGATTAAAACTGAAGTTCACATTTCATGCATGACCTCCATTTACAGGGTAAAATGTAACTGTATTCTCTCTATTAATTTTGTTTAGATTGTTAAATCAAAGGGTATAAAATTGTCAATATGGTAACAATAACCCTGCATACGAGACAGCAAAAGAGACACTGATGTATAGAACGGTCTTTTGGACTCTGTGGGAGAGGGAGAGGGTAGGATGATTTGGGAGAATGGCACTGAAACATGTATAATATCATATATGAAATAAGTCACCAGTCCAGGCTCGATGCATGATACTGGATGCTTGGGGCTGGTGCACTGGGATGACCCAGAGGGATGGTATGGGGAGGGAGGAGGGTTCAGGATGGGGAACACATGTATACCTGTGGCAGATTCATTTTGATATATGGCAAAATCAATACAATATTGTAAAGTTAAACAAAATAAAATTTAAAAAATTGTCAATAACGTTATCATATTTTTAATTTGCTACCTCTATTCCCATTTTTGTCTCCCAGTTTTCAGTTTTTGGATTAATGCTTTTTGTATTATGTTCATTCTTACTAGTTAAATAATTAAGGCATTTTCAGTTACTATATTACAACATTGGTCAATTTATTCTGTGGTTTTGTTCTTCTGAGTTTGAAATTGTCATTTATTACACAATTTTTTTAGGAATGGAATATTTACTTATTATAGATAATTACTTGCTGATATTTAAAATCTTCTGTTAATTATTTGTATTTTTTTGTATTAGTGAGAGAATGTGATTGATATGTTTTATTTTTAGAATTTCTTGAATTTTTATTATTGGTTTCTTCCAAATTATTCCTGATGAAAAATTTCATTTATATTTTAATAGGCCCATTTTTAATAGGCTAAATATAGATGTTATTTTAATATTGTTAATCAAACTATTTTAGTATGAGATCTCATTATTTGTTTTGTGTATATGTGGCCTGTCATGATTTAGTAGTACTGAAGCCAACTACTTTAGTGCAACTGTATTTATTAGCTTTTGAATATTATATTTCTAGAAGTACTGACTTAATAATTTTGTCATGGAATCTATTTTTTAAATTATAGGTAAACCTTTTGGGATTGAATACATATATTCTACCCTGAAAGTGAAAAGAAAGTGAAAATTGCTTAGTCATGTCCAACTCTTTATGACCCTATGGACTATACAGTCCGTGGACTTCTCCAGTCCAGAATACAGGAGTGGGTAGTCATTCCCTTCTTTAGGCTATCTTCCCAACCCAGGGATTGAACCCAGATCTCCTACCTTGCAGGTGTATTCTTTACTAGCTGAGGCACAAGAGAAGCCCAAGAATACTATAGTGGGTAGCCTATTCCTTCTTCAGTGGACCTTTCCAACCAAGGAATCAAACAGGATCTCCTGCGTTACAGGCCGATTCCTTACCAACTGAGCTACCAGGGGAGCCCAATATTCTACGCCTGCTGCTGCTGCTGCTAAGTCGCTTCAGTCGTGTCCAACTCTGTGCCACCCCATAGACAGCAGCACACCAGGCTCCCCCATCCCTGGGATTCTCCAGGCAAGAACACTCGAGTGGGTTGCCCTTTCCTTCTCCAATGCCTGAAAATGAAAAGTGAAAGTGAAGTCACTCAGTCGTGTCTGACTCTTAGCTACCCCATGGACTGCAGCACACCAGGCTCCTCCATCCATGGGATTTTCCAGGCAAGAGTACTGGAGTGGGGTGCCATTGCCTTCTCCATTCTACCCCTAGACTTACCAAAATTATAGCAGGAGTTATATATATATACACACACACACACACACACACACATATACTCGTAATTCAAAATAGAAAGGATAACACAGAAGATATTAAAGAAATATATAGAAAAAAGAGTTCCAAGGAGAAGAGAGAGTGCTGAAAATAGATTGACATAAGGCGCAAAATCAACTAAAAGCAACCAATTCACAGCACAGAACTGTGTATGACCATCATCTTCACAACTGAGATTCTCAGAAGACAAAAAATGAGTAAGATTGGTTTAAAGTCTTCTGGTGGCTCAGACCATAAAGAACCTGCCTCAGTGCTGGAGATGTGGGTTTGTTCCCTGGGTCAGGAAATTCCCAGAAGCGAATGGCTACCCACTCCAGTATTCTTGCCTGGATAATCCCAAGGACAGAGGAGCCTGGTGAGCTTACAGTCTGTGGGGTTGCAAAGAGTTGGACATGACTGAAGGCACTAACACTTTCACTTCACTTCAAGGAACACAGATTCTCAACCAGAGCTTCTCCAATCATCTGCCATGAGGGACCAGTTAGTTTTATTTTTCCATTTGATTACAAGCCAATACTTCAATGAAATGTAATAAAAATGAACAATTATAAAAATGAAATGAAAAAATAAATTTTTATATTCTCTTCTTCAAGAGGTGTGTCCACTGATTAGATGCTTCAATAATATAAAATTCTATAAAACTTGCTTAATGCTGCTTAGTCGCTTCAGTTGTGTCCGACTCTGTGCGACCCCATAGATGGCAGCCCACCAGGCTCCCCTATCCCTGGGATTCTCCAGGCAAGAACACTAGAGTGGGTTGCCATTTCCTTCTCCAATGCATGAAAGTGAAAAATGAAGTCACTCAGTCATACCCGACTCTTCACAACCCCATGGATTGCAGCCTACCAGGCTCCTCCATCCATGGGAATTTCCAGGCAAGAGTACTAGAGTGGGTTGCCATTGCCTTCTCCCCAGAATGCTGCTGCTGCTAAGTTGCTTAATACTCACATTCAATTCGTGTACCCATTTTAGAGCTCATAGATTGGCACTGGACAGCAGACTGCCATTTGAGTAGCATGGCTTTGTATTTCTTGGTAGTAGGAGTGGAGTTTTTGTTTTATGGCAGTTAAATTAGGAGAATTCTAGAAGAGACAGAAGGCAGATCTGGGGCAAATGTGAGGAGATATACTGAACACAAAGGCTTGGATGTGAGTGCTCTTATAACCTGGAGCAACCCTAGATTGTTTCCCACGCTCAAATCCCAGGAGATTGACAGCCAGTCTTAAACAGTTCCATTAAGAAACAGAAGAATATCTTTCTGCAGGAGGTGCCTGGAAGTTAGAGGTTACCTTAACTAAATAGGTAACATTTCTCTGCCTGACTCTCCTATAATGGAGCCCATCAGTTCACAGCGAACACCCAAATACAGAGAGCTTCTAATCACACTCTTTATTGCCTTAGTCTGGAATGCATGGGAACAACCAAGGGTTGCCAGACACTTGAAGAAGAACTTGATCAAAACATAAAAACAAACAGTTCTCAGAAAGAAAGAAAAAAAATGCATAAAACAGAAAACATTAATATCCTCATTTAAAATAAATCATATTCATGAAAGAACATTATCTTATAATTGCCTTTTTATGGAAACAAAACACCTTGGCAGAAAGGTGTACAAATCATAATCTGTATGTCAATAAATTATCACAAAGTGAACATAAATGGGTCAAAAGTATGGTTTTACTAACACCTCATTACACTTTCCTTCTTCTCCAGCAGAAAAAAAAAAAAAAAAAACACTGTAACTTTTCATATCATGCATTAGTATTTGCCTGGTCACAAACTTTGTAACAACAGAATTCTAGAAAATATATTCTCTAGAATTAATTTTATCTTTTTCTCTATTTTTTTCACTCTATTCACATCTACTATTTCCAGCATGTTTATTCAGACTTGTTTTCCTCCCGGTTTAAATTCATTGATGAAATAAATGTTTTTTCTTTCATTTCTAGGTGCTTCTTAATGTTCCTGTTTCCACAAACGTCTGTTTTTCCAACCACACAACAAAATTATTTTGAATTCTGACCTTTGTTGTTATTTCACATCTTTTACCACTTCTTATTTTATTTTTTCAGCTTATTTTGAAATAATTAGTTAGTTTTTACCTATTTTATGAGTAGTCTTTCAGGCTTTTGCAGGTTGTGTTCCCTGGGAAGCATACTCTAAAACCCCTTGGAATGTAGAATGTGTATTTAAAAGTGCTTGGAATTAACACCTGTGGAATGAGGGGAATGTACTGGGCAGGGAGAACAGCCAAGCTAAAGGCATTCCTAGCGTCAGTATCAGGGCTTCCCTGGTGGCTCAGAAGTTAAAGCGTCTGCCTCCAATGCGGGAGAGCTGGGTTTCATCCCTGGGTCAGGAACATCTCCTGGAGAAGGAAATGGCAACCCACTCCAGTATTCTTGCCTGGAGAATCCTATGGACAGAGGAGCCGGGTAGGCTACAGTCCACGGGGTCGCAGAGTCGGACACGACTGAGCGACTTCACTCACTCAGTGTCAGTATCAGCTGATCTGATGGTGAGCTCCGGTTGGGCCAATATGGCCAAGAGTCTATAAAACTGTGATAATCAGTGTTTGAGGGTAGCTGCTACAGAAATGATGGTTATTTGGTTGAGGTGTCTATGTTGCTGTCAAAAAGCCGGGAGAGGCAGACAGCTGAAGCCTGCCTACTTACAGCACTGCCATCAGCTGGGGTAACAAATCCTTTATTTGAAATAGAATCTGCACAGTGCAGCTTGGTTTTCACTACAAAGGCACAGTTGCTTCCTGTGGCAATGTTGTTTTGCTTGCCTTTTTTCCTGTAATAACTTTATATGGGATCTGAACATACTCTTTCTCTGGATTTGCGTTTCTGTGAAACTGATTTTCTTGTACTCTAAGAACTGGAGGCGGGTATTCCTACTTTTGCAACTGTAGGGCTCCCTCTTGTGTTGTCATTAGGATGTATTTAATTATTTTTTTCAATTTATTTTTTAATTGGAGGAAATCACTTTACAATGTTATGATGGTTTCTGCCATACAACAAATCAGCCATATATCACCTCCCTGTTGAGGCTGCCTCACCCCTCTGGACGAATGGAGAAAGTAGCATAGATCTATATACATTACCATGTGTAAAATAGATTGTGGATGAGAAGTTGCTCTGTAATACAGGAAACCCAGCCAGGTGCTCTGTGATGATCTAGAGGGGTGTATTTAACTCTGAACTGGAAACTGTATGATTTTCTTTTTTTAGCTGATTTTCTCCGATTGGTCAATTGATTTTTAAGCTGTTATCTTTGGATGTTGTTGTTGTTGTTTCTGTTTTTTTATTTTTTTCTCCTGATATTAGGACTGTCAGAAAAAGTTCTTTCTCTTGTATAATTTTTAATAACATACTTTGAGTTCCTTGAATATATTTTGTTGATTTGCTTTTTGTAATGTTGCTTTGGGGGAAAAGTCTCAATTTGCCTTTTATATTTACATTTTTGTTCATCTTACTTTTAAATTAAAAGATAATTTATATAAATAAAATTAAGATATTCTAAGTGCAAGTTATTTGTGAGTTTCTACAAATACATTCACTCATTTAACGATCACAGAAATCAAGAAATAAAGCACTTTTGTCACCCACAGATTATTTTATGCCACTTTTTAATTGATTCCCTACCTTGAAGATAACACAGGGTTGACTTTTTTCCAACTGTATGGAAGTATATTGACATATGAGATATGTAAGTTTATAGTGTACAAAGTGATAATTTAGTACACTTACATATTATGAAATGATTACCATAATAAAGTCAGTTAACACTTCCATTATCTCACATAATAGCCTTTGTGACTATATATGTGTGTGTGTGTGTGTGTTGAGAACATTTGAGATACATTTTCTCAGCAATTTTCAAGTGTACAATACAGATGTTAACTATAGTCACCATTTTGTGCATTATATCCCCCGAAGCTATTCATCTTCTTTTTTTTTTTTTTATTAAGAATCTCTTTTATTGATTATCAGAAACATTACAAACATCTAATATGAACAAATTGTAACATGACAGTATTTAGTTTGAACAATTAATACATTTCAGATATAATATTATACATATTTCAATGTTATTCTCCCCAATCATCCCACCCTCTCCCGGTCCCAGAGTCCAAAAGTCTGATCTATACATCAGTGTCTCTTTTGCTGTCTCGTAAATAGGGTTATTTTTATCATCTTTCTAAATTCCATATATATGCGTTAGTATACTGTATTTGTGTTTTTGTTTCTGGCTTACTTCACTCTGTATAATAGGCTCCAGTTCCATCCTTTGTAACTGAATATTTGTACTCTTTGACTAGTATTTCCCATTCCACTCTCTATTTCTATGCATCCAGCCTTTTAGAATCCACATAAAAGTGAGAGCATATTCCCTGTTTGACCTGTTTTACTCAGCATAGTAAAATGCTGACTCAAGGTCCATTCAAGTTATTACAAGAAGTGATTTCCTTCTTTATCATCACTGAATAGTATTCCATTATGTATATAAATAATCTATACATAAGATTATATATATAGTCACAATACTTTGTTCTTTTTATTGCTTTGTAGGATTCCCTTACAAAGGAAACATACATTTACTCATTTATTTGTTAATATGCATTTAATATGTTAGCAATTGTTTGTTATTATGAATAAACCTGCCATGAACATTTTGTCAAAGACCTTTTGTGGACATTGATTTTCATTCCTCTCTCTTACATGTCTAGGTAGACATATTTAACTCAAGAAGATGTTGCCCAAATGCTTTCTAAAGTGAGTGTGCCAGATAAAACCTCATCAGTTACTTCATATGTTTTCCAACTACTGGTACTACCAGTTTTTTTTTATTTTTTAATTATGTTAGTCATCATATTGGGGTAAGTAGTGGAATCTTACTTTGTTATATCTTGTATTAACCTGATACCAAATTATGTTGGACAATTATTTTTTTACTGGCTATTCATGTATCTTTGGGAGTTTCCCAGGTGGCACTAGTGGCAAAGATCTACCTGTCAAAGCAGGAGACACAGGAGATGTGAGTTCGATCTCTTGATCAGGAAGATCCCTTGGAGTAGGAAATGGCAACCCATGCCAGTATTCTTGCTTGGAAAATTCCGTGGACAGAGGAGCCTAGCAGGCTGAAGTCCATGGGGTTTCAAAGAGTTGGACACAACCAAGCAACTGACCAGATACCTTTCAACTGAATTGTTCTAGTCTTCTGCTCATTTTAACAAAACTGTTTTTAAATTGTTGAACTCCAGTAGCTTTTTGTATGTATCGAATAGCTTAACATTGTTTTTAAGATATGTATTGTGAATATTGTTCCCAGGTTTGTAGTTTGCATGTCTATTTTCTCAGTAGTGTCTTCTAATGAGAGTGAGCTTTTAATTTTGTTTAAATTTACATTTTCCCCCTCTTCTATGTTTAATGCTTTTTGTGTCTTATCTAAGAAAATTACTTAAACCAAGATTAAAAAAAAAAAACAACTTTCCTTACATCTGTGTTTAGTTTTATACCCTTAATTTTTATTTCTTTGTTTAAATATACATTTATTTAATAGGAGATTAATTACTTTACAATATTGTATTGGTTTTGCCATACATCAACATGAATCTGCCACGGGTATACACATATTCCCCATCCTGAACCCCCCTACCTCCTCCCTCCCTGTACCATCCCACTGGGTCGTCCCAGTGCACCAGCCCCAAGCAACCATTATCATGCATCGAATTTGGACTGGCAATTCATTTCATATATGATTTTTTTAAATTTAAATTTATTTATTTTAATTAGAGGCTAATTACTTTACAATATTGTATTGGTTTTGCCATACATCAACATGAATCCACCATGGGTATACACGTGTTCCCCATCCCGAACCTCCTCCCTCCCCACTCCCTGTACCATCCCTCTGGGTCATCCTAGTGTAACGGCCCCAAGCATCCTGTGTCCTGCATAGAACCTGGACTGGGGATTAGTTTCTTATATATTATACATGTTTCAATGCCCTTCTCCCAAATCATCCCCCTTCCCCCTTTCCACAGACTCCAAAAGACTGTTCTAGACATCTGTGTCTCTTTTGCTGTCTCACATACAGGGTTATTGTTACCATCTTTCTAAATTCCATATATATGAGTTAGTATACTGTATTGGTATTTTTCTTTCTGGCTTACTTCACTCTGTATAATAGGCTCCAGTTTCATCCACCTCATTAGAACTGATTCAAATGTATCCTTTTTAATGGTTGAATAATACTCCATTGTGTATATGTACCACAGCTTGCTTATCCATTCATCTGCTGATGGACATCTAGGTTGCTTCCATGTCCTGGCTATCATAAACAGTGCTGTGATGAACATTGGAGTGCACGTGTCTCGTTCAATTCTGGTTTCCTGGGTGTGTATGTTCAGCAGTGAGAATGCTGGGTCCTATGGCAGTTCTATTTCCAGTTTTTTAAGGAATCTCCATACTGTTCTCCATAGTGGCTGTACTAGTTTGCATTCCCACCAACAGTATAAGAGGGTTCCCTTTTCTCCACATCCTCTCCATATGTATTGCTTATAGACTTTTGGATGGCAGCCATTCTGACTGGCATGAAATGGTACCTCACTGTGGTTTTGATTTGCATTTCTCTGATAATGAGTGATGTTGAGCATCTTTTCATGTGTTTGTTAGCCATCTGTATGTCTTCTTTGGAGAAATGTCTATTTAGTTCTTTGGCCCATTTTTTGATTGGGTCGTTTATTTTTCTGGAATTGAGCTGCAGGAGTTGCTTGTATATTTTTGAGATTAGTTGTTTGTCAGTTTCTTCATTTGCTATTATTTTCTCCCATTCTGAAGGCTCTCTTTTCACCTTGCTTATAGTTTCTTTTGTTGTGCAGAAGCTTTTAATTTTAATTAGAACCCATTTGTTTATTTTTGCTTTTATTTCCAATATTTGGGGAGGTGGGTCATAGAGGATTCTGCTGTGATTTATGTTGGAGAGTGTTTTGCCTATGTTTTCCTCTAAGAGTTTTATATCGAATCTATATGGGAAATAGATGGAGAAACAGTGGAAACAGTGTCAGACTTTATTTTTCTGGGCTCCAAAATCACTGCAGATGGTGACTGCAGCCATGAAATTAAAAGACGCTTACTCCTTGGAAGGAAAGTTATGACCAACCTAGATAGCATATTCAAAAGCAGAGACATCACTTTGCCAACAAAGGTTCACCTAGTCAAGGCTATGGTCTTTCCTATGATCATGTATGGACGTGAGAGCTGGACTGTGAAGAAGGCTGAGCGTGGAAGAATTGGTGCTTTTGAACTGTGGTGTTGGAGAAGACTCTTGAGAGTCCCTTGGACTGCAAGGAGATCCAACCAGTCCATTCTGAAGGAGATCAGCCCTGGGATTTCTTTGGAAGGAATGATGCTAAAGCTGAAACTCCAGTATTTTGGCCACCTCATGCGAAGAGTTCACTCATTGGAGAAGACTCTGATGCTGGGAGGGATTGGGGGTAGGAGGAGAAGGGGACGACAGAGGATGAGATGGCTGGATGGTATCACTGACTCGATGGATGTGAGTCTGAGTGACCTCCGGGAGCTGGTGATGGACAGGGAGGCCTGGCGTGCTGCAGTTCATGGGGTCACAGAGAGTCGGACACAACTGAGTGACTGATCTGATCTGATCTGATAGATTGCTTTGGGTAGTATACTCATTTCACTATATTGATTCTTCCAATCCATGAACATGGTATATTTCTCCATTTATTAGTGTCCTCTTTGATTTCTTTCACCAGTGTTTTATAGTTTTCTATTTATAGGTCTTTAGTTTCTTTAGGTAGATATATTCCTAAGTATTTTATTCTTTTTGTTGCAATGGTGAATGGGATTGTTTCCTTAATTTCTCTATTTTCTCATTATTAGTGTATAGGAATGCAAGGGATTTCTGTGTGTTGATTTTATATCCTGCAACTTTACTATATTCATTGATTAGCTCTAGTAATTTTCTGGTAGAATCTTTAGGGTTTTCTATGTAGAGGATCCTGTCATCTGCAAACAGTAAGAGTTTTACTTCTTCTTTTCCTATTTGGATTCCTTTTATTTCTTTTTCTGCTCTGATTGCTGTGGCCAAAACTTCCAAAACTATGTTGAATAGTAGCGGTGAAAGTGGGCACCCTTGTCTTGTTCCTGACTTTAGGGGAAATGCTTTCAATTTTTCACCATTGAGCATAATGTTTGCTGTGGGTTTGTCATATATAGCTTTTCTTATGTTGAGCAATGTTCCTTCTATTCCTGCTTTCTGGAGAGTTTTTGTTGTTGTTGTTGTTTATCATAAATGGATGTTGAGTTTTGTCAAAGGTTTTCTCTGCATCTATTGAGATATGGCTTTTATTTTTCAATTTGTTAATGTAGTGTATTACACTGATTGCTTTGTGGATACTGAAGAATCCTTGCATTCCTGGGATAAAGCCCACTTGGACATGGTGTTATGATCTTTTTAATGTGTTGTTGGATTCTAATTGCTAGAATTTTGTTAAGGATTTTTGCATCTATGTTCATCAGTGATATTGGCCTGTAGTTTTCTTTTTTTGTGGCATCTTTGTCAGGTTTTGGTATTAGGGTGATGGTGGCCTCATAGAATGAGTTTGGAAGTTTGCCTTCCTCTCCAATTTTCTGGAAGAGTTTGAGTAGGATAGATATTAGCTCTTCTCTAAATTTTTGGTAGAATTCAGCTGTGAAGCAGTCTGGACCTGGGCTTTTGTTTGCTGGAAGATTTCTGATTACAGTTTCAATTTCCGTGCTTGTGATGTGTCTGTTACGATTTTCTATTTCTTCTGGGTTCAGTTTTGAAAAGTTGTACTTTTCTAAGAATTTGTCCATTTCTTCCATGTTGTCCATTTTATTGGCATATAATTGCTGATAGTAGTCTCTTATGATCCTCTGTATTTCTGTGTTGTCTGTTGTGATTTCTCCATTTTCATTTCTAATTTTATTGATTTGATTTTTCTGCCTTTGTTTCTTGATGAGTCTGGCTAATGGTTTGTCAATTTTATTTATCCATTCAAAGGACCAGCTTTTGGCTTTGTTGATTTTTGCTATGGTTTCTTTTGTTTCTTTTGCATTTATTTCTGCCCTAATTTTTAAGATTTCTTTCCTTCTACTAACCCTGGGGTTATTCATTTCTTCCTTTTCTAGTTGCTTTAGATGTAGAGTTAGGTTATTTATTTGACTTTTTTCTTATTTCTTTAGGTATGCCTGTATTGCTATGAACTTTCCCCTTAGCACTGCTTTTACAGTGTCTCACAGGTTTGGGGTTGCTGTGTTTTCATTTTCATTTGTTTCTATGCGTATTTTGATTTCTTCTGTGATTTGTTGATTATTCAGCAGCGTGTTGTTCAGCCTCCATATGTTGGAATTTTTAATAGCTTTTCTCCTGTAATTGAGATCTTATTTCATTGTGGTCAGAAAAGATGCTTGTAATGATTTCAATTTTTTTGAATTTACCAAGGCTAGATTTATGGCCCAGGATGTGATCTATCCTGGAGAACGTTCTGTGTGCACTTGAGGAAAAGGTAAAATTCATTGTTTTGGGGTGAAATGTCCTATAGATATCAATTAGGTCTAACTGGTCTATTGTATCATTTAAAGTTTGTGTTTCCTTGTTAATTTTCTGTTTAGTTGGTCTATCCATAGGTGTGAGTGGGGTATTAAAGTCTCCCACTATCATTGTGTTATTGTTAATTTCCCCTTTCATACTTATTAGCATTTGTCTTACATATTGTGGTGCTCCTATGCTGGGTGCATATATATTTATAATTGTTACATCTTCTTCTTGGATTGATTCTTTGATCATTATGTAGTGTCCTTCTTTGTCTCTTTTCACAGCCTTTGTTTTAAAGTCTATTTTATCTCATATGAGTATTGCTACTCTTGCTTTCTTTCGGTCTCTATTTGCATGAAATATCTTTTTCCAGCCCTTCACTTTCAGTCTGTATGTGTCCCCTGTTTTAAGGTGTGTCTCTTGTAGACAACATATATAGTGGTCTTATTTTTGTATCCATTCAGCCAGTCTTCGTCTTTTGGTTGGGGCATTCAACCCATTTACATTTAAACTAATTATTGATAAGTATGATCCCATTGCCATTTACTTTATTGTTTTGGGTTCGAGTCTATACACCCTTTTTGTGTTTCCTGTCTAGAGCATCTCCTTTAGCATTTGTTGGAGAGCTGATTTGGTGGTGCTGAATTCTCTCAGCTTTTGCTTGTCTGTAAAGCTTTTGATGTCTCCTTCGTATTTGAATGAGATCCTTGCTGGGTACAATAATCTGGGCTGTACATTATTTTCTTTCATCACTTTAAGTATGTCTTGCCATTGCCTCCTGGCCTGAAGAGTTTCTATTGAAAGATCAGAGGTTATCCTTATGAGAATCCTCTTGTGTGTTATCTGTTGTTTTTCCCTTGCTGCTTTTAATATTTGTTCTTTGTGTTTGATCTTTGTTAATTTGATTAATATGTGTCTCAGGGTGTTTCTCCTTGGGTTTATCCTGTTTGGGACTCTCTGGGTTTCTTGGACTTAGGTGATTATTTCCTTCCCCATTTTAGGGAAGTTTTCAATGATTATCTCAAGTATTTTCTTATGGTCTTTCTTTTTGTCTTATTCTTCTGAGACTCCTATGATTTGAATGTTGGGGCCTTTAACACTGTCCTGGAAGTCTCTGAGATTGTCCTCATTTCTTTTAACTTGTTTTTATTTTTTTCTTTCTGATTCATTTATTTCCAACATTCTATCTTCTACTTCACTAATCCTATCTTCTGCTTCTGTTATTCTACTATTTGTTGCCTCCAGAGTGTTTTTGATTTCATTTATTGCATTATTCATTATATATTGACTCTTTTTTATTTCTTCTAGGTCCTTGTTAAGCCTTTCTTGAATCTTCTCAGCCCTTATCTCTAGGCTATTTATTTTATTTGTGATTCCATTTTGATTTCAAGATTTTGGATCATTTTCACTATGATTATTCAGAATTCTTTATCAGGTAGATTCCCTATCTTTCTCTTTTGTTTTGTTTGGTGGGCATTTATCCTGTTCCTTTACCTGCTGAGTATTCCTCTGTCTCTTCATCTTGTTTATATTTCTGAGTTTGAGGTGTCCTTTCTGTATTCTGGCAGTTTGTGGAGTTCTCTTTATTGTGGAGATTCCTCACTGTGGGTGGGGTTGTACAGGTGGCTTGTCAAGGTTTCTTGGTTAGGGAAGCTTGTGTCGGTGTTCTGGTGGGTGGAGCTGGATTTCTTCTATCTGGAGTGCAATCAAGTGTCCAGTAATGAGTTATGAGATGTCTATAGTTTTGGAAGTATCTTTGGGCAGCCTGTATATTGGAGCTCAGGGCTGTGTTCCTGTGTTGCTGGAGAATTTGCGTATTATGTATTGCTCTGGAACTTGTTGGCCCTTGGGTGGTGCTTGGTTTCAGTTCAGGTATGGAGGCATTTGATGAGCTTCTGTCAGTTAATGTTCCCTGGAGTCAGGAGATCTCTGGTGTTCTCAGGGTTTGGACTTAAGCCTCCTGCTTTTGGTTTTCAGTCTTATTTTTATAGTAGTCTCAAGACTTCTCCTTCTATACAGCATTGTTGATAAAACATCTAGGTTAAAGATGAAAAGTTTCTCCACAGTGAGGAACACCCAGAGAGGTTCACAGAGTTACATGGGAAAGAGAAGGAAGAGGGAGTTAGAGGTGACCCGAACGAGATGAGGTGGAATCAACAGAGGAGAGAGCAAGCTAGCCAGTAATTACTTCCTTATGTGCACTCCACAGTCTGGACTGCTTTGAGATGTTCATGGAGTTATACAGAGAAGAGAAGAGGAAGGAAAGAGACAGAGGTTACCAGGGGGATAAAAGGGGGAATGAAAAGGAGAGAGACATATCCAACCAGTAATCAGTTCCCTAAGTGTTCTCCACTGTCTGGAACACACAGAGATTCACAGAGCTGGGTAGAGAAGAGAGGGGGCAGGAAGAAGACAGAGGCGACCTGGTGGAGAGAAAGTAGAGTCCAAAGGGGGAGAGAGCGGTCAAGCCAGTAATCTCACTCCCAAGTAAAAATTGGTACTGAAGATTGGGTTCTTCAAGGTTCAAAATTGATAATAAATACCAAAAAGCACAGACTAAAAATCTAGAGTTTGGAATTTCAAAAATATAATATTAAAGAAAAGAAGAAGAAAAAAAAAGAGAGAAAAAAAAACAAAGTCACAAAAATTATAAATATATATATATATATATATATATATATATATATATATGAAGTTTGCTTTTAAAAAATAGGGTCTTTTTTTTTTTCAAAGTAATAGTAGGTTATAAAAGTGAAACTTAAGAGTAGTAGAGGATTTAAAAATTAAAAAAAAAAAAAGAATGATCGTAAAAATAGTAAAAATATATCTAGGACTTTCTCTGATGTTGTTGTGGGTATTGTGGGGTCAATTCATTTTTGGATAGTTCCTTGGTCGGGCTTATATGTCTCAAGATCTATAGGCCCCTTCCCATGTAGTCAGTACTAACAACAGGATTTTAATCTATTGCACCTGTCACTTCCAAGGCGGTTCCCTCTGTTTTAGCTTCTTCTGTTTGCTGGTCTCTTCAGAGTCTGATTTACGCCCTGACACAAAGGGGGCGGTGGTGAACACTTTTTTTAGGCTCACTTGTTCAGTCACGCTGTGGGGAGGGAGGGATGCTGCAAACAAATAACACTGGCGTGTGCTTGCATTGCCTCAGCCACACTAGACCTGCCCCCGCTCATGGCGCGTGTGCCCTCCCTGTCCGTAGAACTCAGGCTCTAGGTTGCTCAGCGGGGAACTGTCTGAGGCCAGCTCTGGGTTGCATGTACCCCCCAGGTCTAAGCTGCTCAGGTTCAGGCACTCGGGTAGTCCTCAGAGGCACAGACTCGGTTGGGCTTGCATTTTGAGCCCTTCCTAGCTCCGAGCAGCTCAGGTGATGAGGTGTTTGGGGAGCGCGGTCACTGTGACTTATTGCCTCCCCCTTACCTGCCGCTCGGTTTTCTGGGTGTACAACCGGCGCATCTTCTCAGGTGGATGTTGACTGTCCAGAACCCCAAGAAGTCTTAGTTACCAAAGAAGCCTGCTTGCAGTTTGATAGTTAATGTCTCTCTGGGGCTACGGTTGCCCGCTTCTGGCTCTGGCTGCCTGTCACCAGAGGGCAGCTGGCTATCTCTGTTCAGTCCTTTGTTCTGTGTGTGGGCCTGGTGGTGTCTTAGGTTAGGGCTGGCTTTGCGTGTGGTAGCTATCCCACAGTCTGGTTTGCTAGCCCAAGTTAGTTTCCTCAGATAGTGCTCAGGGCATTCAGGCCAGATCCTTACTCTAAGCTATGCAGCCAGTGCCTCTCTGCCCAGCCCCTACTTGCTAGTGGCGGGTGCAGACGTCTGTGCTGCTTCTTTGCTGGCGGAGTTACCATTGGGCTGGTAATCTGTGTGTTTTAATTATTTATTTATTTTTCCTCCCTGTTATGTTGCCTTCTGTGCTTCCAAGGCTTGCCACAGACTTGGCAGTGAGAGTGTTTCCTGGTGTTTGGAAACTTCTCTCTTTTTAAGACTCCCTTCATGGGACGGACCTCTGTCCCTACCTCTTTTGTCTCTATTTTTTGTCTTCTATATTTTTTCCCACCTCCTTTAGAAGACAATGGGCTGCTTTTCTGGGTGTCTGATGTCCTCTGCTGGCGTTAAAAATTTGTTTTGTGGAACTTACTCAATGTTTAAATATGTTTTTTGATGAATTTGTAGGGGAGAAAGTGGGCTCCCCATCCTATTCCTCTGCCATCTTAGGACCGCCCCCTTAATTTTTATTTCTGATATGATATTCATTTGTTTATGTTTCATCTCTTAGCCAAATATATTGAAGTATAATTTAGCACAATAAAACATATCAAGTTGAAATACATAGTTTGATGTTTTTGACAAAAATGTACACTTGTGACTGCCACCATAATCAAAACATAAAGCATTTTCATCACATCCAAATTTTCTTTCATGTCCCTTCCCTATCAGTCTCCTATACCATCACCAGCCCTAGGAAACCAGTGATTGTTTTTTGTCACTAAAACTTTGTTTAACAATACTAGAATTTCATACGAATAGAATCATAGTATATTTTGTTGCTCTTTGGCTTCTTTTACTCAGCATATTTTAAAAATTTATCCATGCCAGCTGTGACATAGTATTTCATTCTTTTTATTTCATTGTCATTTTGTAAATATACAATAATTTGTTTATCCAGTCACCTGATGATGGACATTTATTTTTTTCCCCCAATTTTTGACTCTTAGGAATAGAGCTCTACAAACATTTGTGCACACATTCTTACACAATTGTAGGAGGATATTTTTCATCCTATTAAGCAAATATCTAAATATAGGATTCCTGAATTATATAGCAAATATATGTTAAGTGATTGCCACACAATTAGGCAAAGTAGCTTTACTGTATTACACTCTCAACAGCAATATATGAGGTGTAACAGTTGCTTAGTAGTACTCTCAACAAAACTTGTCAGTCTTAATTCCATTCATCACGTAGCTTCTTTTTTTTTTTTTTAATATTTTATTTTATTTTTTGCTTAACTTTACAATATTGTATTGCTTTTACTATACATCGAGATGGATCCGCCACCAGTATACACGTGTTCCCCATCCTGAACCCTCCTCCCTCCCCCCTTCCCACACCCTCCCTCCAGGTCATCCCAGTGCTCTAATCCCAGGCTTCCGTTATAGGGCATCATACCTGGACTCACTCATTTCAGATATGATATTATACATATTTCAATGCTATTCTCCCCAATCATCCCACCCTCTCCCGGTCCCAGATCATCATCAGGTAGCTTCTTAATGGTATCCAATTGTGGTTGTAATTTGAATATCCTTGATAAAAGGTGCTGAATATCTGTCTGGATATTGACCTTCTTTTTATTTTCTTTAGCTGAGTACCTCATCGAATCTTTTATCCATTTCCTAATTGGAATGTCTTTCCAATTTTTAGCTTGGATCATTTATCTTCTTATTGAATTGTAGGAATTTTTAAATATTTGTTAGATATAATTATTTGTCACATAAAAATTATGGAAATATTTTCACCGTGTTGTAATTTTCTTTTAATTCTCTACCAGTGTCTTTTGAAGAGTACAGTTTCAGCCTATAGTTTAATAAAGTATCTTTGTAATTAAAATATTTTTGTAATTACTACTGAATCAGAATTCAGTTGGAAACTAATGCAGAGAGTACAAAGTTAAGTAAGTGTTTTAAGAAGAAAATATGATTCAATAAATTGTACATCTACGAAGTTTTGGAAAGTTTGAAAGAATTGAGAGACTGTCACTGGAATAAATTATTTCAAGAATGCATGACAATTGCTAAGCCCTTATGATAAGGAAACACTACTGCTATTGCTACTGCTGCTATCACCATTTTACAGACTTCTTTCAATACTTACTAAATATAGGGGCAGAGATTCAGTCTAACTACTACAACAAACTCTCAACATTCAGATTCTCATTATTTTACTTCTCTGTAAAAATAAGATAAAAGAAAGATGACCTCAGTTTTGCTTTCCATTTTACTACCATGAAGAAAAACAGAGGAGAAACGAGAGCTAAGAAAATAGATAAATTGAACCCCTGGTGATGTTATAGTCTATGATTCACAATTTGCCTGCAGCTCATCATTTGATGCTCTGATGTATGTTCAGGTAAGGGAGTGATGAATTCCTTTCCCTTTTCAGGCACTGAATCCAATTTAACTCTTTTTTTTTTTTTTTTTCTTTTTCACTTTTTGCAGTACAGTGAAACATGATTTATCTTCAAACCATTTCAAATATTTCAGTCAAGATACAAACCCTACCTCCTCCACCCCTTGCCATAGGTTGAGTTAAAACACATGTGAAATCAATCACACACTGCTCCAACTTTTATTCTATCTGGAAAGAATCTTGATGAAATTTCAGATATAGGGCTGTGAGACTGAGAATCTCTTAGCCTTTTGAATTGTATCACTAGAAACAGATTTAATAATTTCATATCCCTTTTTCCTGTTGTTTGGATAGACAGCTTACAGAGAAATAAACAGCACAAAGGGTGAAACTAAGTCAAAAGAAAGAGAAAAAGATCTATTTACTTATCCAATAAATATTTATTGAATGTCTATTATGTATCAGGTAACAGCCTAGTGATGGCGCTACAACACTTAGCAAAGTAGACCAAAAAAAAAAAAAAAAAAAAATCCCAATAGAGACAAAAATAGAGATATGTAAAGGAGAAATGTGATAATAAATGCACATAAAATTGTGATATATGTCAAAGAGAAAAAAGTAAATTACAGATGAGGATGTCTTTCAGAGGTGACCTCTGAGTCAAGACTCAGCATAATGATATAATGCAAGTCTCTGATTTGAGTCACATCTAATCAGATTTGTCTTGAACTTTCCAGTTATTTAAGATAATAAATTTTCTTTCTTTTGCAAGACTGTATTATGCTACTTTCACTTGAAACCCAAAGATAGTAACACATCACAGTTTTTAAGAGTTTTTCTTTATTATTTCCATTTCTATCTATCTGCATTTATGTGCAGAGTATGTTTTGCGCATTGGTCCATGTTCTCCAGAGCAAAGGAAAAAATAGAATATATGGACCTCTTGCTCATCTATATATCTTCTTTGGAAAAATCTATCTAGAGAAGCCTGGCAGGCTATTCAGATTTTTCACTCATTTTTTAAATTGGATTGTTCATTTATTTATACGATATTAAGCTTCAAGAACTGTATATTTTGGACATTAATCTCTTGTCAGTTGCTTAGTTTGCAAATATTTTCTCCCATTCTGTGAGATGTTTTTTTGATTTTGTTTATAGTTTCCTTTGCTGTACAAAAGCTTTAAATTTAATTAGGTCCCATTTATTTATTTTAATTACTCTAGGAGGTGTATCAAAAAAGGTCTTGCTGAAATTTGTCAGAGAGTGTTCTGCCTGTTTTTCTCTAAGAATTTTATATTGATAGTATCCAGCCTTACATTTAAGTCTTTAACACATCAACATCAGTAATTATTAGAGAAATTCAAATCAAAACTACAAAGAGGTATCAGCTCATATGGATTGGAGTGGTCATCATCAAAAAAATCTACAAACAATAAATTCTAGAGGGATCATGGAGAAAAGGGAACCTCTTACCTTCTTGGTGGGATTGCAAATTGGTACAGCCACTATGGAGAACAGAATGGAGGCTCCTTAAGAAATTAAAAATAGAGTTTCCATATGATCCAAAAAATCCCAGTCCTGGACACGTATCAAGAGAAAACCATAATTTGAAAAGATCCATGTATCCCAGTGTCCATTGGAGCACTATTTACAACAGTCAGGACATGGAAACAATCTAAATGCCCATCAACAGAGGAATGGATAAAGAAGATGCGGAAAACATATATAATGGAATATCACTCAGCCATAAAAAGAAAGAAACAATTCTATTTGCAGCAACATGAATTGATCTAGAGATTGTCATACTGAATGAAATAAGTCAGAGAAAGACAAATACCATATCACATTTTTTTTATATGTGGAATCTAAAAAAAATGGTACAAATAAACTTATTTACAAAATGGAAATAGTCACAGTTGTAAAAACAAACTTATGACTACCAGGGCAGAAAGGAGGAGTGAGGGTAAATTGGGAGATTGAGGTTGACATATACACACTGCTATTTACAAAACCTACTATATAGCATAGGGAACTCTACTCAATACTCTGTATTGGGAATACTCTGTATTCCCATACTATATGGGGAAAGAACCTTAAAAGAGTGGATATATGTACATGTAAGGGCTTCCCTGGTAACTCAGACAGTAAAGAATCTACCTGAAATTTCAGAGACCTAGGTTCAATCCCTGGGTCAGGGAATATCCCATGGAGAAGGGCATGGTCACAAAGAGTCAGACATGACTGACTAACACTCATTCCTCATTCATATGTATATGTGTAACTGATTCACTTTGTTGTACAGTAGAAAGTAAAACAATATTGTAAATCATCTATGCTTCAGTAATAATTTAAATATTACTAAATATATTGGAGAGAGAGAGATTTATTGCAAGAAATTGGCTCATACAGTTATGGAGGCTCAGATCAGTTGCTCAGTCATGTCCGACTCTTAGCGACCCCATGAATCGCAGCACGCCAGGCCTCCCTGTCCATCACCAACTCCCGGAGGACACTCAGACTCACATTCATCGAGTCAGTGATGCCATCCAGCCATCTCATCCTCTTTCGTCCCCTTCTCCTCTTGCCCCCAATCCCTCCCAGCATCAGAGTCTTTTCCAATGAATCAACTCTTTGCATGAGGTGACCAAAGTACTGGAGTTTCAGCTTTAGCATCATTCCTTCCAAAGAAATCCCAGGGCTGATCTCCTTCAGAATGGACTGGTTGGACCTCCCTGCAGTCCAAGGGACTCTCAAGAGTCTTCTCCAAAACCACATTTCAAAAGCATCAATTCTTTGGCGCTCAGCCTTCTTCACAGTCCAACTCTCACATCCATACATGACCACAGGAAAAAGCCATAGCCTTGACTAGATGGACCTCTGTTGGCAAAGTGATGTCTCTGCTTTTGAATATGCTATCTAGGTTGGTCATAATTTTCCTTCCAAGGAGTAAGCAGCTGAGAAGCCTCAAATTCTTTGGTTGGCAACCTGGAGAAACAGGAGAGTCAATGGTATGTGTACTCAGTTATGTCTGATTCTTTGTGACACTACTGACTGTAGCCCACCAGGCTCCTCTGTCCATGATATTTTCCAGGCAAGAATACTAGAGTGGTTGTCATTTCCTACTCCAGGGGAATCTTCCTGACCTAGGGATGGATCTCAAGTCTCTTGCATCTCCTGCATGTAGCAGGCAGATTCTTTACCGTTGAGCCACAGGGAAGCCCCAGCCAATGATATAATTTCAGTACAAATCCAAAGACCTGATAGCCAGGAGAGCTGATGATGCAAGTTCCAAGCCAGGTCCAAATCTCAAGGCCGGAGAAGACTAATGTGCCAACTGAACAATAGGCAGAGGGAGAGAATGCTGTCTCACTCAGACACTCTTCACACCAAAGGATCAGATGAGGCTGACCTTCATTGGGAAGGATAATATACTTTTCTCAGTCTATCAATTCAAATGTTAATCTCATTCAGAAACACCCTCACAGACTCAAGCAGAATAATATATGGTCAAATATCTGGGCACCCCATGGCCCAGTGAAGTTTGCAGTAATATTTTGTTAATTTTTATATTACACAGTAACTTTGAGGTTTAAACATCCTCTAACAGCTGCTTTCGTTCTATCAAATATACAGATTTCCTTTTCAGTTCAGAAGTGTTTCTTAAATTACATATCAGAAATATTTTTTGAGATCCTGTGTTTTTAATGTATTATTAAAATTCACTAATAATTTTAGTGAATTAAGATTGGACTGCAAGAAGATCAAACCAATCAACCCTAAAAGAAATCAGCACTGAATAATCATTGGAGCCCCAATAATTTGGTTGCCTGATGTGAAGAGTTGACTGGAAAAAACTCCAACTCTGGGAAACATTGAAAACAAAAGGAGAAGTGTGTGGCAGAGGATGAGAGTGGTTATACAGCATTACTGACTCAGTGGACATGAATTTGAGCAAACTCCAGGAGATGGTGAAGGACAGAGAAGCCTGTTGTGCTTCCATGGAGTTGCAGAGTTGGACATGATTTAGCAACTGAAAAATACCACCAGATTTTAAAAGTGCTTTTAACTCTACCTATGATATACAGTATCTTTTTTCACAAAATACCTTTTTTCCTTACTTTAATACAATGCAATATTTTTTGTTCTCTTCCTCCCACTGTGAGGGTAGAGACAGAAGCAATGGGGATGAAGACACCTGAGAATTTTCTTCTCATAGCATCTTAAAGAATGTAAATATTGAAATTTGCACTGATTTCCTATAGCAATTGCTGGAAAATACAACCAAAACCTATGCTTCCTATTGTTCTTAAGGCATATTTGGGGTGGTGCCTGATTATACTGGAAAATCCAAGAAAGCCACTTTTAGAGTAGTGTGGACCTAGTGGTTTGGGTATGAAGTCAACATGGCATTTATGGAAACTTGCCTAGAGACAAAGTGTCTCAATTTAAATTCCAATTGTGTATTTTTCTCTAAATATGGAATTAAAGAATATCCAGGGCTATTTACTTGCGTGCATTAACAAAATTGGAGAAGGGAATGGCAATCCACTCCAGTATTCTTGCCTGGAGAATTCCATGGACAGAGAAGCCTGGTAGGCTACAGTTTGTGGGGTCGCAAAGAGCCAGACACGACTGAGTGACTAACACACATATGAACCAAATATTTGAAATGGAATATGTTTCATACTAAGTTTATTGGAGACATGAGTTAAACTCTATCAAAAAGGAATCATTCAGTTAAACATCATGGAAAAGTATCTTCAAATGGATGAATATGAAATGAAAGGCAGTTCCTAAGTCTACAACAATTATGTCAACAAATGTGATTACAGTATTTTTCAGATTTATTTCTATTTCAAAATCTCAAAAGTATTTAAGCAGGTTTCTTTAAAGAGTTATGAAACAACAAGGCTGAGGACTTCACCAGCACCCTGTGAAGAAATGTTTATTTAGGAAGAAGCACTGACTAGACTATGTGTGCAAGAAACCCAGGGATTCAGTACCTATTAGGAGGAACTGTTGTGCACATTTGAAAATTGCTGGAAGCAGTGGTAGCTGCTATCAAATCACTGTTGGTAGCCTCTGAAAATGGTATAGCTGGAAATAAAGACTCTGAATCAGTAATCATCTCATTTGGAAGTTTCTGCTACTCTGAGGATAACTGCTGGGGACTGCCAACAGATACATCTCAGCCGGGATCCACTGACAAGATCTCTAAGAGTCAAGTGGGAGAAGAATTTAATGCTAAGTGTTTGCAACCTCTCTGAACTCACTCTTTTGAGTCACTTATGACTCATGAGGGAGAGTAGAGAGGATGAATTTTTCTACATCTCACCAAAGAAGAATTTTAGGAAGCTTGAAGATCTAAAAACTATATTGGCTGAGTTCAGCAATAGAGAAGGAAACTTTCAACCTCATTTCAAATACAGGATATGAAACCAGTGGCACACACATGTAGAACAGGCATTTAATTGATTTTCTCTAACTCCACAAACTCTCTTATCTATCTTGAGTCTGTCTAACAGAGAATTACAAGAAAGAATAACTGGAGGATTAGCTAAATCCTCAAGGAAGCTATTTACAAGATTTTAATCCTTAATCCTATCCTTACCCTTGAGCTAGATACTTGATTGGAGATCTTTTAATCTTTATGAAGTTAAGAAGAAGCAGAGTAAAACCTTTGTGACCTGCATCTGCACACTCCACAACTTTCCTTCAGTCCTTAAATCTGCTCTTTGCTGTCATTCTTCAAGACCCCAGTTATACCAGCCTCCCTCTCTGTCAACATCTTTGAAAGATTGATTTTTTAAAGAAAATCTTCCCTAGATTATTGAAAAAGAAAGGACAGATACCAGTGACTTTCTACAAAAAATGAGCTTCCAAAATTTGGTTCATTTGATGTCTTTTTGCAAAATTCACATTAAACTATTCTCTGGTTACAACGGTATACAAGAAGAGTCTAATAAGCAATGAAATAATGGAAGTGAGTGTATAACTGGGATGTCATTCCTTACAGATTTTCTGCTGTCTTTAGATCTCACAATCCTAGTGTTCTATGAACAAATAGCCTGTGACCTGTATAAACTTCAGAGATGGAAATGGAAGAAGGAAATAAATTACATTTCTCAGAGGATATCCTAGTGTTTTTTGTTTGTTTGTTTTCTTTTTGTTTGTTTCTTTGATTAATCTAGGATTTCTTTGGAAGGAATGATGCTAAAGCTGAAACTCCAGTATTTTGGCCACCTCATGCGAAGAGTTGACTCATTGGAGAAGACTCTGATGCTGGGAGGGATTGAGGACAGGAGGAGAAGGGGACAACAGAGGATGAGATGGCTGGATGGCATCACTAACTCAATGGATATGAGTCTGAGTGACCTCTGGGAGTTGGTGATGGACAGGGAGGCCTGGCGTGCTGCGATTCATGGGGTTGCAAAGAGTCGGACACGACTGAGCGACTGATTTGATCTGATCTGAATACAATTATAATTATGCGATGTGATTTGCTAGGTTGTGGTCTGAATCTCTCCAGATATCTCTTTCCAAGGCTTAAAACTCCACCTTTACTTCCATGAACTTACATAATGACTTTTACAGATACCATCTGAAAAATCAAATATTTAATCATCAATTTATAGATGGAGGAAAAGTGGAAACAGTGACAGATTTTAGATTTTATTTGGGAGGCGGGGGGGGGGGGCCTCCAAAATCACTGCAGATGGTGACTGCACCAATGAAATTAACAGATGCTTTTTCCTTGGAAGTAAAGCTATGACAAACCTAGATAGCATATTAAAAAACAGAAACATCACTTTGTTGACAAAGGGCTGTATAGTCAAAACAGGTTTTTCCACTAATCGTGTATGGATGGGAGAGTTGGACCATCAGATCAGATCAGATCAGTCGCTCAGTCGTGTCCGACTCTTTGCGACCCCATGAACTGCAGCACGCCAGGCCTCCCTGTCCATCACCAGCTCCCGGAGGTCACCCAGACTCACATCCATCGAGTCAGTGATGCCATCCAGCCATCTCATCCTCTGTCGTCCCCTTCTCCTCCTGCCCTCAATCCCTCCCAGCATCAGAGTCTTCTCCAATGAGTCAGCTCTTCTCATGAGGTGGCCAAAATACTGGAGTTTCAGCTTTAGCATCATTCCTTCCAAAGAAATTCCAGGATTGATCTCCTTCAGAATGGACTGGTTGGATCTTCTTGCAGTCCAAGGGACTCTCAAGAGTCTTCTCCAACACCACAGTTCAAAAGCATCAATTCTTCGGCACTCAGCCTTCATCACAGTCCAGCTCTCACATCCATACATGACCACAGGAAAGACCATAGCCTTGACTAGTCGAACCTTTGTTGGCAAAGTAATGTCGAGGCCTAAGTGTTAAAGAATTGATGTTTTTGAACTGTGGTGCTGAAGAAAAGTTTTGAGAGTCCCTTGGACTGCAAGGAGATCAAACTAGTCAATCCTAAAGGAAATCAGCCCAGAATATTCATTGGAAGAACTGATGCTGAAGCTGAAGCTCTGATATTAGGCCAACTGATGCTAAGAGCTCACCGACTGGAAAAGATTCTGATGCTGGGAAAGACTGAGGTCAAGAGGAGAAGGGGGTGGTAGAACATGAGATGGTTAGGTGGCATTACTGACTCAATGGACTTGAGTTTGAGCAAACTCCAGTAGATAGCGAAGGACAGGGAAGCCTGGCATGCTACAGTTCATTGGGGTTGCAAAGAGTTAGACATGGCATAGCAACTGAACAACAATGACAAATTAAACAAATGGTTCTTTTTTGTTTTTAAGGAAAAATATGTATTTATTTACTTGGCTGCAATGGGAGGAGGAGCTAAGATGGCGGAGGAATAGGACGGGGAGAACACTTTCTCCTCCACAAATTCATCAAAAGAACATTTAAACGCCAAGTAAATTCCACAAAACAACTTCTGAAAGCCGGCAGAGGACATCAGACACCCAGAAAAGCAACTCATTGCCTTCTAAAGGAGGTAGGAAAAAATATACTTGGCTGCAATGGGTCTTAATTGCAGCTCATGGGATCTTCAATCTTTGTCATGGCATGAGGAATCTTATTTTGTGTGTGGCATGTTAATCTAGTTGCTGAGCAGGGATCGAACCCAGGGTTGCAGCACTGGGAGTGTGAAATCTTAGCCACTGTATCACCAAGGAAACCCCCTTTCTAGTGTTTTAAAATTTCAGTTATTGTATTCTTCAGATCTGTTTGTTTCTTTTTATATGTTCTAATTCTTTGATGATGTTCTCACTGTGTTCTTTATTCTTTTACTAAGTTTAGTTAATATCTTTGTGAGCATTGCTTTGCCACTTTTATCAGGTAAATTACTTATCTTCATTTTATTGTAGTTTTTCTCCCTGAGGTTTCATTTTATTCTTTCATTTGAAACATATTGTCTTTTCATTTTGCTTGAATTTCATTATCTCTATGAAATCAGATGGACATATCTATCTATTGTGGACATAACTACACAGGTAGTCCTTGTGTGGGAATCTCATTATGCAGTCTGTGTGTACCCAGTAGCTTTGGTGGGAAAGTTGGATTTGAAGCAAACAGAGGTTGTGGCTTCTCCCCGGCCATGCTAATGGCCACCACCTTGATTGGTTGATTGAAATTGGCTTGATTGAAATTAGCTAGCAATGCTAATTTCAGAGCCTGATATAGGCAATGCCTTCTTCCACAACATGATGGTGATCACTTTGTTGAAGTGTGGGCTGCAGCCTGAGGAGTTGGGGCTGGACCCTGGCATGAGTGGCTGCTTCTCCTGTGGAGTGATGGTAGTTGCTGTCTTGGTGGGAGTCTGGGCCAGAGCTAAAGGGGCTAGATTCACAACCCAGTTCATTCCATGGCTTCCCTTGCAGTATGCTGGCCAGCACTGCGTTGGTAGGGGATGTGGCAAGAGCCCCAGGAATGTTCTGTGATCACGATGGAGAGATCTGAAAATATTTTTAAAATATTTTAAGTACTAAATGTTAGAACTTTAGTTATTAAAATTTTTGACAGAGAGGGAATATGAGTCAGTCTCACTGAGTTAGCGTGACAGAGACTGGAGTTCACAGAGGATGAAGGGGATATTTTCAGAAAGTGAACTAGAAAGGAATTAGCATAACGAGTGAGCTCTACATATCAGCAAAGGGATTCCATGAAGTCTTTGGTAGAGTACTGATCAGCATTCCCATTAGAAGAAATTAACCTCTTGAAGAAGTAATAAATAAATACTTTCTAAAGTTCACAAAGAAAGAGTGTGCTTCTAGCAGCCAGAGTGGAAAGACTTTCCCTTAGTAATAATAATAAATCAGCACTCGCCTAAAGACTGCTCTGGAGCATCTTAAAACATTTTTATAAAGGCTTGAAAAGATTGAACCAATAAAACAACAGCACACCAGAATGAAACACAAAACACATGAAACTCACAATTTCTGACACCTAAATAAAAGTTGCAAGGCATTTAAAGATGCAGAATAAATACAATCTAAAGCAGGAGAAAATTATTCAATAGAAATATATTTTAAAATGACAATGATGAGAGAATTAGTAAAGAACATTGAAATAATCATTATAAATATGTTCTATAGAATCAAGAAAGTAGAGAAAAATGTAAGCGTGATTAAGAGATTATAGGAAAAAGACCCAAGTGTAACTTACAGAGATGAAACTATATATTATCTGAAATATAATAATACAATGAATAGGACTAGTTTGATTTCTTGTTGAGTAGACAGCAAAGAATGCTTGAGAGGTTAGATACCCACTGTAAAGGAGCAAAAGAGGGTTTAGAATTCAAATTTATGATAAGAGTAAGCTTTTATCATAAGAAATGTATGATAGAGTCTAGAAATGTATGAACTACTGTACCTGAGAACAATCAGTCAGTTCAGTAACTCAGTCATGTCCGACTTTTTGCAACCCCATGGACTGCAGCATGCCAGGATTCCTTGTCCATCACCAACTCCCTGAGCTTGCTCAAATTCATGTCCATTGAGTTCGTGATGCCATCCAACTGTTTCATCCTCTGTCATCCCCTTATCTTCCTGCTTTCAATCTTTCTCAACATCAGAGTTTTTTCCAATCAGTCAGTTTTTTGCATGAGGTGGCCAAAGTATTGGAGTTTCAGTTTCAGCATCAGTCCTTCCAATGAATATTTAAGACTCATTTCCTTTAGGATTGACTGGCTTGATCTCCTTGCAGTGTAAGGGACTCTCAAGAGTCTTCTCCAACAGCACAGTTCAAAAGCATCAGTTCTTCAGTGCTCAGTTTTCTTTATAGTCCAACTCTCACATCTGTACATGGCCACTGGAAAACCAATAGCTTTGACCAGACAGACATTTGTCAGCAAAGTAATGCCTCTCCTTCTTAATATACTTTCTAGGTTGGTCATCGGGGAAGGCAATGGCACCCCACCCCAGTACTTTTGCCTGGAAAATCCCATGGGTGGAGGAGCCTGGTAGGCTGCAGTCCATGGGGTCGCTAAGAGTCAGACATGACTGAGCTACTTCACTTTCACTTTTCACTTTCATGCACTGGAGAAGGAAATGGCAACCCACTCCAGTGTTCTTACCTGGAGAATCCCAGGGAAGGGGGAGCCTGGTGGGCTGCCGTCTATGGGGTCGCACAGAGTCGGACACGACTGAAGCGACTTAGCAGCAGCAGCAGCAGGTTGGTCATAGCTTTTCTTCTAAGGAGCAAGCATATTATAATTTCATGGCTATAACCATCTGCAGGATTTTGGAGCCCCCCAAAATAAAGTCTCTCACTGTTTCCATTGTTTCCCCATCTATTTGCCATGAAGTGATGGGGCCAGATGCCATGATCTTTGTTTTCTGAATGTTGAGCTTTAGGCCAACTTTTTCACTCTCCTCTTTTACTTTCATTAAGAGATTCTTTAGTTCTTCACTTTCTGCCATAAGATTGGTGTCATCTGTGTATCTCAGGTTGATATTTCTCCCAGCAATCTTGAGTCCAGCTTGTGCTTCATCCAGCCTGGCATTTCCCATGGTGTACTCTGAATATAAGTTAAATAGACAGGGTGGCACTATACAGCCTTGCGTACTCCTCTCCCAATTTGTAACCAGTCTGTTGTTCCATGTCCAGTTCTAACTATTGCTTCTTGACCTGCATACAGATTTCTCAGGAGGCAGGTGAGGTGATCTGGTATTCCCATCTCTTTAAGCATTTTTTACATCTTGCTGTGATCCACACATCAAAGTCTTTGGCATAGTCAATCAAGCAGAAGTAGATGTTTTTCCTGTAAGTCTCTTGGTTTATTTGATTATCTAATGGATGTTGGGAATTTGACCTCTGTTTCCTCTGCCTTTCCTAAATCTAGCTTGAACATCTGGAAGTTCATAGTTCATGTACTGTTGAAGTCTGACTTGGAGAATTTTGAACATTATTTTGCTAGAGTGTGAGATGAGTGCAATTGAGCAGTAGTTTGAGCATTCTTTGGCATTGCCTTTCTTTGGGATTGGAATGAAAACTGACCTTTTTCAGGCCATGATCTGAGAACAATAAGCTGCTTTTACTTATTTATTTTTTTTTGCAACTATTGAGATTATCTTGAAGTTTTATCTTTTATTAATAGTGTATTACATTGATTGAATTTCATATGTTAAAGTAATCTTATTCACTGCTGCATTTGTTTTGCTAATAATTGAGAAATTTTGTGTTTGTGTCCGTATGCATAAGTATAAATGCTGTTTTATAGTTTCTTTGTCATGTCTTTTCCTAGTTTTGACATTAACATAATGCTGATCTTTTAAAATGAGTAGAAAAATATTTCTTTCATTTTCATTTTTTTTTTTTTTTAAAGTTTGTGAAGGTTTCATGCTAATTTTTGGGCATTTGGTGGAATTCACCATTAAACATTCTAAGCTATTTTTTTTTTTTTTTTAACTTTGTGGGTAGTTTTTTGATTAGTAATTCACTTTCTTGATGTCGTTTTAGATCTATTCATATGTGCTATTTTTCTTAAATCTATTTTAGCAATTTGTGTCTTTCTAGGAATTTGTCCACTTCATTTATAGGTCATATAATTTGTTGAGATAAAATTTTTAAAGTATTTCCTTACAATCCTTTTTAATTTCTTAAGGTCAATAGTAATGTTCCCTTTTCCATTCCTGATTTTAGTAATTTGATATTTGTTTTCTTTTTCCTTTGCCAGTCTAACTAAAGATTTGTTAATTTTGTTGACACTTTTAAAGGATGTAACATTTTTTCAAGTTTATCTGTTGTGTTTCTGTCTCTATTTCATTAATTTAATTAATTTTCTCTAATCTTTAGTATTTCTTGTAGTTAAGCCTCTCTAGGGACAATTTGTTTCAACCTTTATTCATCTGTGAATAAATTCCTTCATTGAAAAGTTACATTGAAGTATAAATAAGGCAGAAATTCTTAGTTGGTGAAGTATAAGCAAGGTAGAATTGTTGGTTGGAAATTCTTTCCTGTTAATCCCCATGGTTTTTGATAGTAAATAAGGTTTTAATCTTATTGAGGATGCATTGTATGCAATGATTTGCTTCTTTCTTCCTGCTTTATAAGATTCTGTCTTTTGGCTCTTAATAGTTTGATTATCGTATGTTTAGATATGAATCTCTTCGAGTTTATCTTACTTGGAGTTTGTTTAGCTTCCTGAATGTATTGATTCATGTATTTCTTCAAATTTGAAGTGCTTTTGGCTTTATTTCTCCAAGTGTCTTTTTCTCCCCCTTCCCTCTTTCCTCTCCTTCTGAGATTCTCATTATCAATATTTAGTGTTATTCTTGATAATGTCACAGGGATCTCTGGAGTGAAGTTTATTTTTATTTATTATATTTTTATCTCTGTTCCTCATACTGGATACTCTCAATTAGCTTATCTTTGAGTTTGTTGATTCTTCTGCCAGCTCAATATACTTTTGTGAGTCTTTTAGTAAATTTTTCATGTCAGTTATTGGATTATTCAGCTTCAGAGTTTTGACTTAGTTTTATTTATTTATTTTATTTTTTATTTACTTTATTTTTTAATTTCTTTTTTAAAATTATTTATTTATTACTTTACAATATTGTATTGGTTTTGCCATACATCAACATGCATCCACCACGGATATACACGTGCTCCCCATCCTGAACCCCCCTCCCACCTCCCTCCCCATACCATCCCTCTGGATCATCCCAGTGCACCACCAGTCCCAAGCTTCCTGTACCCTGCATCGAACCTGGACTGGTGATTCATTTCTTATATGATATTATACATGTTTTAATGTCATTCTCCCAAATCATCCACACACCGCCCCCCCCCCCCCAACAGAGTCCAAAAGACTGCTCTATACATCTGTGTCTCTTTTGCTGTCTCACATACAGGGTTGTCGTTACCATCTTTCTAAATTACATACATATGCATTAGTATACTGTATTGGTGTTTTTCTTTCTGACTTACTTCACTCTGTATAATCAGCTCCAGTGTCATCCACCTCATTAGAACTGATTCAAATGTATTCTTTTTAATGGCTGAGTAATACTCCATTATGTATATGTACCACAGCTTTCTTATCCATTCATCTGCTGATGGACATCTAGGTTGCTTCCATGTCCTGGCTATTATAAACAGTGCTGTGATGAACTTAGGGTACACGTGTCTCTTTCAGTTCTAGTTTTCTCCGTGTGTATGCCCAGCAGTGGGATTGTTGGGTCGTATGGCAGTTCTATTTCCAGTTTTTTAAGGAATTTCCACACTGTTCTCCATAGTGGCTGTACTAGTTTGCATTCCCACGAACTGTGTAAGAGGGTTCCCTTTTGTTCACATCCTCTCCAGCATTTATTGCTTGCAGACTTTTGGATCACAGCCATTCTGACTGCCATGAAATGGTACCTCATTGTGGTTTTGATTTGCATTTCTCTGATAATGAGTGATGTTGAACATCTTTTCATGTGTTTGTTAGCCATCTGTATGTCTTCTTTGGAGAAATGTCAATTTAGGTCTTTGGCCCATTTTTTGATTGGGTCATTTATTTTTCTGGAATTGAGCTGCAGGAGTTGCTTGTATATTTTTGAAATTAGTTGTTTGTCAGTTTCTTCATTTGCTATTATTTTCTCCCATTCTGAAGGCTTGCTTATAGTTTTTTATAGTATTTTCTTACAGTATTTTCACCTGGCTTATAGTTTCTTTAGTTGTATAGAAGCTTTTAATTTTAATTAGATCTCATTTGTTTATTTTTTACTTCTATTTTTTACTTAGTTTTAAAAAGTAATTCTAAACTCTTTTTTGATATTTTATATCAAAGCCATTATCATTACTTCCTTACATTCTTAAGCATATTTATAATATATAATTTAAAATATTTATCTATGAAGCTCCATATTCATGTTTTTTAAGAAACAATTTCTAGTTACTACTTTTTTTCCTATGTAGGTCAAACTTTATGTTTCTTTGCATGTCTCATACTTGATATTGTTGTTGCTGAAAACTATATTTTAAATTTGGTAACTCTGTATTTCATACCCCCTTTTCAAAGAAGAAGGTAGACTGATTATGTGACCAGCTGGCATAAGCATAGCTGAGAAACTAGCCACTCAAGTGGTTCCCATTAGTCATATCTATACCTTTCTGGTTATAAGTGCATGGTTGTAGATATGTTGTCTTACTGACATATGAGATTTTCAAGGAGGAGAGCATATTGATGAAGAAGTGCATGAGCATGGCTAATCTAGAATCTGCCTGAACTACAACAGTGATAAACAAGCTCCCTGCCAGGATGAGAAGACAGATGTACTGGGTGTCCCCAAGAATGAAAAAGTTCACAGGGGTCCTGTGGTAATGAAATCTGCAAAGAAGAAAATCTAGAAGTCCACATGTGGATGACATAAACTATGATTCTTAGGAAGGATGGAAAAAGTGAGATTAGCCAATTCAATATTCTTTTTCTTCAGAAATTTTGCCAAATTCAAAATTATAGAACATATGACACCAAAAATAACTTTCACATTATTAAACTAAGTCATCTCACTTTTTAAAAGGGGAACTGTAGACCAAAAGGCAGAAGTTGTTTGCATAACATCACAGCCCATTGCTAACAGAGTTGGTGTCCAAGTTTCCTGATTTACTGTCCAGCACAATCTTGATTGTGCAGAATGTGAAACCAGCATCTTAGACCACAGGATATTTTCCCACATACCCCACAAGGAATCAAAAGAGATAAAAAAACTTTTATGCTCTTCTTACAGCCCAAATGAAATGTCCTATGACTTTAAATCATCCACCTATACCATATCTCCTGTATCCAATCATCAGTTGTATTTAGCTATGGGAAAAGGAGACATATTTTCCTGAAATATGACAGATAAGTTTCTTCATAGATCCTCTCTGGAATTCAGGAATGCTGTAAAGGCTGAATGTTATACGGGCTGAAGGAGGAAGAGGTGAGACAAGAAAGAAATGTGAACACTCTGGGAAGAATCCCTCAAAGTCCAGAATGATAGGGCACCAAAGTAGCCACAGTCCATTCTGAGTAAATATTCCCCAAAGGAATTATGTACTAGGAAGTCTCTAAAGTATCTATGTGCCTGTTTGTGTGAATTGATGAAGTCATGACTCTCTAATGTTGTTATGAAGGGCAATACTATAACATAAAGCACATTCTCTTTAGGAATTGGCTTTCTAAACTAGCTTTGACACTAACTCAAAATGAAAATTGAGCCTGGCCATTGTTCCTGTCTTTACCTCAACTTGTTCTCATTTAAAATGAATTTTGAATAGATGTCCTACAAAGCCCCTTATAGTCCTAGTAGTCTGTGGTCTTCTAAAGTTACTGAAAAGTATTTTAAGGATGAGGATGGAGAAAGGAGATCTATCCTAATGTCCCAAGAGCTTTCTTCCTACATCTAACAGATCTCACATTGGAAAGGTCAACGTCTTCTCTTAGTCCTCTTCTTCAGCTCCTCTCATCTGTGCTACACCATACCTGACCATTACCTGACTGCAGGTGCCATTAAATCTTGTAGCTTCTTTTTCAGTGTCCTTTTATCTCTAGTACACTCCCCTACAAATAACTTTTGTTCCTAGCAATTTTGGCTTCCTAGGGGCTCCTTGCTGTGTTTCCTGGGGTTGCGGGGTATGACTAGGACACAGCAGAAGTCCTTCTGGGACAGAATGTCAGGCACAGGAAAGCAAATCAGAGTAGCGCTATTTCTCAAACAACTTTTCTCAACTCTGCAAGCCTGATCATAGGGCTCTCGAATTCAATCTCAGGAACATTGTGTCCTCTGGACAACTAGAATTTTTGCAAATTCCATACAGCTTTCTATGGTAAAAGATAACTCATTTTGCATAAATGCACATTTTAAGAGTCACACATTGAGCACTTAAGAAGTGAGCTTCAACTTTAAAAAAATTCTTGCAAGAATTCAGCTCTTTTTCTGATTACAACTACATCCAAAGACAAAGAAGAAGCCACAAAAAAATGGTATATTCTTTTTTTTTTTTTTTTTAAATGGTAGGAGGGGTGCAATCATGATAAAATCAAATCTTTTCATACCAGGTAGATGACTCATAAACTGGAAAATAAGTGTACCAAAGAAGTTCTTCCATGGGAGTGAGAGTTCTGAACCCCATGTTGATCTTCATAGCCTGAGGGCATGGCAACAGAAAGAGGAGTCCCCAGAGAATCTGGCTTTGAAGGACAGTGGAGATTGACTGAAGAAATTGTGCAAGACTGGAGGAAACAGAAACTATACTCTTGGAGGATGCACACAGGGTCTGGGTCTCATACACACCAGGACCCAGGGAATAAAACAGTAAGTTCATAAGAAACTAGGTCATAATTCCCATTTAGTATTGGAGGGCGCCCTGTAAAGATAAGGGGGAGCTGTGGCTCACTGTGAGAGCAGGGACACTGACAGCAGAGGTTCTGTTGAGAATTCACTGGCATAGGTTCTCTAGGAGGCTGCCATTTTCTCACCAAGACCTGACCCCAACCAACAGCTTGTAAGCTCCAGTGCTGGGATGCTTCAGACCAAACAACCAACAGGGCAGAAACACACCCAGCAGTAGACAGGAAGCTTAAAGTATTCCTGAATAAACTGCTGCTGATATTAAACATAACCCCAGGCATGGCCCTGCCTACAATAAGGACAAGACCTATCTCTACCCACAATGAGTGGGTACATCCCTCCCACCAGGAAACCTGCATAAACCTCATAGACAGCCTCATTCATCAGAGGACAGGCAGCAGAATCTAGAAGAACTGCAACCCTACAGGCTGCTGAAAGAATCTGTAATCATAGAAAGTTACACAAAATGAGAAAGACAGCAGCGGAACATGTCCCAGATGAAGAAAAAATATAAAACTGCAGGAAAAACAACTAAGTGTAGTAGAGATAGGCAATCTACCTGAAAAAGAAATAAGAGTGATGATAATAAAGATAATCTAAGATCTCAGAAAAAGAATAGAGGCATCAATCAAGAATATACAAAAATGTTCAACAACCACATAGAAGAACTAAAGAGCAAAATGAACAGGGATGAACAGTATAATAAATGAAATGAAAAACACACTAGAAGGAGTCAATAGTAGAAGAACGGAGGCAGAACAGATAAGTGACCCAGAAGACAGAATGGTGGAAATCATTGCCACTAAACAGAATAAAGAAAGAAGAATGAAAAGAAATGAGGACAGACTAAGAGACCTCTGGGACAACATTATTCATACCAACATTTACATTATGGGGGTCCCAGAAGAAAAGAGAAAGAGAAAGGACCTGAGAAATATTTGAAGAGATAATAGCTGAAAAATTCCCTAGTATGGGAACGGAAGCAGTCATCCTAGTCCAGGAAATGCAGAGAGTCCCAGGCAAGAAACCCAAAGAAGAAAGTGCTGATACACATAATAATCAAATTGAAAAAAGTTAAAGACAAACAAAAAATATTAAAACAACAAGGGAAAAGCAACAAATAACATACAAGAGAACTCCCATAAGGTTATCAGCTTACTTTTTCAACACAAATTCTACAGGCCAGAAGAGAGTGGCAATATTTTTAAAGTGATGACAGGGAAGGTACTATTAATACAACAATGAATACTCTACCCAGCAAGACTCTCATTAGATTCAAAAAAGAAAACAAAACTTTTACAAACAAAAAAGCTAAGAAAATTCAACACCGCCAGACCAGGATTGAAACAATGCTAGAAGGAATTCTCTAGGAGGAAAAGAAAAGGCCACAATTAGAAGCAAGAAAATTCTGAATGGGAAAGTTCACCAGTAAAGGCAAACATGTACACAAATATGATATCAAAACCAGTAATGGTAAGAAGTGGATACCACAAATGTAGGCTATTGGAAATGCATTTGAAATTAAAAGTCCAGTAACTTAAGACAATTCTATCTATATTTAGACTGCTATATCAAATCCTCATGGTAACCACAAACTGAAAATCTACAATAGATACACAGAAAAGAAAAAGGAAACCAAGCACAACACTAATGTTAGTTATCAAATTACAACAGAAGAGAACAAGAGATAAAGGGAAGAAAAAATATCAACAAAAGCCAATTCAAAAACTAAAAAATGAAAATAACAACATCAGTTCAGTTCAGTTCAGTTCCCTCAGTCGTGTCCAACTCTTTGTGACCCCATTAACTGCAGCACGCCAGGCCTTCTGTCCATCACCAACTCCCCGAGTCCACTCAAACTCACGTCTATTGAGTCGGTGATGCCATTCAGCCATCTCATCCTCTGTTGTCCCCTTCTCCTACTGCCCCAAATCCCTCCCAGCATCAGAGTCTTTTCCAATGAGTCAACTCTTCGCATGAGGTGGCCAAAGTACTGGAGTTTTAGCTTTAGCAACATTCCTTCCAAAGAACACCCAGGACTGATCTCCTTAGAATGGACTGGTTGGATCTCCTTGCAGTCCAAAGGACTCTCAAGAGTGTTCTCCAACACCTCAATTCAAAAGCATCAATTCTTCGGCGCTCAGCTTTCTTCACAGTCCAGCTCTCACATCCATACATGACTACTGGAAAAACCATAGCCTTGACTAGATGCACCTTTGTTGGCAAAGTAATGTCTCTGCTTTTGAATATGCTATCTAGGTTGGTCATAATTTTCCTTCCAAGGAGTAAGCATCTTTTAATTTCATGGCTGCAGTCACCATCTGCTGTGATTTTGGAACCCCCAAATATAAAGTCTGACACTGTTTCCACTCTTTCCCCATCTATTTCCCATGAAGTGATGGGACCAGATGCCATGATCTTAGTTTTCTGAATGTTGAGCTTTAAGCCAACTTTTTCACTCTCCTCTTTCATTTTCATCAAGAGGCTTTTTAGTTCCTCTTCACTTTCTGCCATAAGGCTGGTGTCATCTGCATATCTGAGGTTATTGCTATTTCTCCCAGCAATCTTTATTCCAGCTTGTGCTTCTTCCAACCATTACCTTAAATGTAAATGAGTTAAATGCTTCAACGAAAAGACATGGAGTGGCTGAATGCATACAAAAATAAATAAGACCTGTATATATGCTGTTTACAAGAGACCCACTGCAAATCAAGGGATACCAACAGACTGAAAGTGAAGAAATGGAAAAATGTGTTCCAAGGAAATGGAAATTAAAAGACAGCTGGAGTAGCAATAAACATATCAGACAAAATAGACTTTAAAATGGAGACTACTATAAGACACAAAGGAGGATACTGCATTGTTGAGGTCCTTTAATGGATTGGAGCCTGGTGGTCCAGAGTCAACTGATAAGAAAATAAAGGAGAGAGAAAGAGGCTGATATTCCTTGGTTTATTCAGAAAGCCAATAAAGCCCCTGCCTGGGGCTTGCTCTGTTCATGAAGGCCTCAGGCATCGTCTTGATGGGGTGAAGGCTCAGAGTGCCTTCTTGAGAGGATCTTAGAAGCCCAGGCAGGAAAGTGAACCCAGAGGACCTCTGCACTCCAAGGAAATAGCCTGAGAGAGAGAGAAAGAGAGAGAGAGAAAGAAAGCAAGACACAGGAACCAAAGCTCTGATGAAGCAAAGGTGTTTTAATCAACATGGTGTGGGCATATATACTGTCTTACAAGGTAGTTATTCTCAGATAAAGATTAAAATTCCAGACTTACAAAACATAGATGATCCATATTATGAACCATATGGTTCATAAAAAGGAAGAGGGTACTTATCTCTGTATAGAAAAACGAACAAGGGAAATGCCTGGATTCCTCAGCCCCCAGGAAAGGCTTGCCTCTCCTCTTAATTCCTGAATATTAAGCAATTAATAAGGAACAGAGAATTCCAGACAGACCCAAAACAGCACACAGGAAGCCTCCTCCTGTTAAATGCTTCCTGACACTGCATAATGATCAAGGGACCAATCCAAGAAGATATAAAATTTTTTATATTCATGCATGCACACAACATAGAAACACCTCAGTTTATAAGACAAAAACTAAAACCATACAAGGAGAAACGGATAGTAACACAATAATAGCTGGGAATATTAACACTGGATTCATCAATGGACAAATCAACCAGACATAAAATCAACAAGGAAACACAGGCCTTAAATGACACTTAAAGGAAATGGACTTAATTGATATTTATAGAGCACTACATCCAAAAGAAGCTGAATATACATTTTTCTCAATTGCATATGGAACATTCTCCAGGATTGATCACATGATGGGCCAGAAAGCAAGCTTTCATAAATATAAGAAAATTGAAATCATATCAAGCATTTTTTTTTTCTGACCACAACACTCTGAGATGAGATTAGAAATCAGCTACAAAGAAAAATACTAAAACACACACTTGTGGAGGCTAAACAATTGGCCACTAAACAGCCAATGGATCACTGAAGAAATCAAAGAGAGAAAAAAAAAAGTACTCAGAGACAGATAAAATCAAAAGCATGAAAATCCAAAATCTATGGAACACAGAAAAGACAGTTCTAAGAGAGAAGATTATAGCAATACAATCTTACCTCAGGAAACAAGAAAAATCCCAAACAAACAAGTTAACCTTCCTCCTAAAGTACCTAGAGAAAGAAGAACAAACCAAACCCTAAGTTAGCAGAAGAAAAGAAATTATGAAGATTAGAATAGAAATAAATGAAATAGAGATGAAGAAAACAGTAGAAAAGGTTAATGAAACTAAGTCAGTTCTTTGAAAAGATAAACAAAGTTAATAAACTTTTACCCAGACATATCAAGAAAATGGAGAGGACTCAAATCAATGTTAGTCACAAAAAGGATAAGTTACAATGAATACCACAGAAATACAAAGGATTATAAGAGACTACTATATTATCACAAGCAACTATAGCCAACAAATTGTTCAAACTGGAAAAAATGGACAAATTCTTAGGAAGATACAACCTTCCAAAACTCAAACAGAAAGAAATAGAAAATATGAAAATTCAAATCACAAGCACTTAAATTGAAACAGTGATTTAAAAACTTCCAGTGAACAAAAGTCCAGGATCAGATGGTTTCACAGGAAAATTCTATAAAACATTTAGAAAAGAGTTAACATTTATTTTTCTAAAGCTGTTTTGAAAAATCTAAGAGGAAGGAACACTCCTAAACTCATTCTGAGACAACAATCACTCTTATTTCAAAATCAGATACATATACCACACACACACACACACACACACAAAAGGAAATCATAGGCCAATATCATTAATAATAACCCTGGAGAAGGAAATGACAACCCACTCCAGTATTCTTGCCTGGAAAATCCCATGGACAGAGGAGTCTGGCAGGCTATGGTCCATTGGGTCATAAGAGTCCAACAAGACTTAGTGACTAAATAACCACCATCATCATTAATAACCACAGATGCAAAACTTCTCCACAAAATACTAGCAAGCCAAATTTGACAATATATTAAAAGAATCAGACACTATGATCAAATAGGAATCATCCAAGTGATGCAAATATTCTTCAATAACTCCAACTCAGTGTGGTACACCACATTAGCAAAAGTGAAGTGAAAGTCATTCAGTCATGTCCAACTCCTTGCAACCCCATGGACTATACAGTCCATGGAATTCTTCAGGCCAGGATACTGGAGTGGGTAGCTGTTCCCTTCTCCATGGGATCTCAACCCAGGGATCGAACTCAGGTCTCCCACACTGCAGGTGGATTCTTTACCAGCTGAGCCACAAGGGAAGCCACCACATTAACAAACTGAGGAATAAAAATGATATGATTGTACTTCCCTAGTGGTCCAGTGGTTAAGAATCCTCCTGACAATGCAGGGGACACAGGTTCAATTCCTGTTCCAGGAAGATTCCACATGCAACTAAACCCGTGTGCCACAAATACTGAACCCTCGCTCTAGAGCCCGCTAGCTACACCTACTGAGCCCATGCACTACAACTACTGAGCCCACATGCCGAGACTCCATGCTCTCCAACAGCAGAAGCCACTGCAGTGAGAAGCCCACACACTGCAACTAGAGAGTAGCCTTCACTCACCACAACCCTCATGCAGCAATGAAGACCCAGTGCTGTGAAAAATAAATAATTAACATTTAAATTTGTTTAAAAAAAATCATGGCATCTCAATAGATGCAGAAAAAGCTTTGACAAAATCCAACACCTGTTTATGATTAAAAAAAAAAAAAAAATCTGTTTCAGGAAGTGGGCATAGAGGAAACATATCTCAGCATAGTAAAGGCCAGATATGACAAGCATATAGCTAACATCATACTCAACAGTGACAACCTGAAAGCATTTCCTCTATGATCAGGAACAAGGTAAGGAATTCCACTCTCACCACGTTTATTCAATATAGTTTTTGAACTCCTAGTCATAGCAATCAGTGAAGAAAAAGAAGTGAAAGGAATCCAAAGTGAAAAGAAGAAGCAAAACTGTCAATTTGCAGGTGACATACTATAGATAGAAAATTCTAAAAACACTACCAGAAAAGTACTAGAGCTTATCAAAAAATTTGGTAAAATTGCAGGTTACAAAATTAATTCATAGAAATTCCTAGCATTCCTATACGCTGACATTGAAAGACGAGAAAGAGAAATTAAGGAATCCCATTTACCATCATATCAAAAAGGATAAGATTGCTGGGAGAAATATCAATAACCTCAGATATGCAGATGATACCACTCTTATGGCAGAAAGTGAAGAGGGGCTAAAAAGCCTCTTGATGAAAGTGAAAGTGAAGAGTGAAAAGGTTGGCTTAAAGCTCAACATTCAGAAAACGAAGATCATGGCATCTGGTCCCATCACTACATGGGAAATAGATGGAGAAACAGTGGAAACAGTGTCAGACTTTCTTTTTCTGGGCTCCAAAATCACTGCAGATGGTGACTGCAGTCATGAAATTAAAAGACGCTTACTCCTTGGAAGGAAAGTTATGACCAACCTAGATAGCATATTCAAAAGCAGAGACATTACTTTGCCAACAAAGCTTCGCCTAGTCAAGGCTATGGTCTTTCCTGTGGTCATGTATGGATGTGAGAGCTGGACTGTGAAGAAGGCTGAGCGCCGAAGAATTGATGCTTTTGAACTGTGGTGTTGGAGAAGACTCTTGAGAGTCCCTTGGACTGCAAGGAGATCCAACCAGTCCATTCTGAAGGAGATCAGCCCTGGGATTTCTTTGGAGGGAATGATGCTAAAGCTGAAACTCCAGTATTTTGGCCACCTCATGCGAAGAGTTGACTCATTGGAGAAGACTCTGATGCTGGGAGGGATTGGGGGCAGGAGGAGAAGGGGACGACAGAGGATGAGATGGCTAGATGGCATCACTGACTCCATGGATGTGTCTGAGTGACCTCCGGGAGTTGGTGATGGACAGGGAGGCCTGGCGTGCTGCAGTTCATGGGGTCACAAAGAGTCGGACATGACTGAGCGACTGATCTGATCTGATCTGACTTAGGAATAAACCTACCTAAGGTGACAAAAACCCTGTACTTTAAGAACTATATGACGCTGATGAAAGGAATCAAAGATGACATGAACAGATAGAAAGATATAGTATATATATTAGGATATACTTAGATTTGAATAATAAATATTTTTGAAATAACTATACTATCCAAGGCAATCTACAGATTCAATCCAATCCCCATCAAATTGCCAATGGATTATTTCAAAACAAGAAATATTAAGTTTGTAGGGAAACACAAAAGACCTTAAATAGCCAAAACAATCTTAAAAAATAAAAAGGGAGCTGGAGGAATCAGCCACCCTTCAGCAGCTGACTTCAGACTATAGTACAAGGCTACAGTCATCAAAACGGTATGGTATTGGCACAAAATCATATAGATCAATTAAACGAGGTGGAAAGTCCAGAAATAAACCCATGCACCCATGGTCAATTAATCTGCAACGAAGGAGGAAAGACATATAATGGAGAAAAGACGGTCTTTTTAATAAGTTTTGTGGAAAAAACTTGGCAGCTACATGTAAAAAAATGAAATTAGAGCATTCTCTAACACTCACAAAAAATAAACTCAAAATGTATTAAAGACCTGAATGTAAGACTCGATGATATACAATTCATAGAGGACAAGATAGGCAGAACACTCTGCTGTAAATTTCAGCAGTATCTTCTTGGATCTGTCTCCTAGAGACATGTAAATAAAGACAAAAATAAACAAAAGGGACTTAATTTAAAAGCTTTTGCACAGCAAAAAAAAAAAAAAAAAAAAAAAACCATAAACAAAATGAAAAGACAACCTACAGAATGGGAGAAAATATTTGCAAGTGATGTGATCCAGAGGGTTTAATCTCCAAACTATGCAAATAACTCATATAGCTTAATACCAAAGAAACAAATAATGCATTCAAAAAATGGACAGAAGATCTAAATAGACATTTCTCCAAAGAAGGCATACAGTGTATGGAATGGCCAAACAACACATGAAAAGACACTCAGCATTACTATTAATGGGGAATTATTTGAATTGCTAGAGAAATTCAAATAAATACAGTGAGGTATGTATCACCTCACCAGTCAGAATGACCATAATCCAATAGTCCACAAATAATAAATGCTGAGTAGGATGTGGAGAAAAAGAAGTTATCCTATGTGTTGGTGAGAATGTAAACTGGTACAGCTACTACAGAAAACAGCATGGAGGTTCTTTAAAAACTGAAAATAGAGCTATCATACAGTTCTGCAATCTTACTTCTGTATATTTACTCAGAATAAAACCATAATTTGAAAAGATACATGCACCCTAATTTTCATCAGCACTATTTACAACAACAGAGATGGAAATTACTTAAATGTCCACTGACAGATGATTGGATAAAGATGATGTAGTTTATTTATGCAGTGATAAAGTGCTCAGCCATTAAAAAAGTATGAAACAGTGCCGTTTGTAGCAACATGGATGGACTGAGAGATTTTCGTATTAAGTGGAGTAAACCAGACAAAAACAATATAATGTGATATTGCTCATATGTGGAATCTTAAAAAATGATGCAAGACACCTATTTACAAAGCAGATGCAGACTCATGGTCTTAGAGAATGACAAGGGGCAAAGGGTTAGGGGAAGAAACATATTGGAGTTTGGGATTGAAATGCACACATTACTCTATTTAAAGTAGATAACCACCAAGGACTAACTATGTAGCACATGGAATTCTCTGTTCACTACTCTATAATAACCTAAATAGGAAAATAATTTGAAAAAGAAGAGGAGATATACATAAATGCAAAACTGACTAATTTTGCTGTACACTAAAACTAACACAATATTGTTAATTAACAACTTCAATATAAAATAATTTTTTAAAAATGTAAAAAAAAATACACATTTAACTATTATGGGTGCACCATAGTAACATAAAATATTATTACTTATAAATATTCAAGCAGACCTGAAGCTAACTGTAGCTCAGATCATGAGCTCCTTAGTGAAAAATTCAGGCTTAAATTGAAGGAAGTAGGGAAAACCAATAGACCATTCAGGTATGACCTAAATCAAATCCCTTATACTATACAGTCTAGATGATGCATAGAGTCAAGGGATTAGATCTGATGGAGTGCCTGAAGAACTGTGGACAGAGGTTTGTAACATTGTACAAGACAGTGACCAAAACCATTCCAAATTTTAAAAAGTACAAGAAGGCAAAGTCTTAGAAGGATTTACAAATAGCTGAGGAAAGAAAGACAAGATGCAAAAGACAAGGGAGAGAGGGAAAGATATACCCAAATAAGTGCAGAGTTCCAGAGGATAGCAAGGAGAGATAAGAAGGCTTTCTTAAATGAACAATGAAAAGAAATAGAGAAAAGCAGTAGAACAGGAAAGACTAGAGATTTCTTCAAGAAAATTGGAGATATCAAGGGAACATTTCAGTAAAGGATGGGAATGAAAAAGGACAGAAATTGTTATCACCTAATAGAAAAGAAGAGGTTTAGATCTATACAAGAAAATCTTGAAAATGAAAGTCACTCAGTCAGGTCTGACTCTTTGCAACCCCATGGACTATGCAGTTCATGGAATTCTCCAGGCCAGTACTGGAGTGGGTAGTCTTTCCCTTCTCCAGGGGATCTTACCAATCCAGGGATTCAACCCAAGTCTCCTGCATTGCAGGTATATTCTTTACCAGCTGAGCCACAAAGGAAATCCAAGAATCCTGGAGTGGGTAGCCTATCCCTTCTCCAGTGAATCTTCCTGACCCAGGAATTTAACCAGGATCTCCTTCAGTGTAGGCAGATTCTATACAAACTGAGCTATGAAGGAAGTCCTTTAATGACCTGGATAATCACAAAATTGTCACTCACCTAGAGCCAGACATCCTGAAGTGTGAAGTTAAGTGGGCCTCAGGAAGCATTACTACGAACAAAGCTAGTGGAGGTGATGGAATTCCATATAAATTAAATAGGATTTTAGTTATTTAAAATTCTAAAAGATGATGCTGCTAAAATGCTACACTCAACATGTCAGCAAAATTGGAAAGCTCAGCAGTGGCCACAAGACTGGGAAATGTCAGTTTCCATCCCAATCCCAAAGAAGGGCAAGGCCAAAGGGTTTTCAAACTACTGTACAATTGTTCTCATTTCACTACTAGCAAGGTTATGCTCAAAATCCTTCAAGCTAGGCTTCAGTAGTACATGAAACAAGAACTTGCAGATGTACAACCTGGGTGTTAAAGAAACAGAGGAACCAGAGACCAAATTACCAACATCCATTTGATCATAGAAAAAGCAAGGGAGTTCCAGAAAAATATCTACTTCCACTTCATTGACTACACTAAAGCCTTTAACTGTGTGGATCACAACAAATTGTGGAAAATTCTTAAAGCCATGGGAGTATCAGACCATCTTACCTATCTCCTGAGAAACATGTGTGCCGGTCAATAAGTAACAATTAGAACTGGGCATGGAAGAAAGGACTGGTTCAAAATTGGAAAAGGAGTATGTGAAGGCTGTATATTGTCACCCTGTTTATTTAACTTACATGCAGAAGGCCAGGTTGGATGAATCACAAGCTGGAATCAAGATTGCCAGGAGAAATATCAATAATGTAAGATGTGCAGATGATACCACACTAATGCAGAAAGTGAAGAGGGACTAGATGGCCTGTTATTGAAGGTGAAAGAGGAGAGTGAAAAAGCTGGTGCATTGCTGATCCTGTTCACAGCGTCAGTTGTCTCATTGTGTCTACTGTGCACACAGTTTGCTGAACCCATGGTAGGCAAGGTGCAAGATAAGAGGCTGGAAGAAAATGCGAGGAGCCGTAGGAACTGAAACATGTTTATTCTCTCCTGGCTGGCACAGCAGCTGTAGCTGCAGATATAACATAACACAGCACAAAACTTCAGGGTTTTTCCTTATTGTTCAGTCTCTCAGTCATGTATGACTCTTTGCAACCACATGGAATGTAGCATGCCAGGCTTTCTTGTCCTTAACCATCTCCCAGAACTTGCTCAAACTCATATCCATTGAATCGGTGATGACATCCAACCATCTCATCCTCTGTGGTCCCCTTCTCCTCCTGCCTTCAATCTTTCCCAGCATCAGGGTCTTTGTGAAAGAGTAGGCTCTTCTCATCAGGTGGCCAAAGTATTGGAGCTTCAGCTTTAACATCAGTACTTCCAATGAACATTTAGGATTTGTTTCCTTTGGAATTGACTGGTTTGTTCTTGCAATCCAAGGGACTCTCAAAAGTCTTTACCAACACCACAGTTCAAGAGCATCAATTCTTCAGTGCTCAGCCCTTCTTTATGGTCCAAATCTCACATCCATACATGACTACTGGAAAAACCACAGCTTTGATAACACAGAACTTTGTTGGAAAAGTAATATCTCTGCTTTTTAATATGCTGTCTAGATTGGTCATAGCTTTTCTTCCAAGGAGCAAGTGTCATTTAATTTCATGGCTGCAGTCACCATCTGCAGTGATTTTGGAGCCCAAGAAAATAAAGTCTGCCACTATTTCCATTGTTTCCCTTTGTATTTGACATGAAGTGATGGGACCAAATGTCCATCTTAGTTTCTTGAATGTAAAATTTTAAGCCAGCTTTTTCACTCTCCTCTTTCACTTCATCAAGAGGCTCTTGGGTTCCTCTTTGCTTTCTGCCATAAGGGTGTGTCATCTACATATCTGAGGTTATTGGTCTTTTTCTCAGCAAACTTGATTCCAGCTTGTGCTTCATCCAGCCCAGCATTTTTCTTGATGTACTCTGCATAGAAGTAAATAACCAGGGTGATAATATACAGCCTTCATATACTCCTTTCTTGATTTGGAACCAGTCCATTGTTCCATGTCTGGTTCTAACTGTTGCTTGTTGACCTGCATACAGATTTCTCAGGAGAGAGGTAAGGTGTTCTGGTATTCCCAGCTGTTTAAGAATTCTCCACATCTTGTTGTGATCCACACAATCAAAGGCTTTAGCATAGTCAATGAAGTAGAAATAGATGCTTTTATGAATTCTCTTGCTTTTTCTATGATCCAGTGGATGTTGGCAATTTGATCTCTCTTTCCTCTGTGTTTTCTAAATCAGTTTGAACATCCTGAAGTTCAAGAATATCTGGAAGAGCTTTTTCAGTGAAGCTTATAGATACTTACAGAACAAAAGTAGCCCATGGCCAAGTGAGTACTTCCTGACATGCATGTGAATTGCTATAAGTGATCTCAGTTATATAACCGTGTGAAATCATTGGTTACAGAAAATGAGGTGAGACGCTGCCAGAGAGACTGACTGGTGCCATCTTGTTAATTTCCCCACAGCTGACCTGAAACTCAACATTCAAAAAACTAAGATCATGGCGTCGGATCCCATCACTCCATGCAAATAGAAGGGGGAAAAGTGGAAGTAGGGACAGATTTTTCTTTCTTGGGTTCCAAAATTACTGCAGACAGTGACTGCAGCCATGAAATGAAAGGTGTTTGCTCCTTGAAAGGAAAGCTATAGCAAACCTAGGCAGCGTATTAAAAAACAGCGACATCACTTTACAAACAAGTTTGTATATGCAAAGCTATGGTTTTGTGAATAGTCATGTACAGACGTGAGAGCTGGTCCATAAAGAAGGCCGAGTGCTGAACAATTGATGCTTTCAAACTGTGGTGCTATAGAAGACTCTCGAGAGTCCCTTGGACTGCAAGGAGATCCAACCAATCAATCTTAAAGGAAATCAACCCTGAATATTCATTGGAAGCACTGTTGATGAAGCTAAATCTCCAATAGTTTGGCTACTTGATATGAAGAGCCCATTCTTTGGAGAAGACCCTGATTCTGGGAAAGAGTGAAGGCAAAAGGGGAAGGGGGCTGCAGAGGATGAAATGGTTAGATAGCATTACCTACTCAATGGACATGAATTTGAGCAAACTTTGGGAGAGAGTAGAGAATGCAGGAGCCCAGCATGCTACAATCTATGGGGCTGCAGAGTTGGATGTGAATTTGTGACTAAACAACAACATAAATATATTTTCTCATATACTAATGGGTGTAATTAGTCTTACTGTGGTGATCCTTTCACTTAACAAAAAAAGATCAAATCATTATGGTGTATACTGTGCTATGCTTAGTTGCTCAGTCATGTCTGAGTCTGTGCAACCTGGTGGACTGTAGCCCAGGCTCCTCTGCCCATGGGCATTCCCCAGGAAAGAATATTGGAGGGTTGCCAGGCCTTCCTCCAGAGGATTTTTCCAACCTAGGGAATAAACTCAGGTCTCCTGCATTATAGGTGGGTTGTTTACCATCTGAGCCACAAGGGAAGCTCATTCTGCTGTATTACTGAAACTAATATAATATTTTATGTGCACTATACCTCAACAAAAGATATTTTCTCACATTAAAAAAGTTAGCAGGCCAGTGGAAGTGAGTAATTAATTTTTAATTTAGGGGAATAGTGTAGACTTCATGAAAGCTGGGAGCACTCCTTACCTCATGAAAATTGATTTTGCACAATTAGGTCATAAGGAGATGTTTAACTTGAATTGTTTGTGAAGCATGTTAAACTAAGCTTTCTTAAGGAAAGAAATTCCCACTGCAGAAATGTGTATGAGAAATCTTTGAAGTGACAGTGAGTTAACGTTTGGTGGTGGTGGTATAGTTGCTCAGTCATGTCCGACTCTTGCAACCCCATGGACTGTAGCCTTCCAGGCTCCTGTGTCCATGGAATTCTCCAGGCAAGAATACTGGAGTGGGCTGCTATTTTCTTCTCCAGGCAATCTTCCTGACCCAGGAATCAAACCCAGGTCTTCTGCACTGCAGGCAGATTCTTTACCAACTGAGCTATAAGGGAAGTCCTGAGTCAACATTTATATAGTGCCTAAGGTTCTATTATTCCCCTCATTGTACAGATTAGGAAACTGAGTCACTGGGAATTTAAGTGTGGTGGGTAGGGTTCCACAGCAAGAAAGTTTTAGAATTAATATTCCCGGTCATACAGGGAACAATTCCAGTTCTAACCACTAAACTGCTTAGCCTCTGCCTAAATTAAGTGTTGAACATTCAACATGTGTTATTTCATCTGACCTTTAGGACCCTTTGTTGCAGATTTTTTAAAAGACAAAATTGAGGTCAGAGAATCAGATCAGATCAGATCAGTCGCTCAGTCGTGTCCAACTCTTTGTGACCCCATGAACTGCACCACGCCAGGCCTCCCTGTCCATCACCAGCTCCCGAAGGTCACCCAGACTCACACCCATCAAGTCAGTGATGCCATCCAGCCATCTCATCCTCTGTCGTCCCCTTCTCCTCCTGCCCTCAATCCCTCCCAGCATCAGAGTCTTCTCCAATGAGTCAACTCTTCACATGAGGTGGCCAAAATGCTGGAGTCTCAGCTTTAGCATCATTCCTTCCAATGAAATTCCAGGATTGATCTCCTTCAGAATGGACTGGTTGGATCTTCTTGCAGTCCAAGGGACTCTCAAGAGTCTTCTCCAACACCACAGTTCAAGAGCATCAATTCTTCGGCGCTCAGCCCTCATCACAGTCCAGCTCTCACATCCATACATGACCACAGGAAAGACCATAGCCTTGACTAGGCGAACCTTTGTTGGTAAAGTAATGTCTCTGCTTTTGAATATGCTATCTAGGTTGGTCATAACTTTCCTTCCAAGGAGTAAGCGTCTTTTAATTTCATGGCTGCAGTTACCATCTGCAGTGATTTTGGAGCCCAGAAAAACAAAGTCTGACACTGTTTCCACTATTTCCCCATCTATTTCCCATGTAGTGATGGGACCAGATGCCATGATCTTCATTTTCTGAATGTTGAGCTTTAAGCCAACCTTTTCACTCTCCACTTTCACTTTCATCAAGAGGCTTTTTATCCCCTCTTCACTTTCTGCCATAAGAGTGGTGTCATCTGCATATCTGAGGTTACTGATATTTCTCCCAGCAATCTTGAAGTTACTGTCTTTTCTTGTCCAGGATCATATAGTCAAAAAGTAGAAAAACTGAAATTTGGACCAAAACCTTTTCCTCTCTGTGCTGGATATTCAGATCGTTTCCATCTGAATGTAGTTCAGATCCTGCTTTTTTTTTTAGGAAGAGTTGCAATCATGTAACAAAACTTGCTAAGCAGAAAGGAATGTGGGCAGTTACTCGCTCCCTACTCTCATTTGGCAGAAGGACAGAAGAAGGCTGAGGAAGTTGTTACCCAGCCCACTAGAGTGGATCTGGGGTTGAACTCATGTTCAGGAACTTTTCTAATTTCATTTTTACATAAGCACAGTTAGAAACATTTTTATAAAAATATTCCTGATTCATAGAATGGCCTGTGTCTGCAAGCTCTGGTCTTGTCTTAGTCCCTAATGAGCTGTTCATCTTTGGTAGCTCATGTCATCTTTGCCCTTAGTTCTCTCATCTGAAAAAGTGAGAAAGCAGAACTGAGTCATCTCAGCAGAGGAACTTGTGGGGACAGGGCAGAGTGCAGGGCACAGGGAGTGGCCAGGGCTTTGGATCTCCCCATTTCCACTTTCTATTTAAGCCTGTTTTCTACTTTGTTTTATATATGGTAGATTCTGTGTATCTACCACATGTTTACCACCAACAAATTAGTAGTAACAACAATAATACTATCTACTGACTGCCTACTATAGCGAGTATGTAAATTTACATTTCTGAGGAGACTGAGGATCCCACTAGCCTGAGATCACAGCAAAAATGATGGATCTAGTGTTTGTACATAGGTGAGGGTGAAGGAAAGGGACATTTTATATAAAGGACTAATATAGGATAGGTAAGGACAATGGGTTCAATAATTAGTATCCATCTAGAATGGTAAACATATTCTAGTGCCATATGTTTGTTTGAAAATATAGGATTAGAGATGATTTCTTGGTGTCTTCTTTGATATTTCAAGAATGCTGGGTCTGCTTCTTGCTATAGCTATACAGAAATTGCTGGACTAATGTGAGGAAGGAAAGAGCATTTCTCATTCCAGGATACCTGCTTACCTGTGTCAAACATAGACAAGGGTGTATTCTGAACAGGTAGTATAATTCAGTACCCTCACCAAAAGAGTCAACAAGACTAGCCTGCTTATGGATTGAGGACCAGCAACCAAGGACTGAATAACTGTGTAACTTAACTAAAAACTTCTACCAATAGTGAGGGGCAGAGCAGATGGTGAAATTAGGATGGAGTCTGAGACCCCTGACACAGTAATGAATCTTCTGTTTCTGCTGTTTCATGTAGAAACTCGGTACTTTAAGAGTCCAAGGATGAATCTCTTAGTAGATCCAGAAGCCACAGTTCAATGAAAGGAAAATCAGAATAATGGTGAATTTTAACATTTTCTGAACCTATGATCTCTAACTATGTAACCCATTTATCTCCTCTTGTATGCCTTTCTCTCCATCCATTCTAGATGGATACTAATTATTGAACCCATTGTCCCTACCTGTCCTATATTAGTCCTTTATATAAAAATATCCCCTTCTCTCCCCCTCACCCATGTACAAACACTAGATCCATCATTGTTGCTGTGATCTCAGGCTCATGGGATCCTCAGTCTCCTCAGAAATGTAAATTTACATACTCACTATAGTGAGCATTCAATAAATAGTATTATTGCTATTACTACTAAATTGGCAGTGGTAAACATAAGCATATCAAATTGTTGTGTTGAACAAAATGTTTATTTGGGTCTTCCTGTAACATCTTTTGGAACAATATTGAACAAACTTTTTGGTCAAACCAATAAATTACTGATGCTTGGCCTCAATGGGCTGAAGCATAAAGCAATTTTGAATGTCATTTCACCTGTCACTAATAAGGACTAGAAATCCCCCTACCAGTGAAGTCAGTCTCTGTTTCAGGTAGGCATTTAGAACACCAGGCTCCTACTTGAAAAACAGAGAATAATAACATGTATCCTGTCCTGTCTTGCCTCAGAGGGGAGGTGCTGCTGAAGTGTGACAGTGCTTAGTGAATATGAAAGAGCTGTACCATGGTATGGGGTCTGTAGGAATTCTGTGTATGAAAAGGAGTCCAGACTGCATGGACACCTCTGCTTAGAGGGCTGACAGTACAAGATAAGCCTGGAAATCTTTGAGCAGTGTATCTAAAACAAGTCAGATTTTCTCCTCCTTCTCATTTAGATCTCAGGCAGTGATACTGAACTTCCATTTCCTTAGTCAGCCCAGGCTTGTCCTTCCAGTTCCCTTTGCTCAAGTGGAGGAGCTTTAGTCCACCACTGAATTATTACTGCTCCAACCCCTTGTTTGAAGGACCTGGAATACCAAGATATTCCATAGGGAAGCATGAGAGTCAGATCTATGCAGCTAAGGAAATCCTTCCACAAAACTTTTCTTCTGAGAAACTCAGGGGAACAGAGCAATGTGCTAACACATTTGTTAACAAGAAGTCCAACAAGCTGTTTAGTTGAGCTGGGGAAACCAAGGGGTGAGTCCAGGGAACTGTTCCCAGGAGAGGCTGTGCCTGCTTAATGAAGCAGAACCTCAACTTTAGTGATTATCAAACTTCAGTGATTATCATTTTCTCTGCAGTGGCCTCTGTCTGCCTGAGTTGAGGAGAAGGGAGCTTTGGGGAGGCCCCAACTTTCTCCTCATGCCTCCCTCAATTAGTACTAATTGGGAACATGAGAATGCAGAGTAGGACGCAAAAAAAGCAACCCTAGAAAACAGTTCTCCTAGGAATCCTTTCCCCAGGTCTGTGGGAGATACCAGCCTCTCAGCTCTGCCTGAGCCATGCAGAAGTGCATCTATTCCCTGTGTTCATAGGAGGCCCTGTGAATATAGAGCAGGATTCAGGAGGTCTGAGGGTTAATCGAGGTTCTGCCACTAACTCTCACCCAAAGAGTTACGCACCTTTCCTGAGCTGTATGTATTTTTTAGATTCTAGGTATTTTTGCCAGAAGAATCTTTGCCACAAGAAGTTTTCCTGCACAACTAATTGGCCATAAGACAATTTTGCCATAAGAAAAGAACATCGTGAAAAAGATAAAAGGAAGATAAGGAAATATGAAAACTTAATAAAATTGTACAAATATTTCATTGTGAAGAGTAAAAATACAAAAATATCTGAAAACAAACTGGTGTAGCTTCATAGTTATAGTTGTATTAGGGTATGTCTTAGAGGGAGCAGTGATATTTCCTTTCTCCAAGTCAATATAAGAGTCAATCTACTGAGAATCAATATTAAGGAGTCAGGATCTAATACTGGAGGGGGTGCAAGTTGTTTATTATATATATATATATGTAAAATCTGCCATAAGTCACTTTCAATTTCCCTGGAAGTAAAACAGAGGAGGGATGCAGCTGTTTCTTATCAGTATATGTAGTGCATATAGTTGCAAGCATATATCTAGATTACATTTAAATTTTCCATCATATGTCCAGTCCTAATATTTCACCAAATTATCTCAGCTAGATTCTGTGCCAAACACCAAAATTTTGTCTACACCATGTTCTTCACTATAAAATAACAAAAAATAATCACCATTTTCAAGAACAATATTCATCAGGATTCATATGGTTATTTTTTTGAGACAGGAGAAATCTTATTCTTTTGCTTCCAACTTCAAATGTTGCTTGATACATTTGATAAATAGAGCACTCAGGAACAAGTCACTATATGTAAATTAGCTAAAGAACTGATAATTAATGCTATTGAAGACTGTGGCGAATTACAGTTTTTTATCTTTAATGCCCAAATTGGTGTATGAACAACTTGTTGTGTGGTGAAACTACTTGCAGAAAAAGTGTTTACAGTGAAAATACTAGATAAAATTTTTAAAATATATATGTAAAATATGGAGATTTAATTTTATGATTAAAAATCTAATTTTATGATTGATTTATTTTAACTTTAATTTTATGAAGTATAATAAATGATTTGTTTTTTGTTCCGATATATAGGATAACAGCTTAAAGAAACAAGACTGTAGTTTCCTTACTTGTACTTAAGGGGAAAAGTCTACTGAGTGTGAAAAAAGCAAAGGGAGAGTAAGATCAATATATGCCCCAAGAGACAGCTTACCTCCAAAAGAAAAGGGGTGTATTCTGTATCGTCACACTTATTTGCTATTTCAGAACATTTGAAACATCATTTTCTTTTTAGGAAGAACAGCATTTCCTCTTAAGGAAAAAAAAAAAAAAAAAAAATCAGTTCTGATCACCTGCCTATGAGTTCATCTCTGCTTTTCTCATACCCGTAGACATGTATGCTACTTATGTCTCATGACTCTGAGTGTACTGAAAAATTGGAACTGCAAGTGAAATTTTTTAGTGTTGGTAATACTATAGAAGAACATGCAGTCAGAAAACCTTGGGTTTGCATTCTAATTCCACAAATCAGCAGTTGTAAAATTTAGTTCAGTTTAGCAAACTCCTTTTCTCCTCATTTTTAAAACTGAAAAAGTTAATACCAACTTTAAGGTTGTTGGGAGAATAGAGATACTTTCTGCTGGCAGATAAGAGGTGCTGTAAGAATAAAACCCAGCTTTGCTGATTTCTATTATTATCAGCATTATCATTGCACATCTAGTACCTAATAGGACCAAAGAGATAACTCTTAAATCTATAAGAAAAATAGTTCTTTGAAGAATTCAACAAAAGGCTAAAAATTCCCAATGAGGTTTAGTTCTGTGTCTCTTCAGAAGTCCTGCAATCACTCACAGACTGAACTGCTTAAAAGTGGTCAGAAATACTTCTGAAACTGACTCAACTCATTAGTTATCTTTGAGAATCTGAAGTTTTCTGACTAGGGGCAAGCAGATCAGAGCATTTCTTTTAGTCATAATCTAAAAGGAGATCATATCTAGAAACATATGGGACCTCAATTATTGCATACTGGACTTAATAAGTTATTTGGAAAAATCAGGGTGCATGACAAAGTTCCCTGATCAAAGCCCCGTACAGTGAGGATATTCAGTTAATGTTAAATTTCTGCTTTATTTATTTTTATTTTTTATTTTGCTTAACTTTACAATATTGTATTGCTTTTACTATACATCGAGATGGATCCGCCACCAGTATACATGTGCTCCCCATCCTGAACCCTCCTCCCTCCCCCCTCCCCACACCATCCCTCCATGTCGTCCCAGTGCTTCAGCCCCAGGCATCTGTTATCGGGCATCATACCTGGACTGACAATTTCTATCTTCTCCTTTAGAAATGTGACTACAAGAATCCGTATCACAGTGTGATCACTTTTCATCTCACAGTACTCACAGTACTGCTTATAAGTTCTGGTCTTCCTGTACGTTCTATTGAAAATACATGTTTAATTGACTTTAAATACAATGTGTAAAGCAGTTTTCGGAGAAGGCAATGGCACCCCACTCCGGTACTCTCGCCTGGAAAATCCCATGGCCGGAGGAGCCTGGTAGGCTGCAGTCCATGGGGTCGCTAAGAGTCGGACACAACTGAATGACTTCACTTTCCCTTTTCCCTTTCATGCATTGGAGAAGGAAATGGCAACCCACCCCAGTGTTCTTGCCTGGAGAATCCCAGAGACAGGGGAGCCTGGTGGGTTGCTGTCTATGGAGTCGCACAGAGTCAGACATGACTGAAGCGACTTAGCAGCAGCAGAGCAGTTTTAGGTTCACAGTAAAATTGAGTAGAAATCACAGGCTACCATATAGCTCCTGCCCCCACATGTGCACTGCCTCTCAGATCATCAACATCCCCCACCAGACTGATACATTTGTTACAACTGATGAACCTACACTGACACCTCACTATCAGCCAAAAATCATAATTTACATCATTATCACCAATGTACAACAAAGGTGTTGTATATTCTATGGGTTTGGACAAATATGGAATGACATATATCCACCGTGACAGTATATTTTAGTATAGTTTCACTTCCCTAAGAATACAACAGCTACAACTCTTTGTCTCCTACTGCCTAGCCCCTAGCAACCACTGATTGTTTACTGTCTATATACTTGATTCTTCGCTAAGAATGATGAAGAATTGGTGTCAGTTTATACTGTTTTTTCAAAGCCATCATAAGGAATTCTGAAAAACCTAATAAAGCAACCAATAAGAAGTCAGAGATGTGAATGAGGCGGGGTGAGGGTAAGAAAGAGGAAGAGAATAGTTGAGAAGATATTCAAAAAGGCAAAAGGACTGTATGACAAAGAAGAGCAGGGGCTTGAGAACATTAGCTAGGTCGCTGGGAAGACATTTAGTTTCACGGTTTTATTATATGAATGAGGGGAAAAGGGACTTCTATCCATTGACTTTTCAGCATCATATAAAGCTTGGTCCGTAGCAGTTAGACTAGGGGAAGGTGAACAGGATGGAATCTGGAGACAGGAAAAGAAACTGGAAGTCAGAGAGGACAGTCAGAACTGGATGGGAAATGAGCGTCTGAGTAGGTGGCCCAGGGTTCAGGGAAGGAGCAGATTTTTCTTTTTTCAGATATTGACTAAAGGGAAGTTTTGCCTGTCGGTAGGAGAAGGAAGTCAGAATAGAGGTATTGTGGGGTAGGTTTGTTTAGAACAGAAATCAAAGACTGACATTTCTGAGAGAAAGAACATCTGCAAGTGAGATGCTGTTTCTGCAAATTGCATTGCTCCTGACTCTTCTCCCATGTGGTGACAGTGAGAATGGTAAGAATTCTGTTCAAAAAGACATGTGTGTGTATGTATGTGCATGTGTGTGTGCATGCATGCAGGCAGGCACATCCACCTGTTTGAGCTTGTGTGTGTGAATGTGTGGTATGCATGTGTGTATGGAGTGGTTTCCCCAACCTAGAGATCAAGAATATCAGCCTAGTTTCATTCCAGTATCACTGACTCCAGGTCCATGGCTCTTTTGAAGGTTGTATGGGTCCATGGGGCAGCCAAATGTTTGCTGAGGTATCTTGCTTTTCCCCTAAATTCTGAGCTTCCTCTCTTTGGCACCTTTCTTTCTCTGTTTTCTCTCCTTCCCAATGCCCCTTCTCATTCTCTTTGTTCTTTTCCTAGACTTCCAGGAGCCAATCACTTTCCAAATCATTCGGATCTCATCATTTTATAGCCGATTCTTTACACAAGATCTGGGCTCAGCTTGGTTGAATGAGTTGCAGACTCATGCCTGGGAAAATAACTCTGACACAGTCATTTACCTGCATCCTTGGTCCAAAGGCAACTTCAGTAATGAGGAGTTGACGGACGTGGAAAACATACTTCATACATTCTTCATTAGACTTGGTCAGGTACTTCACAACCATGCCAGCCAATGGCAGCTTGAATGTAAGTTCAGTTCTGTCAATGGGGGTTGGGGATATGGTGCAAGTTATGGTGTGTGTGTGTGTGTGTGTGTGTCTCAGTGAGTTTCTTCTTTCTCTAATAAGCAGCCTCCATGAATTCTGAGCCTTACCAGACCCTCTCATCTTCCTCATTCCTTAATTCACTTATTAAAGTGTGATTTTATCCCCCATTCAATTGCTTTCGTGGTCAGTCTGTATATTTAGTATAACCTACAGCATTCTACTTATCCTACATTATTATAATTCCAAATCTCTCACACTAAGTCCTTCCTTTTTTTTAACCCACATAGTTTACAATACCTTCTTCAAATACTTTGCCCCTCATGTCACTCATCTCTTTCTGCATCTCCAACTACTACCGGTTCCCAATCTCTGAACCTCCAATCAAACTAAATTTTGCTCTATTACCTCAAATTTTGTAAAATCCTCCCTTATGCTTCTATCATATTTTAATAACTCATTTTATTTTATTTTTCTTACTCTTTCTTTCTTCTAATTTAGAACTTTTCTTCCCCAGATCCCTTTGAACTGCAGATAGCAGGTGGCTGTGAGATGCACATCAGAGATGCCTCAGTAGGTTTTGTGCGAGTCGGTTATCAAGGATCAGACTTCCTAAGCTTCCAGGAAAATTTATGGGTACCCTCTCCAGAGGGTGGAATTAGTGCCCAGTTTGTCGGCACACTATTCAATTTGTACAAAGGCACCCAGGAAATAATACACAAGCTGATCAGTGACACCTGCCCACGTTTCCTCTTGAGTCTTCTTGATGCAGGAAAGGCATATCTCCAGAGACAAGGTCAGATCTGCACCCTTCCTCCACAAATTTTCTGTTCTAAAAATCATACCTTCTCATCTTGCTAACAAAGAGCCAAGCGGGGGAGGGGATAATGGTTGACAGATTGCTAACAGTGGGAAAAGTATGTCCATTAAACTGACATGAAATTTTGAATCTCTGAATCTGCATTAGAGTCTTCAACTGACTATCTTCCCTGTCCTCTGCAGTACGACCAGAGGCCTGGCTGTCCCCGGGCCCCAGTCCTGGCCCTGGCCGACTAATGCTGGTTTGTCACATCTCTGGCTTCTACCCAAAGCCCATTTGGGTGATGTGGATGCGGGGTGAGCAGGAGCAACAGGGCACTCAGAGAAGTGACATCTTGCCTAACGCTGATGGGACGTGGTATCTTCGAGTTTCCTTGGATGTGGAAGCCAGTGAGGCATCTGGCCTGAGTTGCCGGGTGAGGCACAGCAGTCTAGGAGGCCAGGACATCATCCTCTATTGGGGTGAGGAAAAACTGGGGCCCCACTGGGATGGGAATAGGTGGTCCTCAAGCAGACTAAGAGAGCCAGGTGAAAAATTGGGGATTCTAGGCAGTCCAGACCCAAAAGGAATAAAAATAAGAAATATGGGAGTTGAAAACGAGAGCCCCATAGATATAGGAAGGAGGTTGGATGGAGTCATCTCCGAGGAGGGATAAGAGAGGAAATAGGGAAGAAGGAGATTGTTGAGGCAGACACTTGAATAACAAAGGAAAAGCATGGAAATGCAGCAAAACAGTGGGTGGGTTCGAGAAGACACTCTTGTGTGCACCCTGCCCACAGATCATCACAGCTCCACTGGCTGGATCATCTTGATAGTGATTGTGCCCCTGGTCCTCCTGGCAGGTCTTGCATTTTGGCTTAGGAAGAGCTGGTGAGTTCTTTGTGTCCTGCTTTCCGCTCAGTTCCCACTTGTCTGCCCATCTGTTTTTCTCTCTCTTCTCATTCTCCTCCTCCCAGCCCCTTTCCTTCCTGCCCATCATTTCTCACCTCCACCTCATGTAGAATGACTTCAATCTGTGTTTTCATCAGGACTTGCTGTAAACCTTCAAACACACTTCTCCCTTTGGAAAGAGATCGCAGCAGCCCGGGAACCCAGGACGCATCTAAATAGAACCCAATGATGATGGTCGTTCCACTCTCTTTGTACAACTTCTTTAGATGTTGCTTTTTTCCTGCTGAATGATCAGTTGTTAATACAAGCAATAACAAGTGTAATTTTGCAGAATTTGTTGTTCTAACCTAGGTTTAAGACTTAAAAATTCATAATTTAAATTCTGAATGGAATACAGTCCTAGGATCCTTCACGTACTCAAATGTGAGTGGATCATTAGGCTTATTTCAGATGTCACTTCATCCAAAGGGCCTTTCCCGATTCACCAGTGAAAGCTGTCTCTGCCTCATCTGAATTCCCAGCAAAATTTAACTGGACTTTGGTAAATCTCCTCCTCACTTCAGATTCTTTGTGGTCACTGTCTAGTTCTCTTTCCCTCTTCTAATTTTTAAGCTCTTTAGAACAAAGTTCACATGTTTTACTATATGCATCCTTGGCAAAATATCTTACCTGTGTGTGTGACCTCTGTAAAAATCTGTGTTAAATTTATTTCAATTTTATAGCCTTTAAACATCGATTTCTTTCCTGCTATCTTTGTAGTAGTTGAGACATCTGATGCTCTTCCGACTGAAGTCCTTCTCACTTGACCAAGAAATTTCAAAATTTTCTAGTTCCTTAGTGATTTCTCTGAGCTCCTGAGGAGAAACAGAGTTTTGCCTCTGACAATTCTAATTATTTAACCCTATAGGCCTATTGGGATGAAGTATTGCTCCAAGTATTCTAAACAGAAAGAGGAAGGCAGAATATAGACCCTTATTTTCAGGGTGGTTCATGGATGATAACCAGAATTATCATCTTGGAAATTTTTATAAATATTGGGTCTTGGATCTCTTCTAAGACATCATGAATCATAATTTGCATTTTAGAAAAATCAGAAGGGGTTCATAGTTGCCTTTAAATTCCAGGAGCACTTACATGAGTGATGCCTAAGAAGTACTGGTGGGAGTATTTCCCTGAAGAGAAAAGAAAAGTCAAGTAAAAAGAACAAGAGTATTGATCCTCAGGACTGAAGTGATATCAAGGCAAGGAGATTACATAAAACATATTCTTGTTATTCAGGATGTTGTGTTAAATTTACAGGAAATGCTGATTTAGTGAAAACTGAGCCATTGCTTCTAGGGCAAATGCAGGGTTTGGTTCCAGTGAGCTTCTGGTCACAACATTTTTCGTCAACTAATAAATACATAGCTTTATGTGTGATTCTGAAAATATGTATATATATTTCAAAATAATCTATTAATTATATACAGTATTTCTTAATGATAAAATATCAGCCAAGTGTTTAATCTTTTCTTGGTCTTGGGTAACACTATCATAAATTTCTTTGACTTTCAGCCATACCACTGTGCTGTCCGTTATACTTTTAAAAACAAAGAAAAAAGGAAATAAACAAAAATCAGTCACACCTCAAGAATCTACAAATCTAGCTCTTTCCCCATCTCTTCAGTAGCTTCATCATAACATTATAGATGTTACTTTAACACTTTCTGGAGTGGCTGCACTTACTAATCAATAAATTTCCTTCTGTTTTCCTGCATTTACTGCACTATTGATTCATTAACACTGAACTCATGGCTCACAATCCTACAATGTGCACTTGAACAAAACTTTATCTACATGTGTGTTTTCTTCATAAGACATGTCCCAACCTTTCTGTGCTTAGGAACACCAGACAACACTTCAACACTTTGCCTTAGGACTATTTTAAACAGCAACATCACCATCAAAGAGCACAGATACACAGGAAATGTGGCCCAAGTAGATGGTGGAAAGCATATGTTTACAGTTTTAGAACTGAAATAAAAATGCAGGGAGTCACCTTTCTCATCTAGGAACTTGTGAGGCAGGTGGTATTTCATACCACTCTGCACACATCCATGAATAACTGTGAAAGCATTATGAGTGTTTATTTGAGCATTAAAAATAAATTTTAGCAGACAAATAAGCACATGCAGAATTGGTGAATAGTGAAGATAGACTCTTTATGACTAATGAGTGAATTAGTCATATTATGACTAATTGGCAGTGTGAGTTGAGATATCCATAGAGAGACTTCAGTTATTTTAGGATTCATTGATCAATTCAACAAATAATTATTAAGCACGTATCTTGCATCAAGAACAAATTGAGCATAAAGTAGTAGGGGAGAGAAAGATCACCACTGTGTTCTGAGCTGAAAATTTTTGCCTTGCTAGTTTGTATATCTTTTTGGGGAAAATATCTGTTTAGGTCTTCTTTCTATTTTTTTGTGAATCGGGTTGTTTACTTTAACAATACTGAGTTGTATGAACTGTTTATGTATTCTGATTAACTCCTCACTGGGTCATGTCATTTGCAAATAAATAAGTGCTAGCATTTAGGGTAGGTTGTCTTTTCATTTTGTCCATGGTTTCCTGTTCTGTGCAAAAACTTTTGTTTAATTCAGTCCTGTCTGTTTATTTTTGCTTTAGTTTCCATTGTCTTAGGAAATAAAGAAAATATTGCTACAGTTTATGTCAAAGAGTGTTCAGCCTGTTTTTTTCTAGGAGTTTTATAGGTTTTTGTCTCATATTTAGGTCTTATTCCATTTTATTTTTGTGTATGATGTGAGAGAATATTCTAATTCCATTTTTTTTTTACATTTATCCAGCTTTCCAAGCACCACTTATTATAAAGGCTGCCTTTTCCTTATTGTATATTCTTGCTTCCTTTGTAGTAGATTAATTGACCATGTATTTAATTCTGGGGTCTCTATTCTGTGCCATTGATCTATGTGTCTCTTTTTGTGTCAATATCGTATTGTTTTGATTACCATAGCTTTGTAATGTATTCTGAAGTCAAGAGGGCTTCTATGGTGACTCAGACAGTAAAGAATCTGCCTGCAATGTAGGAGACTAGGTTCAATCCCTGGGTTGGGAAGATCCCCTGGAGAAGGAAATGGCAACCCACTCCAGTATTCTTGCCTAGAGAATCCCAAGGACAGAGGAGGCTGGCAGGCTACATACAGTCCACATGGTTGTAAAGAGCTGGACACAACTGAGTGACTGATACTTTCACTTTCACTTCACTGAAATCAAGGAGCATAAATACCTCCAGCTCTTTGTCAAGACTGTTTTGGCTATTTGAGGTCTTTTGTGCTGCAATTCATGTGGTCGCAAAGAGTTGGACACGACTGAGCGACTGAACTGAACTGACTGATGTCTTCATACCTGAAATTATTTGTTCTAGTTTCATGAAAAAATGCCATTGGTACTTTATAGAGATTGCATTGAAATTGTGCAGTGCCCTTGGTAGAGTGGTCATTTTACCAATATTAATTCTTCCAAGCAATAAACAGGGTATATCTTCCTATCTGGTTGTGTTGTTTACAATTACTTTCATCAGAAACAGCATTACATTTTATGATAATATATAGAAACAGAAAGATAATACAGTAAGAATGTGGGAAAGAGAAGAGAATGGGGATAAGTCAATCAATCAAACCATTTATAGAGGAAATCTGCTCAGACCAAATGATATCCATGAACCATAAATGGAGAATAATTCAACAATGTACTAATGATTCTAAAGGCAAAATACAACACAACAAAACAACAGTTGGAAAATGTTTAATGATGCTGTATAGAATAGAGACTGAATTCGGATTTGCTATTTAGTTGCTGTGTCTGACTCTTTGCGACCCCATGAACTGCAGCATGCCAGGCCTCCCTGTCCTTCACCATCTCCCAGATTTTGCTCAAACTCATGTCCATTGAGTTGGTGATGCCATTCAACCATCTCATTCCCTGTTGCCCTTTTCTCCTTTTGCCTTCAATCTTTTCCAAAGCCAGAATCTTTTCCAACGAGTGAGCTCTTTGCATCAGATCAGATCAGTCACTCAATTGTGTCCGACTCTTTGTGACCCCATGAACCACAGCATGCCAGGCCTCCCTGTCCATCACTAACTCCCGGAGGTCACTCAGACTCACATCCATCGAGTCAGCGATGCCATCCAGCCATCTCATCCTCTGTCATCCCCTTCTCCTCTTGCCCTCAATCCCTCCCAGCATCAGAGTCTTCTCCAATGAGTTAACTCTTCGCATGAGGTGGCCAAAATGCTGGAGTTTTAGCTTTAGCATCATTCCTTCCAAAGAAATCCCAGGGCCGATCTCCTTCAGAATGGACTGGTTGGATCTCCTTGCAGTCCAAGGAACTCTAAAGAGTCTTCTCCAACACCACAGTTCAAAAGCATCAATTCTTCGGCACTCAGCCTTCTTCACAGTCCAGCTCTCACATCCATACATGACCACAGGAAAGACCATAGCCTTGACTAGGTGAACCTTTGTTGGCCAAGTGATGTCTCTGGTTTTGAATATGCTATCTAGGTTGGTCATAACTTTCCTTCCAAAGAGTAAGCGTCTTTTAATTTCATGGCTGCAGTCACCATCTGCAGTGATTTTGGAGCCCAGAAAAATAAAGTCTGACACTGTTTCCACTGTTTCTCCATCTATTTCCCATGTAGTGATGGGACCAGATGCCATGATCTTAGTTTTCTGAATGTTGAGCTTTAAGCCAACCTTTTCACTCTCCACTGTCACTTTCATCAAGAGGCTTTTTAGTTCCTCTTCACTTTCTGCCATAAGGGTGGTGTCATCTGCATATCTGAGGTTATTGATATTTCTCCCAGCAATCTTGATTCCAACTTGTGTTTCTTTGCATCAGGTGGCCAAAGTATTGGAGCTTCAGCTTCAGCACCAGCCCTTCCAATGAACGTTCAGGATTGATTTCCTTTACGATTTACTGATTTGATCTCGTTGCTGGTCAGGGATCTCTCAAGAGTCCTCTCCAGCACCACATTTTGAATTAGGATAATGGGTTTCATAATAGGCAGTATCTTAATAGGAAAAACAAACACAAAACTATGCAATATTGTTAGTTTTATAGCAAACTCCCTGGTGGCTCAGACGGTAAAGTGCCTATCTGCAATGCAGGAGACTTGGGTTCGATTCCTGGGTCGGGAATATCCCCTGGGGAAGGAAATGGCAACCCACTCCAGTATTCTTGCCTGGAGAATTCCATGGACAGAGGAACCTGGTAGAGTTCATGGGATCGCAAAGAGTCGGACATGACTGAGCGACTTCACTTCATGCAATAGTTTGCATAGTTTTATAGCAAAATTATGCAATAAAATACTTTTATATATAAGAAAAGTATTGAAATATCTGCAACCTCAAGACTCTCTAATTTAAAATGTTAAGGTTTTTGCAATCATTAAAGTCTATAAATAGGGGTTCCTTGGTAGCTCAGATGATAAAGAATCCACCTGCCAATGCTGGAGACGTGAGTTCAAACCCTGGGTTGGGAAGATCCCCTGGTGGAGTGAATGGATATCCACGCCAGTATTCTTGCCTGGAGAATTTCATGGACAGAGGAGCCTGGCAGGCTAGAATCCGTGGGGTGGCAAAGAGTAGGACATGACTGAGCAACTAACACTCATACTTTCACAGAAGCTCTAGATAGGGATACATTTCTATATTTTACCACTTGGTGGCAGTAGAGATTAAAACAAAGCTTCAGCTACTTAATACTGGAATTTTCAGGCCTCCAAATCATACTACTTAAATTCACAGTAACTTGTTAGTTCTAAAAGTAATTTAAAATTGCTTATAAAACATGCACATAATATTGAAAGTATACCAAGGAAATATGTGGCCAGTAAAACAAGCTAACCCTAAGAAGGATTAACTTATAAAAGTGTCATGGCACCCTATGCACAGGCTATATGTGGGTCATGGATTATTAGAGGACTACAAGATGAATAAGACTGATCAATTACATAGTCACAGAGTCTAGAAGAAACAGACAAATATGTTGTTCAGTAAAGACAGCTCTTCCTGGTCCTGAGGCCCCAAGGAAATTTCTTTCATCAGTTTCCGTAGAGAAGAAACTGTTTGGTTCGGGGAACAGTGTTCTTAGGAAAGTTCTTTCAGTACATTTCATGAGGTTCACAGGCCTGTTGGTTTGTAGTCTCAAAGTAGGGTGAGCATGTCAGTCTAAAATACATTAAAAATTAAACGGGGAAAATAACTCTATGCAGCACATAGGATCTGATTCACCTGTGCAGTTCTTTGATGCTCTGGAAAATTCAATAGAAGATCTTACATAACCTACAGAAATGAGTAGACTATAAGTCTGCCATAAATATTGTTTATGTTGAACTAATTTGAATCTTTTTCAGCAACAAAGACTTTTAGATTGTTACTCTAATATACACCGTATGTATGACAGTTTTATATAATCTGATAAATGCAGAGCAGTAACTTTAATCAGTAGAGTTGTAGGTGGAATTTGCAATTGGCAATTTCTTGTAACTTTTGGAAATCGCTCATGGCCTGTTGTTTGAATCTCAAGTTTGCTCCCAGGAGGCTGGTGGTACTAGTAGCAAGCACCAAGATTCTCCTCAAGATATAATTTGGCTCTGCTCTAATATAAAGGCACTTGTTGGCCTACCTACAACTCTGTCCATTCCCAATGCACAGCCAATTCCACTCCAAAGAGAATACTAGACAGCACTTGAGAAAGGGAACTATTTAAAATGAGGATGAGCCTTAATTTTGATCTAAAGTGTCCTAAGTAAAACATCCAAGGTCTTTGAAAAAGTGACCTATATCCAGATGACCTATTTAAGTGAAACTGTTAACTTATGTCCCTAAATTGACAGTTGAATTGCCAAATGGTGCTATATGGCAAAGATCACTGATTTTTTTCTTGAAATCTATTTTGCACTTCCTCTAGAATAAATCAACTGCTTAATCATTAGCTGGGCAGAATAAAATTATATCTCTTACCACCTTTTTACCTGGTTGTGGTTATGTGACTGTGCTCTCAAATCAATGTGATTTGACAACTTTTGCAAAGGGATCTGAAGTATTGGAGGGTGGTAAGTGTGCTCAGCTTTTTCCTTTCTCTTTATTGTCAGCATAATATGGGCTTGATGGATGGACCTCTGGCATCCATTTCAGAGAATGGGATTGCCTTTGGAGTGAGGATCAAGCACGGTAAAGGACAAAACAAAACAAAGCAAAATAAAAATACAAAAAAAAACCCCTCAAAGCAAAAGAGGAAACTGGAACCAACTCCATGACAATGAAATGACATAACAAACCTGAATTGCTTACTTCTAGTTTTCACAAGAGAAATTTATCTTTTTTTTTTTTTTTTAATATCTGTGTCTTTTTAAAAGATATTTCTTCCATTTTAATTTTCTGTTACTTGGAGTTAAATTTGATCCTAACTAATCCAGGATGTGAGCTAAATATCAATTTAAAGTTAATACTTTTGGTTTATGTGAAGTTTACCTATAACTCTTTACTTTTTTTCACTGTATTGACATATATGCATCTTTTATTTTTTGTTAAGAGTAAATAAAAATTTTGACAATAGCACCCATGTTATCTGTATATAAGTTCATTTTGATCTATAAATTTTCTAAGGCAAGGAAGCAAATTCAATCATCATCTGAAATTTATATGGAATTGCTATTTACACGTGCACCCGTGACTGATTAATGTCTATGTATGGCAAAAACCACCACAGTATTGTAAAGTAATTATTCTCCAATTAAAAAATTAATTAATTTGAAAGAAGAAATCATAGTAAACTTCGACTTAAAATGATAGAGTGAAATATTTAATAATTCATTTCACTGAGATAAATCCAAAGTACAAAAAGTAATTTTTCTACATTGAATCTACTAGGGAGGTTTAACTTACACAAAAAAACCAAAGAAGACCTATAAAATACATAGAAAGTTGGGGTAAAATTTTACCATATATTCTCACTAATTTTGAATAAAATGGAAGGTTGGTGCCTGTAGTTTAGAAGAATAAGTTCAATGCAGGAAAGAATTAACAAAGGCTTCTGGAATCTTTGTTGTAACTATAGAGAAAAAAATATTGTGAAAATGAAGAATAAATTAATATATGAAAGATCATCCTTAGTCTCGGTATGTTGTTTCATGTCTAAGTGCTTTGCTGATGCTGATTTCCCTACCCAGGATGCCTTCTATCTACCAAGGTCTATTGTGGAAACTTACATTCAACATTTAATGATCAATGTAAATATCACCCTCTCAGTGGGACCTTAACAAGATGGCAGAGTAAAAGGACCTTGAATTCATCTCCTGTCAGAAGCACACCAAAATCACAACTAACTGCTGAACAACCATCAATAAAAAAGACTATGGAATGTACCAAAAAAGATATTCTATATCCAAAAACATAAAAGAAGAAACCCAACAAAATGGTAGGGAGGGCATCCTTGTGACATAATCAAATGCCACACTCCCCAAGTGGAAAACCTACAACCTGGAGAACAATTATATCACAGAAGTTCTCCTTCAGGAGAGAGAGTGTTAAGTTCCACATCTGGATGCCCAGCCTGGGGATCTGGCCTTGGGAGGAAGAGGCTCCAGAGGATTTGGTTTTGAAGGCTAGTGGGGCTTGAATGCAGGTGCTCCATAGGAAACAGAAACTTTACTCTTGAAGGGTGCATGCAAGGTCTCATGCATACCAGGACCCAAGGAAAAAAGCAGTGACTTTATATGGGCCCAGGCCAGACCTGCCAACTGGTTTTAGAGGGTCTCATGGGGAGGTGGAGGCAGCTGTGGTCCAGTGCGGGGACAAAGACACTGGTGGTGGAGGTACTGAAGAATATTCATCTATGAGCTTTCCTGGAAGCCACCATTTTTGCATTAAGACTTGACCCCACCCAACAGCCTTTAGGGTCCATTGCTGAGATGTCTCAGGCCAAACAACCAACATGAGAGAAACACAGCTTCATCCATCAGCAGACAAGCTGCTTATAGACTTCCTGAGTCCATGGCACTTATAGCCTTGCCCCTTGATCCAGCCCTGCCCACCAGAGGGCAAAGACTCAGCTCAATTCACCAATGGGTAGGCACCAGTCCCTCCTATCAGGAAACCTGCAAAAGTGTCTAGACCAGCCTCACACACCTTAGGGCAGACATCAGAAACAAAACCCCTACAAACCAGCAACCTGCAGAACCAAGCTTTGCAAACACAGATCAGAACTTTCCTTGGCATCAGCTGGCACCTGGCCCTTGGGTGATGAGAGGGTAGTGTACTTATGGAACATATAATGCATCTGCTATAGAAGGCCACTTCTCCCAGGTCAAGAAACATAACTAATCTTCCACAAATATTAAAATGCAAGTAGAAATTTAGACAAAATGAGATGGAAGGAAGAATATCTTACAAATAAAAATACTCTATGCAACAAGACTCTCATTCAGATTTTACAGAAAAAGTAAAAGCATACAAAAAGCATACATGCAAAATCTAAAAGAATTTGGCATCACCAAACAAGCTTTACAACAAATGCTAAAAGAACTTCTATAAGCAGAAAAGAAAAGGCCACAATTAGAAAGAAAATAGTTATGAAATAGGAAACCTCACTGGAAAAGGTAAACATACAGTAAAGATAGAAAATGATCTACACACAAATATTTAAACCAGTAACTGTGAGAAGGGAGGATACAAATGCAGGATGTTTGAAATACACTTGAGATTAAGAGATTAGCAGCTTAAAACAACCGTGTGTGTGTGTGTGTGTGTGTGTGTGTACATAAAATAAATGGGCTCTAGGGCTACTATGTCAAAACCTCATGATAACTACAAATCAAAAATCTATAATAGACACACAAAAGAAAAAGGAATCCAAATGCAACACTAAAGATAGTCATCAAATTGCAAGAGAAGAGAACTAAAGGGTAAGATAGAAAAAAAGACCTACCAAAACAAATACAAAGCAGTCATCAAACTGGCAATAAAAACATACTTATTGATAATCACCTTAAATATAAGTGGATTAGATACTTCAACCAAAATTCATAGACTGGCTGAATGGATAAAAACACAAGGCCTATATATATACAAGAGATCCACTTCAGATCTAGAGACACAAACCGACTGAAAGTGAAGGCATAGAAAAAGATATTCCATGTAAATGGAAATCAAACAAAGCTGGAGTAGCAATACTTCGATAAAATAGACTTTAAAACATAGACTGTTACAAGAAACAAAGAATGACACTGCATAAGAGCCAAAGATTGATGCTTTTGAACTGTGGTGTTGGAGAAGACTCTTGAGAGTCCCTTGGACTGCAAGGAGATCCAACCAGTCCATTCTGAAGGAGATCAGCCCTGGGACTTCTTTGGAAGGAATGATGCTAAAGCTGAAACTCTAGTACTTTGGCCACCTCATGTGAAGAGTTGACTCATTGGAGAAGACTCTGATGCTGGGAGGGATTGGGGTCAGGAGGAGAAGGGGACGACAGAGGATGAGATGGCTGGATGGCATCACTGACTCGATGGACGTGAGTCTGAGTGACCTCTGGGAGTTGGTGACGGACAAGGAGGCCTGGCGTGCTGCGATTCATGGGGTCGCAAAGAGTTGGACATGACTGAGCGACTGAACTGAACTGAGTGATCAAGGAATCAATTCAAGAAGAAGATATAGCAATTGCAAATATATATCTACCCAGCATAGGTGCGCCACAATATATTAGGCAAATATTAACAGACCTAAAAGGAGAAATTGGCAGTAACACAATAATAGTGGATGACATTAACATGCTTTGTCCATTAATAAAGCATCCAGACAGAAAGGAGATACAGGCCTTAAAGGGCATATTAGAATAGATAGACTCTACTGATATTTATTGAGCATTCCATACAAAAGCAGCAGAATACACTTTCTTCTCAAGAGCACATGGAACATTCTCCAGGACTGATCACATGCTGGGCCATGAAACAAACCTCAGTAAAGCTAAGAAAATTGAAATCATATCAAGGATCTTTTCTGATTGCTATAAAAATAATTGATCACAATGCTATGAGATTAGAAATCAACTACAAGAAGAATCCCTACAAAAACACAAGCATGTGGACACTAAACAAAATGCATCTAAACAACCAATGAAATAAAAAAGAAATTCAAAAAGTTTCTAAAGACAAAGGAAAATAAGAACTTGATGATATAAAACCTATCAGTTCAGTTCAGTTCAGTCACTCAGTCGTGTCCGACTCTTTGCGACCCCATGAATTGCAGCACGCCAGGCCTCCCTGTCCATCACCAAATCCCGGAGTTCACCCAAACTCATGTCCCTCGAGTTGAGGCGGTGATGCCATCCAGCCATCTCATCCTCTGTTGTCGCCTTCTCCTCAGGCCCCCAATCCCTCCCAGCATCAGAGTCTTTTCCAATGAGTCGACTCTTCGCATGAGGTGGCCAACATATTGGAGTTTCAGCTTCAACATCAGTCCTTCCAATGAACACCCAGGACTGATCTCCTTTAGGATGGACTTGTTGGATCTCTTTGCTGTCCAAGGGACTCTCAAGAGTCTTCTCCAACACCACAGTTCAAAAGTATCAATTCTTTGGTGCTCAGCTTTCTTTATAGTCCAACTCTCACATCCATACATGATCACTGGAAAGACCATAGCGTTGACTAGACAGACCTTTGTTGGCAAAGTAATGTCTACAGAGTTACAAACTTAACATACAGAATGAGTGTTTTAATTCTTTGTAAAAATTTACCAACAGTGGTTTGACCTGTGCTTACTTTATTTTTATCATATAATTTATAAAATATTTTTTCCATGCCTTGGTGAATTTTCATAATTCTTTCTAAGTTTGAATCAGGTTCCAACATTTTATACTTGTTTTCAATTTGGGGAAATATCTCTGAAATTTCCTTAAAACTGAAGTCTTCTACAGGCATAACTTTATTTGAGACACCTTCATCAATTTTATAACAACCATTCTCATTTATGTTGATAAGTTCCTCTATCTAGGGTCATATCTATAATTTCTCAACCAGTGACAGTATCCATCTTCCTCAGGCCAGCTATTTCTTCAATAACTCCATTAACATTCAGTTCAAATCTCATTTCCAGCATTTTCATTTTTATCTTTGTTGGTCAATTCATTGTCATTATTATTAATTTAAAATGTCACAGAATTTATTATTGAAATACAAGGAGACAATCAAGTATACCCTTTGATGTCTGTTCATGGAAAAGAATAACAGTCAATGATAAACTTTGTGAAGGGTTGTGATTTGTCAGTGATATCATTAGTTATTGATTGCATGCTTGTTATTTCCATAATGATTCATGGAACTAAAAATTAGTAGTTTTGTACTTTACTTACATTTAATATAATATGGCAACTGAAATTTGAGCCATGCTGTTGGGGAATTGGTGTTATTTAAAGAAACCCTGGTAACTAAAATTTGTGTATAGTGAAAGTGTGCAAAGCAAGCATTACCTATATTAGACAAAAGAAGACTGCATTATCTGTAGCATTATCTGTAGATCCCTAGAATTTTCCTTTTTTTTTTCTTTGCTTCTGCCAAGTGACCAGCTTAGAGCCATTTCTTTGTTGTTGTTGTAAGATAGCTAATACTTATAAGACATAAGATAAATGACCATAAACTTCAGTTTTTTAAAAAGTTGACAAATACCAGAAATATATTATTCAGAAAAATAAGATAATTTTGAAATTAACATAGACATACCTCAAATAGTATATCCCCTACATGTTTAGCTACATGCTTTTTGATTGCCTCTTATGATAGCAATTTGTTACATCATTTTCTCCAGGAAACATGAAAAGATCATTCAGTCTATCTCTAGCATAAATTGATCAGGTTTGTTTTTCTTTTTTATTGATTGTTTAGAAAAACTCCTTTTTGGTTTCAAAATTTATTGCTACCAATGTAAATTTTAAAATTTGTTTTAAGGCTATGTTTTAGAGCAGTTTTTAAGGTTACAAGAAAATTGAGAGGAAAGTATACAATTTGCCCCCATATAATCACATCTTCACCATCATCAACATCACTTTCCATATGGCACATTTTTTTTTAACCAAGGATCATCTACATTGACACATCATAATCACCCAAAGTCCATAGATTACCTCAGAATTAATTCTTGGTGTTGTATATTGCATGGGTTTGGATAAATGCATCCTTCACTTAATATTGTAATGAGAATTCTCACTGCACTCTATTCTAAAAATTCTCTGCACTCTATTCATCCTTTCTTGCCTTGAACCACTTATTAATATTAGTTTCCTGAGTTGGGCGTTCCAAATTGAGTGCATATTATTCAATGTTAAATTTATGTGAAGGAAAACCTGTGATCATGCTTTTTCTAAGAATAATTTAAAAAATTCCTAGCCAGAGCATAAGGTAACCACAAGATTTCTTTTTATCTTCCTGTTTAGTAGGGTGGATTTTTTTTTTTTTTTTCTGGTCCAGTCTTACTGAGGATGTAATAGAAAATCTAATTAATGAATATAGTAAAGTTGCAGCATATAAAATCAACACACAGAAATTCCTTGCATTCCTAGACACTAATAATGAGAAAATAGAAAGAGAAATTAAGGAAACAATTCCATTCATCATTGCAATGAAAAGAATAAAATACTTAGGAATATATCTACCTAAAGAAACTAAAGACCTATATATAGAAAACTATAAAACACTAGTGAAAGAAATCAAAGAGAACACTAATAAATGGAGAAATATACCATGTTCATGGATTGGAAGAATCAAATAGTGAAAAGGAGTATACTACCCAAAGCAATTTATAGATTCAATGCAATCCCAATCAAGCTACCAACAGTATTCTTCACAGAGCTAGAACAAATAATTTCACAATTTTTATGGAAATATAAAAAATCTAGAATAGCCAAAGCAATCTTGAGAAAGAAGAATGGAACTGGAGGAATCAACCTGCCTGACTTCAGGCTTACTACAAAGCCACAGTCATCAAGATAGTATGGTACTGGCACAAAGACAGAAATATAGATCAATGGAACAAAATAAAAAGCTCAGAGATAAACCCATGCACCTATGGACACTTTATCTTTGACAAAGGAGGCAAGGATATACAATAGATTAAAGACAATCTGTTTCACAAGTGGTGCTGGGAAAACTGGTCAACCACTTGTAAAAGAATGAAACTAGAACACTTTCTAACACCGTGCTATGCTATGCTATGCTAAGTCACTTCAGTCATGTCTGACTCTGTTCGACCCCATAGACGGCAGCCCATCAGGCTCTCTCGTCCTTGGAATTCTCCAGGCAAGAACACTGGAGTGGGTTGCCATTTCCTCTAACACCATACACAAAAATAAACTAAAAATGGATTAAAGATCTAAATGTAAGACCAGAAACTATAAAACTCGTAGAGGAGAACATAGGCAAAACAGTCTCCAACATAAATCACAGCAGGATCCTCTATGACCCACCTCCCAGAATATTCAAAATAAAAGCAAAAATAAACAAATGGGACCTTTTAAACTTAAAAGCTTCTGCACAACAAAAGAAACTATAAGCAAGGTGAAAAGACAGCCTTCAGAATGGGAGAAAATAATAACAAATGAAGTAACTGACAAACAACTAATTTCAAAAATATACAAGCAACTCCTACAGCTCAATTCCAGAAAAATAAATGACCCAATCAAAAAATGGGTCAAAGAACTAAATAGACATTTCTCCAAAGAAGACATACAGATGGCTAACAAACACATGAAAAGATGCTCAACATCACGAAAGTCCCATGGACGGAGGATCCTGGTAGGCTCCAGTCCATGGGGTCGCTAAGAGTCGGACACGACTGAGCGACTTCACTTTCATTTTTCAATTTCATGCATTGGGGAAGGAAATGGCAACCCACTCCACTGTTCTTGCCTGGAGAATCCCAGGGACGGGGGAGCCTGGTGGGCTTCCTTCTATGGGGTCGCACAGAGTTGGACACGACTGAAGCGACTTAGCACTCATTATCAGAGAAATGTAAATCCAAACCACCATGAGGTACCATTTCACGCCAGTCAGAATGACTGTGATCCAAAAGTCTACAAGCAATAAATGCTGGAGAGGATGTGGACAAAAAGGGAACCCTCTTACACTGTTGGTGGGAATGCAAACTAGTACAGCCACTATGGAGAACAGTGTGGAGATTACTTAAAAAACTGGAAATAAAGCTGCCATACGACCCAGCAATCCCACTGCTGGGCATATACACTGAGGAAACCAGAACTGAAAGAGACACGTGTACCCCAATGTTCATCACAGCACTGTTTATAATAGGAAGGACATGGAAGCAACCTAGATGTCCATCAGCAAATGAATGGATAAGAAAGCTGTGGTACATATACACAATGGAGTATTACTCAGCCATTAAAAAGAATACATTTGAATCAGTTCTAATGAGGTGGATGAAACTGGAGCCTATTATCCAGAGTGAAGTAAGCCAGAAAGAAAAACACCAATACAGAATGCTAATGCATATATATGGAATTTAGAAAGATGGTAACAATAATCCTGTATACGAGACAGCAAAAGAGATACAGATGTATAGAGCAGTCTTTTGGACTCTGTGGGAGAGGGAGATGGTGGGATGATTTGGGAGAATGGCATTAAAACATGTATAATATCATAAATGAAACGAGTCGCCAGTCCAGGTTCAATGCACGATACTGGATGCCTGGGGCTGGGGCACTGGGACGACCCAGAGGGATGGTATGGGGAGGGAGGAGGGAGGAGGTTCAGGATGGGGAACACGTGTATACCTGTGGCAGATTCATGTTGATATATGGCAAAACCAATACAATATTGTAAAGTTAAAAAAAATTATATAAAAAAATAGAAAATCTCATACCCAACTTGTATCTTTTTTTGGAGGTCTCAAGACTACTTCATCATCTGTATGGCTATTGTAGCCAAAGCCCTTGGGAATCAACCCTTGACAACACTCTGGGAAGTCCAAGTGTTAATGTTCATTTCTAGCTCCAATTTTCAATGTCTCATTTGATTGTTTTCTGGACAATTTCTTTAATCTTATGAGGTGAGCATATGTTGTATAAATAATTTATAAAATTATACTTTATCCAGAATATCTACATTTATAGTAGATTTTTGTTGTTGTTGTTCTTTCCTGACTTCAATCTTGCAAAAAAAAAAAGCATCTTACTTGTCATGCACATATTTAGCATGGAAATTGAAGGGTCAAGTGATGTGGAAATACTCTAGGATTTAAAATTTAACTGAGGTGGTGAGCAGAGTTTAGAAAGAATGGATAAGGAGATTAGGGAGGAGTGCTGATAAAGTAGAGATGGGACCCTAGGGACTAAGATTAAAGGTAAATAGAGAACATTATGAAGTCATAATAAAGTAAGTAACAAATGAGGACCAGGAGGCAGAGCAGGAAAAGACTATGTAAATAAAAATGAATATGAACACAGACCAACTCAAAGAATGTTAAAATTGAAACAGAACTGGAGAATATCAAATTATTTTAGTCCAATCATTTTACAGTGGGAGAAACTGAGACCCAAGACAGTAATCAATGCATTCTAGTAAGGAGTTTATCCTAGATCTCAGGATGGGATTCTTCTAACTGCTGCAGATGTGAGAGGCAGGAGGACCCAGAACAGAAGCTGAGATTGTTGCTGGGAGCCAGGAAGGGGAGAGAATCACATGAAGAAGTGCTGATGGGGAAATGAAACTTCAGGGAAAGGCATGCGGCTCTGAGAAATAGTGGGGTTTCTTGAACAGGGAAGTGGGCAGAGGGTGAGGTTTCTTCTGGCAGAGAGGGGGTGATGGAGTAGATTGTGACACTGTGGAGTGGACACATGCCAGTGGAGTGCTGAGGACAGTGGTCTCTAGGGGGGACCCACTCGCTGACGTGAGCTTGGTGGAGGGCCAGGTAAGAGCCCAGGCAAAGGTGAGCATGAGCACATCTATAACCTGAGCACCAATAGAGTGAGAAGAGGGAGCCTGGGGAAGGTGGGTGACAGAGGAAGAGCATTGACACCTCCAGGAAAGACATGGCCCTCCTACAGGCTGGATTCTAATCATGAGATGTTCCAGCCATCTCAGGTTATTCTTTGGGGATCATGTGTATCTAGAGGGCCTATATAACCACCTCTTTCTCTCCCTATTGGAGATTTTCAGGTTCTTGGATCTCTCTTAATAATTTTTCACTGGTACAAATTGTTCACTGGCACAAATTTCCCTTCTCGCAAATCCTACTTCTTCCACTTCCTCCAACCTTTTTATTGTGGAATGATATATTAAAATATGAGCCTTTGTGTATAATATTGGCATATGTAGGAGTTTGGATTATTTTTCATGAAGGCAATTGAAATATTTTGAGTTTGACAATAATTATGAGTTTGACAAGGTTAGGTGTGCATTTTACATAGCAACTCTGAATCAGAGTGCTGAACAGAGAGGGAGAGGATTTGGATTGCATTGTCCAAATAAGGAATTATGGCAATGACCTAAGTCACACATGATGAAAGTAAGGACTAAATGATAGTAGGGTTAGAGATAAAGAGGCAGATTTTACAGATTATGGAGAAAAATGCAGTGGTGACTGTGAGGAGTCAATCAGGAGAGAGAGGTTTACAAAGAGTGTGCATTACTAGTTTTAAATGATTGAATGAATATTATTATCATGGAATTGGATGACACCTTCTAATTTCTCTGAAGGAGAATTCCTTAAATTTTTTTTTTATTTCTTTTCTCAGTCCTATTCTTTCCTGTGAAAATAGGAAATAGAATTAGCTCACTGATGAGTCTAGGAAAGAAACTGGGTTTGTGATATGTCTCAACAGCTTCTTCCTGCCCTTTGCCTCTGGAGTCAAGCTGCTCTCACAAGTGTCAGTTCCGGTCTCCTCCTTCATCCCTTGACTCGACCAGACCTTTGGGGAGGGTTTGGTTAGAGGCTTTCTAGCACTTCTTGGACTAAGTAAGTGTATTAGTCTGCCTAGGCTGCAGAGAAAAACACACAGCCTGGGTGGCTTCAACCACAGACATACTTTCTCACAATTCTTGAGAGTAGCAGTACAAGAGAACTTGATTTCTTGTGAAGACTCTCTTTCTGGCTTGCTTGTAGATAGCCACCTTCCTGATTTGTCTTCAAATGACCTTTACTCAGTGCATGGGAGGAGAGACAGAGAGAGAGAAGGAGAAAGGAGGAAGAGTGAACTCACTCTGTGTCTTTTCATATAAGACCCCACTCTTAAGACCTCATTTAACTCTACTTTCTTAGAGTCATCATCTCCAAGTATAACCACCTTGGGGGTAGGGGTTTCAACATGTGTTTAGAGGGGACACAAATAATCCATTTATAAGAGTAAATAAGTCTACTTCATTTGGTTTTCAATACCAGCAACATTACTTGGATTATACAGTTAAGGGAAATCATCTAGAAGATTTATCAGAAGTCAAGTTGACAATTTGATCCATATATCAAAGTTCTCTATCTTTATCTCATTTGGATTTGAATTCAGGAGGTACGAAAGGATAGTAGTTACTGGGCTTTATAATATTGACCCCCTTAAAATATTATCTCTTCTTCTACTCAGTTATTTTAAGTCTATGTCCATAGTCTAACAACCATTATGATTCATTTCATGCACCTAGGAATGGTGTACTCACCCCTCCCTCACATGAGTTCCTCTTCACCCTCCCCTAACCTATACCATGAACCTCACTTATCATTTACTCTCCAACTTATTCAAATCAAACCCTCAGTTCTTGGCATTTGTCCCTTATGCCCTTTTGCCAATCCCACCAATTCTTCTCTTCCCTGCTCCTAACTGAATATATCATTGACTCACCCTTATACACTTATAAAACCATCTCCTTGCTCCAGTTTTTTAAAAATAAGTCTCAGATTCCCATATAGTTCCTCTAATTTTTTTCATTAATCTCTCTTTCTTCTTCCTCCCTCTTCCCAGATCCCTTTGAATTACAAGTGAGAGTTGACTGTGAGCTGCATTCTAGGGAAACCACAAAAGGGTTTTTTCAGGCAGCTTATCAAGGATCAGATTTCTTGAGTTTTCAAACCATGTCATGGGTACCATCTCCAGAGGGTAAGAGTGGGGCCCAGAGTGTCTGTGATCTAATCAGTCAGCATGAAGGCATCAAGGAAACAGTGCATAAACTCATTAGCAACATCTGTCCCCAATTTCTCATGGGTCTCCTCGATGCAGGCAAGATGTATCTCCAGAAGGAAAGTTGGTACAGCCCCCTTTTCTAAGATCTTTCTATATAAGTCTTGCTCCTTTCCACCATTCTTTTCAAAATTAAGAAGGGATAGTTTAAGAGGGAGAGGGGTTGCTGGGCAAAAGTTCCTAGAGGAACTTTAATATTAATGTGGATATTTTCCCCCTAAACTGTCTGTTAGAGTCCTCATATGAATATTTTTAATGCCTTTTCCAGTGAGACCAGAGGCTTGGCTGACCAGTAGCCCCATCTTTGGGTCAAGTCAGCTACTGCTAGCTTGTCATGTCTCTGGCTTCTACCCAAAACCTGTTTTGGTGACATGGATGTGGGGTGAACAGGAGCAGCCAGGAACTTAGCAGGGTGATGTTCTGCCCAACATTGATGGGATTTTCACATGATCATGCATGTGGATGCTGAGGAGGCAACTGACTTTTCTTGCCAGGTGAGGCATAGCAGTCTAGGAGACCAGGACATCTTTCTCTACTGGGATAAGATGGAATTTTTAAGTCTGCAAAGGTGATTCTTGAGCCTAGAAGTCAGGGCAAAAGAGAGTTTGATGATGGCAGAACTAAGTGAGAGAGATATTAAGAAGGAATTAATAGAGATGATTACAGAAATGCAGAAATGGAATATGAGAGACACTCAGATATAAGAGCTTTGTGGGGAGATGAAGAATCCTTCCCAACAAGTATGAGAATAAAGTGGCTAAATAAAATAATTGATGGGACTTATGCCTAGTTTGTATGCTAAGGCAGGCAAATCAATAGATAGAGCAAAATTGGCAGTGGGTTTATTATGACATCTAGGTGTCTCTCTAATATTCACAAGGCATCATCTTTCCATGAACTTGATATCATTGGCAGTGATCGTGCCCCTAATGCTTTTGATGATCCTTTCATTATGGATTAGGAAGCACTGGTGAGATTTTGTATTTCCTCCTCTCTTTCCAATTTCTTATTTTATATTCCATTTCATTTTTACTTCTCTTGACCTCTCTCCTCTTCCTCAACCACTATTTCCATCTTATTTAGAATTTCTCCCCATTTCTCTTGTTTCACAATTCATATCAAGACTTCCCACAAGATTCTTCACCATGCCTTACCAATCTGAATGAGTACCCAACAGCCCAGAAGCCTAGGAGAACATAGTGATGCCACTGTTTTCTCTTTTCCATTTTTTTTCTGCTTCTACTTTATAATAATTACTTTATAATAATTTGTTAATGCAAGCTATTTTAATTTCTGTAACTCTGCATGGAATACCTTCCACGTAATCTCAGTTTTCTTAGTAGTAGTCAACCTTCAAAGCCCATTTCTGATGCCATATCCTCCAGAAGGCTTCCCTGATCCATAAGGAGGAAAGAGTCTCTCTCTGAACTGAATCCAGACAGTGCTTCAACTGTGCTCTGCTACAAGTATACATTACTTCTTTCCCCGAATTAGAGCTACTTAGGTCTTTGTACATCTTCTAATATTTAAGCTCCTTTGGGACAATGGTCATGACAAAGTTGACTTTCTTACATGCAAAGTGCTCAGTGAAAATCAAACCAAAACAAAGCAACCTTATCCAAATTGGATTTGTTGTCATATCGACAGACTTCTCATTATAGTCATTTCTGACATCATTGTTGTTATTTGAAACTCTGATGGTCCCCGTCTTGTTTAAATGCTTCCCCCCGCCCACCTTTTTTAATATGGGCAAGAAATTCCATACTTCTTTAGCTACCTCACTTTCTATCTAAACTCTTACAGAAAAAAATATAACTTTGCCCTTTGTCACACTTATTTTCTAAATACATTTAGTCAGCTTTTTCAAACTTATTGCAAACACAAGGAGAGAAAGAGTGCAGGCCAGGTATGAAGGACAATGGGCCAAATATATCACTGAATGGTTAAGGTAAGAGCAAGAAGGATGAGGATAGGATCAAAGCAAAGGATGTATATGGAAGGCAAGTCCCCCAGAGAGTGGTTCTGAGATATCCCTGCCTAGATATTGGTTCCTTTGTTTCATTCACTGCATGAGTATAAGTCACTGAGTCACATCCAACATTTTGTGACACCCACAGACTGTGGCCCACCAGGCTCCTCTGTCCATGGGATTTTCCAGGCAAAAATACTGGAATGGGTTGCCATTCCCTTCTCCAGGGGATCTTCCCAACCCAGGGATTGAATCTAGGTCTCCTAAATTGCAGGCTGATTCTTTACCATCTGAGCCACCAGGAAAGATTTCATTCACTAATCAAGTAATATTTGTTAAGCCTTGAATATGAGACAGTCATTCAACTTATAAACTGGTGGGGGAGACAGCAACCAAGGTTATTCCTACTTTCTTGAAGTTTACAAAGTTTGTTTTCTCAACCTGTGCCCTTTTTACTGGTCACATTTTTTTTTTTTTTCTGTTTCAGTATAAAAATGGAATTAACAAGGGATGTATAATTTATGTAAAATAAAATCCATCCATTTTAGATGTACATGCCAATTATTTTGAAAAATATATCCGATCAGATCAGTCGCTCAGTCATGCCCGACTCTTTGCGACCCCATGAACTGCAGCACGCCCGGCCTCCCTATCCATCACCAGCTCTCAGAGGTCACTCAGACTCACATTCATCGAGTCAGTGATGCCATCCAGCCATCTCATCCTCTGTCGTCCCCTTCTCCTCCTGCCCCCAATCCCTCCCAGCATCAGAGTCTTCTCCAATGAGTCAACTCTTCGCATGAGGTGGCCAAAATACTGGAGTTTCAGCTTTAGCATCATTCCTTCCAAAGAAATCCCAGGGCTGATCTCCTTCAGAATGGACCGGTTGGATCTCCTTGCAGTCCAAGGGACTCTCAAGAGTCTTGTCCAACACCACAGTTCAAAAGCATCAATTCTTCAGTGCTCAGCCTTCTTCACAGTCCAGCTCTCACATCTATACTTGACCACAGGAAAGACCATAGCCTTGATTAGGTGAACCTTTGTTGGCAAAGTGATGTCTCTGCTTTTGAATATGCTATCTAGGTTGGTCATAACTTTCCTTCCCAGGAGTAAGCGTCTTTTAATTTCATGGCTGCAGTCACCATCCACAGTGATTTTGGAGCCCAGAAAAATAAAGTCTGACACTGTTTCCACTGTTTCTCCATCTATTTCCCATGTAGTGATGGGACCAGATGCCATGATCTTCGTTTTCTGAATGTTGAGCTTTAAGCCAACCTTTTCACTCTCCACTTTCACTTTCATCAAGAGGCTTTTTAGTTCCTCTTCACTTTCTGCCATAAGAGTGGTATCATCTGCATATCTGAGGTTATTGATATTTCTCCCGGCAATCTTGATTCCAGCTTGTTTTTCCTCCAGTCCAGCATTTCTCATGATGTACTCTGAATATAAGTTAAATAAACATGGTGACAATATACAGCCTTGACGTACTCCTTGTCCTATTTGGAACCAGTCTGTTGTTCCATGACCAGTTCTAACTGTTGCTTCCTGACCTGCATACAGATTTCTCAAGAGGCAGATCAGGTGGTCTGGTATTCCCATCTCTTTCAGAATTTTCCACAGTTTATTGTGATCTACACAGTCAAAGGCTTTGGCATAGTCAATAAAGCAGAAATAGATGTTTTTCTGGAACTCTCTTGCTTTTTCCATGATCCACTGGATGTTGGCAATTTGATCTCTGGTTCCTCTGCCTTTTCTAAAACCAGCTTGAACATCAGGAAGTTCACGGTTCACATATTGCTGAAGCCTGGCTTGGAGAATTTTGAGCATTACTTTACTAGCGTGTGAGATGAGTGCAATTGTGCGGTAGTTTGAGCATTCTTTGGCATTGCCTTTCTTTGGGATTGGGATGAAAACTGACCTTTTCCAATCTTGTGGCCACTGCTGAGTTTTCCAAATTTGCTGGCATATTGAGTGCAGCACTTTCACAGCATCATCATTCAGGATTTGGAATAGCTCCACTGGAATTCCATCACCTCCACTAGCTTTGTTCCTAGTGATGCTTTCTAAGGCCCACTTGACTTCACATTCCAGGATGTCTGGCTCTAGGTCAGTGATCACACCATCATGATTATCTGGGTCGTGAAGCTCTTTTTTGTACAGTTCTTCTGTGTATTCTTGCCACCTCTTCTTAATATCTTCTGCTTCCGTTAGGTCCATACCATTTCTGTCCTTTATGGAGCCCATTCTTGCATGAAATGTTCCTTTGGTATCTCTGATTTTCTTGAATAGATCCTTAGTCTTTCCCATTCTGTTGTTTTCCTCTATTTCTTTGCATTGATCGCTGAAGAAGGCTTTCTTATCTCTTCTTGCTATTCTACCTATGTAAACATGCAGACAAGGCGCTGGCACCCCACTCCAGTACTCTTTCCTGGAAAATCCCACGGACAGAGGAGCCTGGTGGGCTGCAGACCATGGGGTCGCGAGGAGTCGGACATGACTGAGCGACTTCCCTTTCACTTTTCAGTTTCATGCATTGGAGAAGGAAATGGCAGCCCAATCCAGTGTTCTTGCCTGGAGAATCCCAGGGACGGATGAGCCTGGTGGGCTGCCGTCTATGGGGTCACACAGAGTCGGACACGACTGAAGTGACTTAGCAAGCAAGCAAGCAAGCAAGCATATAAACATGATCACAATCAAGATATGAAACATTTCCATTACCCCAATACTCCTCAAATCTATTTGCACTTAAACCATTACCAACTATGTATTATTGCAGCTACTGCATGTCTTAAGCTAGTTGTTTAGATTTGTCCTTTCTGTAATTTTATTAAAATGGAACAAACTGTACATGCTCTTTGTAGCTGTCATTTTTTCCCACCCAGCTTGTGGTTATGTCATCTATGTTGCTTATCAGTGCACTAGTATCTATCCTTTTTTATTGTTCAATATGTTCAATAGAATTCCATGTAAGAATATGATATTCATACATGAAATTATATGTGTGTGTGTGTGTATGTTATCCATCCCCTTTTTGGCTGTTGGTTTGTTTCCAGTTTGAGGTTCTTTTAATATAGTCACCATTATTGTTTCTATTTGATTCTTGCATTTTTTGTTTGTTTTTTTTATTTACATGCTTAGGCTAATTCTGTCAATTTTGGCTGCCTTGCAGTTTGTAGCCACTGATGTCTCATTAAAGAGAATAGGTCTCATTGCAAGGGGAATATTACTCAGAAATAAAAAGGGAAGAATTTGAGTCAGTCGTAATGAGGTGGATGAACCTAGAGCCTGTTAAAAAGAGTGAAAAAAGTCAGAAAGAGTAAAACAAACATAGCATATTAATGCATATATATGCGATCTAGAAAAATGGTGGGATCCAGAAAAATGGTGCAGATGAACCTATTTGCAGCACAGGAATAGAGATGTAGACATAGAAAACACAGCACAGGAATAGAGATGTAGACATAGAAAACAGACATGTGGATACACCAGGGTAGGGGGAGCACGGGGAGGGTGTGATGAATTGGGAGAGTAGCGTTAACATATATACACTACCATGAGGAAAATATATGGCTACTGAGAAGATGCTGTATAACACAGGAAGTCAAGCCTGGTGTTCTGTGATAACCTAGTTGTGGGGAATGGAAGGGGAGATGAGGCTCAAGAGGGAGGGAATTTATATATACATATATTATATATATAATATATATATATTCACCATATATATATGGTGAATCAACCATAACTATATATATATATAATTATGGTTGATTCACATTGCTGTACAACAGAAACTAACACAACATTATAAAGCAGCTGTGTTCTGTGTGCTTTGTCGTGTGATTTTTCAGACAAGAATACTAGAGTGCGTTGCCATTTCCTCCTCCAGGGGATCTTCCCAATCTGAGGATTGAACCTGTATCTCCTGTGTCTCCTGCACTGGCAGCTTACCACTGGCACTCCTTACTCCTGGCACCACCTAAAAATAGACAACAGCAAAAAAGCAGTAGATCTATGAAAATAACATCAGAAAAAATGAAATCTAAAAACATGCAGTGTGGATGCAAGGGCCAATAGGGCAAAAATACAATGGGTTTACCAATCAGTCTGTTTCAGAAGCTTGTCTTTCTGAGTCCAAACGACTGGAGAGGCAGGTAAATTTTTGCTGGGAAAATGTTTCTTACAAATCAAGTTTAAGTTTCTTTACAATTTCAAGAATCCATGAATCCTAGACAAAATTAAGCCAATCACGTTTCTGAATTAAAATGGTCCACAAACTCATTTCCAGGTTTTGGATAAGATTGGATTGGGGATGACAATTTCATTGGTTGAATAGACAGTAAAGGACTGTTATGGGTGCAAGCAGAAGGTGCTGCACCAGAAGGTGCACTCCATAAATGAGCAAATGCATAAACAAGTAAATCAAACTATTCTTGTCTTTTTAAGATGCATTGTTAATGTTTATTGCTTGGTTAATATCAGAGCATTTAAAAAACCCCAAAACACAGTAATATCATGGTCTACTCATTTGCTTCAGGTTCCTCTGCCTGGTTTAGCATTTTTAGGTATTGTGACCACCACTCAGACTGTATAAGTTGGCACACAGGAGCCGCCCTCAGGCAGCAATTAGATAACAGCTCACTTGAGCAGGTGATGTGTATTTCAGTGGATGGATCTTTGTTGCCCTTAAGTCTGCAGAAATCTTACCTCTAGATTCAAAGTGTGTGTTTTCTATGCTTTAGGAATATAATTTTAGGATATTTGTTGTTAAATACAAGATATTGTTGTTAGGAACTTGGAGCAATAGAAGGTAAAATTTCACCTTTTCATTCCTACCTTGTCTTGGAGGCATGAGACATTTGAAAGAGGAGTCTTCACAGTATTAGTGTGGAATGGCTTGTGGAAAATGTGGAAAAATAGTGGTAAAATTGGTGACGTCTGAACAAATTTGTACTTTAATGATAATATAAATTTATTAGTTTTGGCAAACTTATCAGAGTTTTGTAGGGCGGGGAAGGCAATGGCACCCCACTCCAGTACTCTTGCCTGGAAAATCCCATGGATGGAGGAGCCTGGTAGGCTGCAGTCCATGGGGTCGCGAAAGTCGGACACAACTGAGGGACTTCACTTTCACTTTTCACTTTCATGCATTGGAGAAGGAAATGGCAGCCCACTCCAGTGTTCTTGCCTAGAGAATCCCAGGGACGAGGGAGCCTGGTGAGCTGCCGTCAATGGGGTTGCACAGAGTCGGACACAACTGAAGTGACTTAGCAGTAGCAGCAACATTGTGGGAAATGGTAGAATTTTCCAAACTATCTCACACCTTTTCATTAAACCTAAAATTATTAAGAAAAAAATTTTAATCCTATAAAGTATATTAAAAAGTGAGTGAGTGAAGTCGCTCAGTCGTGTCCGACTTTTTGCCACCCCATTGACTTCAGACTACCAGGCTCCTCCATCCATGGGATTTTCCAAGCAATAGTACTGGAGTGGGTTGCCATTTCCAAAGTTAATAAAGTATATGAACTGTTAAGAAGGCCTACACAAGTGTGTGCCACAGGAAATAGCACTTACTCTGTGGGTCTACATATTATGGTATAAACTAAGAAGAGCAAAAAAGAAATTCCATGGGGTAGAAGTGAAAGAAAAATTTAAATTAGAAATACATGGAAGAGCCGAATTAATATGAATTAAAAATATAAAGTATTAAATATTCTATTCAAATATTTTCCCTCAAAGACCTCCATGAGCCTGTTAAGAAGAGTCAGTTATCCTGGCTGGAGATTCTCAGAGAAAAGGTACCCACGCTAATGAAAAGTCACCCTATGCAATGGCCACTTCATCTTCTGCTGTACTTCAAAGCAGTGCAAAGAATTAGGAAACAGTAACCTTTAGCCATAGAATAAAGCTATCATGGACTGGGTTGTGTAGATAAAGAAGGGTAGGGTGATGTGATGGAGATGTCAGACTCCTTAAACGAAGCCTTGTAGGCAGCATGTAAATGTGTTCAGCCTAGGCTCAACAATGTCTACAGGATTCAGACATGAGGGGAAAGTCCAGCTTATCTGGGAGCTGGACAAATTTAAAACACAAAAAGCCATAGGGATGTGGATAGAATTGAAAAACTATTATTTTGTTTAAACACTAGGATTGTTCTTTCCAAAATTAAACTAAACATTGTACCATTAAATCACAGAATAGAATATTTCCATCATGCAGATAATTTTGTTATATAGCACGATTCTAAGATGTAGTTAGCATAACTCAAAACTCCTTAAGATACATCACAAATGAGGAGAAAGATATAGATTTTCATTGGGAATTAGCATTTTGAAGGCCTTAGAGCATACTGTATACTGTTTTTGAGTGTGTGGACTCATTTCAGGTTGATTTAGCTATGACTGTAAGGGCCCATGACACTCAATGACTGAGGCCACAGAAGGTAGGGCCGGGAAACTTGTTCACAGGTTCTCAAAAAGTAGGTGCTAAATGTACTCATTGGTAGGATCATGGAAGCATCACAAGGTTTTCTTGGAAATAATTATTTAAGATTTTGGGGATTCTGAAGATAATCCAATAATATGTAAGGGCATTGATAAGAGCAACCTGGATTAGTATGGAAAGAGACCTTTTTGTACCCTGTTACTGTGGCTACCTGGAACAACATTGGCTTCATAAACTCACATAAGTGAAATTGTTATATAAATGGAAATCTCCTTGAAAAAGAATGAGACCTCAGAGAGAAAGTGCCACTGAACTTTAGAATTAGATTTGGGAGGAAAAGAGTTGAAATATATAAACCTTCTGAAAATCAGCTACAGGAAGGAATTGGCTGTGTGGGTGGACTTGGAAGATTAAAGAACTGCTGAATACGTGAATGAAGTTAGAAACAGTCCAACTGTTTGATATGTTGGACAGTCTGGATATCTTCTCTCTTTTTTCCTGCACTTTTGAGGAAAGAACAATACGTTCAAATTGAAAGATGAGATTCTGTTGGTTGACTATTGAATGTTTGTAGTTATAATAGGAATTAATGGTACTTTATACTTTTGGTTAACATTTTATTATATTGGCAATGCTTAATCTAATATCATTAAATTGTAACTCAGACTTTTTTGGAGGAAATACAGGAAGGTCACCTGATGATTACAGAGTTTTCAGTAGTAGCAAATTGAACACTTCTTTCATTTATACAAATGTATTAAAAAATCCGTTCTAGGTGATTTCCCCTCACCATTTTCATACTTAGGAAGACTACATTATCTAAAGCTAATTAGATAATGTTTTATCTAATTGTTTCCAGTTAATTTTCTTCTTGTCACATGTTTCCAGTTAATTTTCAGTTTTGGCAAGAAGGTTAACAAAATAGGAATCTGTGACTGTAACTGTGGGACAGCCCCAGAGTGCAGCAGAGGAGGGGGGATTTCTTTTTAAAGAGACTGGTCACAAACAGTAAGTACTTGTAGTCAAAATTCATGTGTGCATACTAAGTCGGTTCTTTCGTGTCCAACTCTGTATGACCCTATGGACTGTAGCCTGCCAAGTGCCTCTGCCCAAGGGATTCTCCAGACAAGAATATTGGAGTGGGTTGTCATGCCCTCCTCCAGGGGATCTTCCCAACCCAGGGATCGAACACACATCTCTAGACTCACCTGCATTGGCAGGTGGGTTCTTAATCACTAAAGCTACCTGGGAAGCCCTTGGTCAAAACTGGTTAGGCTCAAATGAAATTTTGTGGAGCAAGGAGGAAGTAGTCATACCATCAGATCAGATCAGTCACTCAGTGGTGTCCGACACTTTGCGACCCAATGAATCGCAGCATGCCAGGCCTCCCTGTCCATCACCAACTCCTGGAGGTCACTGAGACTCACATCCATCGAGTCAGTGATGCCATCCAGCCATCTCATCCTCTGTCATCCCCTTCTCCTCCTGCCCCCAAGCCTTCCCAGCATCAGAGTCTTCTCCAATGAGTCAACTCTTCGCATGAGGTGGCCAAAATACTGGAGTTTTAGCTTTAGCATCATTCCTTCCAAAGAAATCCCAGGGCTGATCTCTTTCAGGATGGACTGGTTGGATCTCCTTGCAGTCCAAGGGACTCTCAAGAGTCTTCTCCAACACCACAGTTCAAAAGCATCGATTCTTTGGCGCTCAGCCTTCTTCACAGTCCAGCTCTCACATCCATACATGACCACAGGAAAGACCATAGTCTTGACTAGGCGAACCTTTGTTGACAAAGTAATGTCTCTGCTTTTGAATATGCTATCTAGGTTGGTCATAACTTTCCTTCCCAGGAGTAAGCGTCTTTTAATTTCATGGCTGCAGTCACCATCTGCAGTGATTTTGGAGCCCAGAAAAAGAAAGTCTGACACTGTTTCCACTGTTTCCCCATCTATTTCCCATGAAGTGATGGGACCAGATGCCATGATCTTCGTTTTCTGAATGTTGAGCTTTAAGCCAACCTTTTCACTCTCCACTTTCACTTTCATCAAGAGGCTTTTTAATTCCTCTTCACTTTCTGCCATAAGGGTGGTGTCATCTGCATATCTGAGGTTATTGATATTTTTCCCAGCAATCTTGATTCCAACTGTCTTTCTTACAGTCCAGCATTTCTCATGATGTACTCTGCATATAAGTTAAATAAACATGGTGACAATATACAGCCTTGTCGTACTCCTTTTCCTATTTGGAACCAGTCTGTTGTTCCATGACCAGTTCTAACTGTTGCTTCCTGACCTGCATACAGATTTCTCAAGAGGCAGATCAGGTGGTCTGGTATTCCCATCTCTCTCAGAATTTTCCACAGTTTATTGTGATCTACACAGTCAAAGGCTTTGGCATAGTCAATAAAGCAGAAATAGATGTTTTTCTGGAACTCTCTTGCTTTTTCCATGATCCACTGGATGTTGGCAATTTGATCTCTGGTTTCTCTGCCTTTTCTAAAACCAGCTTGAACATCAGGAAGTTCACGGTTCACATATTGCTGAAGCCTGGCTTGGAGAATTTTGAGCATTACTTTACTAGCGTGTGAGATGAGTGCAATTGTGCGGTAGTTTGAGCACTCTTTGGCATTGCCTTTCTTTGGGATTGGGATGAAAACTGACCTTTTCCAATCTTGTGGCCACTGCTGAGTTTTCCAAATTTGCTGGCATATTGAGTGCAGCACTTTCACAGCATCATCTTTCAGGATTTGGAATAGCTCCACTGGAATTCCATCACCTCCACTAGCTTTGTTCGTAGTGATGCTTTCTAAGGCCCACTTGACTTCACATTCCAGGATGTCTGGCTCTAGGTCAGTGATCACACCATCATGATTATCTGGGTCGTGAAGATCTTTTTTGTATAGTTCTTCTGTGTATTCTTGCCATTTATTCTTAATATCCTCTGCTTTTGTTAGGTCCATACCATTTCTGTCCTTTATCGAGCCCATCTTTGCATGAAATGTTCCTTTGGTATCTCTGATTTTCTTGAAGAGATCCCTAGTCTTTCCTATTTTCTTGTTTTCCTCTGTTTCTTTGCATTGATCGCTGAAGAAGGCTTTCTTATCTCTTCTTGCTATTCTTTGGAACTCTGCATTCAGATGTTTATATCTTTCCTTTTCTCCTTTGCTTTTCGCTTCTCTTTTCACAGCTATTTGTAAAATAGCTCCCCAGAGCTATTTGTAAAATAACTCCCCAGACAGCCGTTTTGCTTTTTTGCATTTCTTTTCCATGGGGATGGTCTTGATCCCTGTCTCCTGTACAATATCACGAACCTCATTCCATAGTTCGTCAGGCATCAAAAAATTAAAATTATAGTTATTTTTCCTTTAGAATTTATCTTCTATATGGTTTCAATTTAGGGTTAGGGTTAGTCTTTTGTGATTTTGTTAACTATTTTGGGGTCTTTCTGCTTTGCTCAGTTATTTCATTGCTGAGACTTGCAGTTTCAGTAACCTCAAAATTGAAAACTGATGCTTTGTTATTTTCACCTATATAACAGTGTTTCTTGTGTAATAATCAAATTATTTTCCTCTGTAACTTTTTTTTTTGGCTTAATTTTACTTGAAAATGATTTTAAAAGTCTTCAAGGTAGTACAATTACTTGTAGTATGTTTTGAATCTTTTGACTCTATATTTTTTGTATGGTAGTATGTATTCTTCGTAATATCTATCCTTGTCTCTAATCCACAATGGTGTCATGAAACCAAGTAGAATTATAAGCATTTTATAGCTTAAAATGTATTTGTAGAGAAAAAGAAATATTAAAAATATGTAACTTAGACATATACTCAGGAAGCAAGTAAAAGAACCATAAAATGAATCAAAATATGAGGAAGAAAGGAAGTAAGTAAAAAGGCTACATCATTAAGATAGAAATTAAAGCATTTATGATAGAAACTACCAAATTAGAAACAGACAGTTTTTCTGAAAAAAATAAAATATAAAAGGTATGGGGAGGGAGGAGGGTTCAGGATGGGGAACACATGTATACCTGTGGCAGATTCATTTTGATTTATGGCAAAACCAATACAATATTTAAAGTTAAATTAAATAAAATTTTAAAAAAAGTAGACTGGAAGGAATGATAAAAAGGATAATGCACAAATAAAGAACACTGGGGTTTAATAAGTGGGTTCTAATGGATATAACTAAGAATAAAAATAAAAGAAAACTATGTACAGCCTTTATTTTTCTGGGCTCCAAAATCACTACAGATGATGACTGTAGCCATGAAATTAAAAGACGCTTACTCCTGGGAAGGAAAGTTATGACCAACCTAGATAGCATATTCAAAAGCAGAGACATTACTTTGTCAACAAATGTTCACCTAGTCAAGGCTATAGTTTTTCCTGTGGTCATGTGAGAGCTGGACTGTGAAGAAGGCTGAGCACCGAAGAATTGATGCTTTTGAACTGTGGTGTTGGAGAAGACTCTTGAGAGTCCCTTGGACTGCAAAGAGATCCAACCAGTCCATTCTGAAGGAGATCAGCCCTGGGATTTCTTTGGAAGGAATGATGCTAAAGCTAAAACTCCAGCATTTTGGCCACCTCATGCGAAGAGTTGACTCATTGGAGAAGACTCTGATGCTGGGAGGGATTGGGGGCAGGAGGAGAAGGGGACGACAGAGGATGAGATGGCTGGATGGCATCACTGACTCGATGGATGTGAGTCTCAGTGACCTCCAGGAGTTGGTGATGGACAGGGAGGCCTGGTGTGCTGCGATTCATGGGGTCACAAAGAGTTGGACACGACTGAGCGACTGATCTGATCTGATCTGATGTACAGCCTCATTTAGGTCACTTGAAATAAAAGTGAGATGGAAATTTTTATGGAAAATTATAAATGAGTCAAATAAGACTCATAAGAAAAATAAATTTAAAGGAGTTCAGTTACCATAAAAATTGAAACTGGTGGTAAACTTGCTGACTAATCCAAAAGACCTTTAGAACTTAATGATGCCCAGTTTCAAGATATAGAAAATAATGGAAAACTACTAAAGTCATTTTATGAGGCTAGATTATCACAACATGAAAAACTTAGCAACCCACCAAGAACACTTAAAGACAAAATAAACAGATAAACCAAACACCCAGTAGCTATTATTCAACTTCACTTAGGAATTGAAGAAAACTTAGATATACCAATAGCATTTTTACTAGGAGTACAAGAACAACTTAAAGAATACATTTGAATCAGTTCTAATGAGGTGGATGAAACTGGAGCCTATTATACAGAGTAAAGTAAGCCAGAAAGAAAAATACCAATACAGTATACTAACACGTATATATGGAATTTAGAAAGATGGTAATGATAACCCTGTATGAGAGACAGCAAAAGAGACACTCACGTATAGAACAGTCTTTTGGACTCTGTGGGAGAGGGAGAGGGTGGGATGATTTGGGAGAATGGCATTGAAACATGTATAATATCATATATGAAACGAATCGCCAGTCTGGATGCTTGGGGCTGGTGCACTGGGATGACCCAGAGGGATGGTACGGGGAGGTAGGTGGGAGGGGGGTTCAGGATGAGGAACACATGTACACCCATGGCAGATTCATGTTGATGTATGGCAAAACCAATACAATATTGTAAGGTAATTAACTTCCAATTAAAATAAATAAATTTATATTGAAAAAAAGAACAACTTAAAATTAGAAAATCCATTTATGTGATCATAAATGGATTAAAGGGGCAAAAATGAAACATCTGATCATCTCACTACTTGCCAAATAAAACTCTCAATAAAATTAAACATTCATTGATGAAAAAAAAATATTATTTTGGAATTAAAGAAAACTTCCTTTGTATTGTTTAGTTTAGCTATAACCAACCTACGGTAGTTATTCATAGTAGCAAAAATTTGAAGATTTACCATTACAATTCATGCAGGAGAGTGAGACAATATTTATTGTGCACTTAGCAAAGCTTTCAGGCACATCTTTGTCCTCAGTTTACATTGCAAAATTTTCTCAGGGATATTTAAACAAAAGAGGAGGACACATGGAAGAGAAAAGAGAGAGAAATGCAAACACAGCTTTCAGGTTTCCATGATGAGCCTGTGGCAATTTGTCATCCCTTAGTTTATCTGAGGTAAGAGGAGTGTTGTTGCAGAGATCAGAGGACCTCGTTCCTTCTAGTCATCTTGTATATACATGCACTGCTGTCCATTGTCAGGAGAGTTAAACAGCTGAGGGTCTGAGAAGACTTACTAAAGTCACCTTTGCTTCCCTAGTAGCTCAGATGGTAAAGCATCTGCCTGCAATGCAGGAGATCCGGGTTCAAGCCTGGGTTGGGAAGATCCTCTGGAGCAGGAACTGGCAACCCACTCCAGTATTCTTGCCTGGAGAATTTCAAGGACAGAGGAGCCTGGCGGGCTACAGTCCATGGGGTTGCAAAGAGTTGGGCACCATCAAGCGACTAACGTACACACACACCATCTCAATTAGAGAAAAGACAATGGTTTTTGCTAGTGCCATTGCCATTGCTATCCAAAGTGATACTAAAGGGGCACATTCTAGTCCAGTGAGTAAATATAAAAATATATATATAAAAGACTTTATTTTCATAAGATATCATTTTCTCTACAGGAAAATTAAACAATAGAGAAATTAACTTAAAAGGGAACATAATTCAGCAATATATCTGGACAAAATATCAACATATTAAATCAATATAATACTAAACTAAAATTTTCCATTGAATTCCATTTATCCAAAATGATATTCAGCAAAAGCAGATTAATATAAACATGGAGAATGTGTTATTGGCAGGGAAAACAAAACGAGCTATTTATGACATATGTATTGGGTTGGGCAAAAAGTTCATTTGAGCTTTTCCATGCAATGCTATGGAAAAATCCAAACAAAATTTTTGACCAACACAGCAGAGGCAAAATGAATATGGATGTTACATTTTTGTTAACTTTGTTTCTTTTTCTCATTATTTTTGATTCTACTGTGAATTTATGAAATGTTTCCCCATTTATTAATATTTAGGTTATGAATTTCAACAATCTCCTTTAGTTTTCAATGTACATATCCTGTATTTCCTTTGGTAAACTTTTTCTTATAGATTTTATTGCTTTTAAGACTTTCGTGGATGAAATTTCTTTCCCAATTTCATTTTTGATTATTTGTTGTTAGGATATATAAATAAAATTAATTTTATAAATATATATGAAATTGATATATTTATCTTGTGTCTTATCAGGAATTTATTTTACTTTCAATTCAAGAATTTCCACCTAGGTGTATTTTTTCAATATTTTTCATTTCTTTAAAGATAGTTTCTATTTGATGCATCATTGTTGCCATACTTTATTTTTTTAAAATGAGCTTTGTTAATTGAACATTTTTAATGTTCATTACTTCCCAGCTTTGAGGATTTTTGTTTATGTCAGTTATATTTAACCCTTGAGCAACATCAGAGGCAGTTTGTATTGATTTCCTTTATCCCTGTGTATAGTCACAGTTCCCTCTTTCTTTTAATAGCTGCTTTTTTGTTGTTCAAAAATGGATATTATAGATGACATGTTGATTCTGGTCTCCTCATGTTACTGCTGTTGTTGTTTCCTTCTTTATACATTTCTTTAGTGACTTGGCTGGTCTAACCTGTCAGTCTGACTCTTCTTCCATAGTATTCAGCTACAGGAGTCTCTGCTAATTTTTTTTTTTTTTTTGGTAGTTTTTGTTTTTCTTTTTCAGCCTGGTTTCTTAGGGATCACTCCTGTGTGAGCATAGCTTAATAAGATACTGCTCAAACACTTTGAGTCAATTAAGCTTCTATCCTTTGCCAATAGATCTTTGTTTGAGTTGGGGAGAATATTCAAATTTCAGAAAATTTGCCAGTCAGCCCTAGTTTTCACTTTCCCCTCTACTTCTTGTTTCTCCTTGCAACATGTGCACAAACGTTATCTTCATCCAAGGACCTGCAGAAACCTGGGGTTGCTTCTTTCTGGTTTCCTGTGAGTGTGCATGCAGCCTTGCTCCTGTGTGCATCCTTCCAGACAAGAGGGGATATGTGGCAGATTATCCACAAACACTATGGTCATCCTTTTTATAAGATCTTCCTCAAATTCTCTGGTTGGTCTACTGGCTTGCTTCTCTAGCCAGTGTTAAAACTTCAGGAAAACTGGGAAGTTAGCCTTTTTTGTTTGTTTTCCTTTGAGTTTTTATGATTTTCAATGATACCCTTGGGTTTGGCTGTTTTCCCTGATTCTCTCTAAATCAAATTAGCCACTTTCAACAGGGAAGCTTCTGGTTTTCATGGCATTTCCTTCCTTAGTAGAACAACACTGAAGGCATTCCACATGGGAAAAAGATGGAAGAAGCTTAAGTTAGACTCACCACTGCACTTACTCCACTTCTTAATTTGCTTCATTTCCAGAGTCTAGATAGGGTTGTTTTACTGTTTACTTGAACTTACTTATTCAGTATGACAGTCTCTATGTCTATCCATGTCTGTCACTGCAAATGGAATCATTTTGCTCTTTTTAATGACTGAGTAATATTCCATTGTATATATGTACCACATCTTCTTTATCCATTCCTCTGTTGATGGACAGTCAAGTTGCTTCTATGTCCTGGCTATTGTGCATAGTGTTGCAATTAATAATAAGATGCGAGTGTCTTTTTGAATTTAGGTTTTCTCCAGATATATGCACAAGGATTGCTGGATTATATAGTAGCTCTATTTTTAGATTCTTAAGGAACCTCCATACTCTTCTCCAGAGTGGCTGTACCAATTTACATTACTACTGACATTACAGGAGGGTTCCCTTTTCTCCACACCTCATCAGCACTTACTTTTTGTAGTTTTCTTTTCTTTCTTTTTTTTTTTTTTTTATGGTGACCATTCTGATTGGTATGAGGTGATACCTCATTGTAGTTTGGATTTGAATCTATCTAAGGAGATCCATGATGATCCACCTGTCTTGGATGGCTCCACACTGCATGGCTTAGTTTCCTTGAGTTAGACAAGTCCATGTGATTAGATCAACTAGTTTTCTGTGATTATGGTTTCAGTGTGTCTACCCTCTGATGCTCTCTCACAACACTTACCGTCTTACTTGGGTTTCTCTTACTTTTGACGTGGGGTATCTCTTCACAGCTGCTCCAGCAAAGTTCAGCTGCTGCTCCTTACCTTGGTTGTAGGGTATCTCCTCACTGCTGCCCCTCCTGACCTTAAACATGAAGTAGCTCCTCTGAGGCCTCCTGCACCCACAGAACCACCGTTCCTTGGACGTGCGGTTGCCTCATGGAAAAGCAATGCAAAAAAGCAAAATGGCTGTCTAGGGAGGCCTTACAAATAGCTGTGAAAAGAAGAGAATTGCAAAGCAAAGGAGAAAAGGAAAGATATAAGCATCTGAATGCACAGTTCCAAAGAAGAGCAAGAAGAGATAAGAAAGCCTTCCTCAGCAATCAATGCAAAGAAATAGAGGAAAACAACAGAATGGGAAAGACTAGAGATCTCTTCAAGGAAATTAGAGATACCAAGAGAACATTTCATGCAAAGATGGGATCAGTAAAGGACAGAAATGGTATGGACCTAACAGAAGCAGAAGATATTAAGAATAGGTGGCAAGAATACACAGAAGAACTGTACAAAAAGATCTTCACAACCAAGATAATCACAACAGTGTGATCACTCACCTAGAGCCAGCCATCCTGGAATGTGAAGTCAAGTGGGCCTTAGAAAGCATCACTATGAACAAAGCAAGTGGAAGTGATGGAATTCCAGTTGAGCTATTTCAAATCCTGCAAGATGATGCTGTGAAAGTGCTGCACTCAATATGCCAGCCAATTTGGAAAACTCAGCAGTGGCCACAGGACTGGAAAAAATCAGTCTTCATTCCAATCCCAAAGAAAGGCAATGCCAAAGAATGCTCAAACTACCACACAATTGCACTCATCTCACATGCTAGTAAAGTAATGCTCAAAATTCTCCAAGCCAGGCTTCAGCAATATGTGAACCATGAACTTCCTGATGTTCAAGCTGGTTTGAGAAAAGACAGAGGAACCAGAAATCAAATTGCCAGCATTTGCTGGATCATCAAGAAAGCAAAAGAGTTCCAGAAAAACATCTATTTCTGCTTTATTGACTATGCCAAAGCCTTTGACTATGTGGATCACAATAAACTGTGGAAAATTCTGAAAGAGATGGGGATACCAGACCACCTGAATTGCCTCTTGAGAAACCTATATGCAGGTCAGGAAGCAACAGTTAGAACTGAACATGGAACAACAGACTGGTTCCAAATAGGAAAAAGAGTATGTCAAGGCTGTATATTGTCACCCTGCTTATTTAACTTCCATGCAGAGTACATCATGAGAACTGCTGGGCTGGAAGAAACACAAGCTAGAATCAAGATTGCTGGGAGAAATATCAATAACCTCAGATATGCAGATGGCACCACCCTTATGGCAGAAAGTGAAGAGGAACTAAAAAGCCTTTTGATGAAAGTGAAAGAGGAGAGTAAAAAAGTTGGTTTAAAGCTCAACATTCAAAAAACTAAGATCATGACATCTGATCTCATCTACACAATAAACAAGTGGAAAAGGAGTCTTAACAATTAATCATTACAGATGAGTACGCACAATAACCAATCACAAATAAAATTCAGAAGTATATTTCAACATGATGAATTACTCAAATATTTAAAAAAGAGAACTAGCTAAGCAAATTAAATGTTTTTATCTTAAGAGACATGTATTTTTGATGTCTCTACTAACTGTATTAATACTAAGTTCTTTTGTTTAATAACTGTAATAAATCCCACAATATATAAATTTTACTAATGCTTACCTGGTTGCTTGATGGCTCAGATGGAAAAGAATCTCCCTTCAATGTAGGAGAACAGGGTTAGATCCCTGGGTTGGGAAGATCCCCTGAAGAAGGGAATGGCAACCCACTCCAGTATTCTTTCCTGGAGAATCCCATGGGCAGAGAAGCTTGGCAGGCTATAGTCCATGGGTCACAAATGGTCAGACACGACTATGCAACTAAAACTTTCACTTTCAATTTACCTAATAAGTAAATGTATTACAATGATAGTATAATAGTTCAGGTAATTAAGCTCTTCACATATTATATATATATATATATATGATATTTAAAAAAATTAAAAAGATAAGACCTGAAAATTTTGGTGTAAAATGATCAGAATTTTATTCCTAAATATACTCAGCTTAATCTTCATTACTTCAATTCTTATCCCTATTCACATTTTTAGTTTTAACCATTTTCTAACTCTATTTTTATTTTGCAAAATATATAAATAAAAATTAAAATACTATCATTTTTTAAAAAGAGAAATATACAAATATATATAATTTTTATAAAGTCCCATTAAGTTTTCATCTAGGGGCTTGCTTTCCTAGTATTTCATTGATTTTTTTTCAACTTCACATATTCTAGGCTTTGTAATTAGTTGTTTACTTAATGCCTACATATAGAAGGATTATGAGGGTTTGATATTTGAATGTATTCATGTTATTACTGAAATGGCTTTAAGCCAGTAAAAATTTAAAGTTTTCTCATCTACACACAAAGGCCTGATTGGACTTCAAACTGAGGAGGTGAAGGCACAGACAATATTTCAGTTTTGAATGTTGTGGGTACACTAAATATTTGTGAAACAAGAGGGAAGCGGGCAGGGCATGACCTTTAAAATAGTGACATAACCCAAGGACATGAGATAAACTGATGAAAACCAAATAGGACCAAGACTGTGTATTGTCACTTTTATTTAACTTACATGCAGAACATTATGCAATATGCTGGGCTTGATGAATCACAAGCTGAAGTCAAGATTGCTGGGAGAAATAGCAACCTCAGATATGCAGATGATACCACTCTAGTGACAGAAAGTGAAGAAGAACTAAAGAGCCTCTTTATAAGGGTGAAAGAGGAGAGTGAAAAAGTTGGCTTGAAACTCAACATTCAAAAAGGTAACACAATGGTATCTGGTCCAATCACTTCATGGCAAATAGAAGGGGAAAAAGTGGAAACAGTGGACTGCAAGGTGATCAAAAAGATCAATCCTAAAGGAAATCAACCCAGTATATTCATTGGAAGGACTGATGCTGAAGCTGAAACTCCAGTATGTTGGCCACCTGATATGAAGAGCTGACTCATTGGAAAAGATCCTCATGCTGGGAAAGACCGAAGGCAAAAGGGGAAGGGGACAACAGAGGACAGGATAGTTAGTGTCACCAAGTTAACAGACATGAATTTGAACAAACTCTGGGAGTTAGTGGAGGACAGAGGAGCCTGGAGTATTGCAGTCTATGAGGTTGCAAAGAGTTGGACATGACTTAGCAACTGAACAAGGTCCAAGATGGCAAATAGTCAACTTCCTCTGTCTTTCGCCTCAGTATAGGCTCACTGTAACACATCAGCATGCTAAATAATGCAATAGGTGCCTTGAGAGTTTCAAGATCAACTATAAAGATCAAAAAGTGTGCAGTGGTCCAATTTATAGAAATTCACATCCCTTCCCCAAGATAGCTGGAATACTCCTCCTGCTCATTGACCTATGAAATTACTCGCCCCTATAAAAACTGACAATCCCATACTCTGGAGGTTACTTTCACACTCTGAGATGGCCCACATTCTATGCAGTCTGTTACTGTCTAAATAAATCCACCTCTTATCTATCATTTTGTCCCTTTGAATTCTTTCTTTAATGAGACATAAACAACCTGAGTTGTTACTGAGTCTAAGCTCTCTACTTCTGCACAATAGGTCAATAGATTGGAGACAAAGAATACTTTATTCAGAAAGCAGGCTGACTGAGAAGATTGCAGACAAATGTCTCAAAGTAACCATCTCCTTGGGGTCTGGCTGTCAGATTCCTTCGTAGAGAAGAATAGAGGATGGGCTGAAGAAGTAAAGTAAAAAAGTCATTATCTTGCAAATCTCTCCTGGATTGGCCAATCTCAGGGAGGGGATGTGTTAATCTCTTCTTTCTCTCAGCTGATCACAGGTGGGCAGAGTCAAGTTATCTCCCTGTGCGTTGAACAAAGGCACTTTAGTTTAAGAGTCAGGCAAAAGGGCAGGGTTCCCTATTATGTATACCTATAATAGCAAAAGCAATGACAAGCAAAATTTAAAATCAAAGAAACTGATCCAACATGGAGTGAGAAATGGCTCTTCCCCACTACAGAGCTTTATTAAGACCTTTGATCTCAGTTATGGGTCCAAGTTCCAACTTGAGTTATACAGTTTCATGTGGAATTACCTGAAACACAGAGCAATGCCAAAAAACAGGAGACTAGGGAGCATTTGTTACATGTCTGCAGCAAAATAAGGACGGAAAACTGAGAGTAAATATTTTGAAACTTTTATTTCAAACTCAACAGAGCAATTTCATGTATGTTAATATAATAATAAAACAAGAAAAGCTTTTGTATTTCTTTTTTATTTTGTGTTTGAAATTACTCATTTCCATTATATTTTCCAAAATCTTTGGTACATAATAAATTTTGGGGAAAATTGATCTTTTACCTTAGAAAGCGTGAGAAGAGACATAGGTTTTGTAGAGTATGAGGAAGTGGGCATGGTCATATAAAAGACTGGAATTAAGAAGTGGAACATATAGGACTTTGCATGCCATGTTGCATTTTATACATGTGATCTCATAAGAAATGAAAAGTTGTGCATTTAAAAATATGTTAGACATTTTAGAAAAAAAAATCTCAAGCATGTGTTAAAATTTACCACTGTGCAAGCAAGTAAGTCAGCAATGTGTTGAAATCATTAAAAAGTACAAGTTTCAGAGACTGCAGAATTAGAGTGATAAATTTCATTTCACGTAATTTCATTCCACAGTTTCATAGAAACATTATGCCCAAGTCCTTTTTTACACAAGATGTCTGTACGAGAATAATCTGTGATGCCAGTTATACAGACATTAGATCAGAATTTTAAAAAAAGATGAAGCAAATGATAGAGATATAACTTTGTCTAACGTTGAAATAACATGTTTTCACTTCCTCCCCAACAACAAACATGAAAGTCTAAAATTCTATGAAACAGAGATCTGAAAGGACACTAGTTCTGATTTTAATCATTGCCAGGGGATGTCCCTCCAGCCAAGCTGTAAAAACAAAGCTGATGACCCAGTTCATCCATTTGTCTCTCTCTTTTTTTAAGTTAAAAAATTATTTATTTTTCATGGTAAGTCTTTTTATTTTAAATTTAGATGTGTGTACATGTCAGTCCCAAACTTCCAATTTATTCCTCCCTGCAACCTTTGCCCCCTGGTAACCGTAAGTTCATTATCTATGTCTGTAAGTCTGTTTCTACTTTGTAAATAAGTTCATGGGTGCCATTTTTAATAGATTCTGCATATAAATGATATCATATGATATTTGCCTTTCTGTCTTACTTCACTTAGTATGATATCTCCCATCCATGTTGCTGCAGATGTCATTTTCATTCTTTTTAATGGATGAGCAATATTCCATTGTATATATGTAGCACATCTTCTTTATGCTTTCACCTGTTGATGGACATTTAAGTTGCATCCATTTCTTGGCCATTTTAAATAGTGCTGCAGTGAACGTTGAAGTGTGTGTATTCTTCTGAACCGTGGTTTCTCTGGACATATACCCAAGAGTGGGATTTCTGGGTCATATGGAACTCTATTTTTAGTTGTTTAAGAAACTTTCATGCTGTTCTCCATAGTGGCTGTACCATCAACAGTGTAGGAGGGCTCCCTTTTCTCCACACTCTATCCACCCTTTATCTTTTTCAGATATTTTGATGATGATCATTCTAACTGGTGTGAGGTGAGATCTCATTGCAGTTTTGATTTGCACTTCTCTAATAATCAGTGATGCTGAACACCTTTTCATATGCCTCTTGCCCCTTTGCATGTCTTCTTTGGAGAAATGTCTCTTTGGTCTCCTTCCTATTTTAAAATATTAATTTAATTTATTTTTTATATTGTAAATCAGCTAACCCCTTTTCAGTCACATTGCTTGCAAATATTTTCTCCAAATCTGTATGTTGTCTTTTCATTTTTGTTTATAGTTTTCTCTGTTGTGCAAAAGCTTTTGAATTTCATTAGATTCCTTGTTTATTTTTGTTTTTACTTCCATTACTCCATGAGATGGCTTTAAAAAAAAATTGCTGTGATTTTGTTAAAGAGTGTTTTGCTTATTGTTTTCCTCTTAAAGTTTTAGAGTACCCAGTCTTATATTTTTTCCTAAAATAGTATATGTATGGTATGGTGTGCAAATAAATGTAAGATCAGTTCATTCATTTCTTACATTGGGGATATTTTATTTTATTTTTTGACACTGAGGACAGTTTTTGGTAATGATAAAACATGTTTTCATTTTAGAAAGTTAACTGGGTCTGGTGTAGAGAATGGATTTAACGGGTCAATGGCACCCCACTTCAGTACTCTTGCCTGGAAAATCCCACGGACGGAGGAGCCTGGTGGGCTGCAGTCCATGGGGTCGCTAAGAGTCAGACATGACTGAGCGACTTCACTTTCTCTTTTCACTTTCATGCATTGGAGAAGGAAATGGCAACCCACTCCAGTGTTCTTGCCTGGAGAATCCCAGGGACGGTGGAGCCTGGTGGGCTGCCGTCTATGGGGTCACACAGAGTCGGACACGACTGAAGTGACTTAGCATAGCATAGCAAAGAGACATTTTCAGTGATTACTGTGTACACTGAGAAAGGACTAAAATAAAGTAAGGAAAGAAAATTAACCCTGGCTGCACAATGTAACCTAAATAAGAAGTTAAACAATGCATCACTGAAACAAAAAAGAAGCCAGTATGTATTAAGACAAACAAGAGTTACTTTCCATGGACTTTACCTTCACACTTGTTTGAAACTTGCCTAAAATTTTGTCAATAATTGCATTATCTGTGATGGAATTAAGGGGAGGTCAGTAACTGGGTCTGCTGCTGCTGCTAAGTCACTTCAGTCGTGTCCGATTCTGTGTGACCCCATAGACAGCAGCCCACCAGGCTCCTCTGTCCCTGGGATTCTCCAGGCAAGAACACTCAAGTGGGTTGCCATTTCCTTCTCCAATGAATGCATGCATGCTAAGTCGCTTCAGTCATGTCCGACTCTGTGTGACCCTATGGACAGCAGCCCTTCAGGCTCCTCTGTCCACAGGATTCTCCAGGCAAGAGTACTGGAGTGGGTTGCCATTTCCTTCTCCCAAGTGTCTCAGGGAATGAATTTTAGAGTCTGAATTAAACTTTCAATTACAAGCAACAGTCTTCAAATGAATTGCAAGTTCATGAGAAATTTTCTACCAATCTGAAGCTGAAAACATAATAGTTACCTCTTTAAATTAGTCTGCCTGAAATTATTAAGTGTCTGAAGTGACCTATGCCAGAAATGTGGACCTATATATAGAATGTGCTTATTTTGAAAACATTGTGGGTAGGGTGTTTAATGTCGAATTTTGGAGGGGAGATTCTCCAAATTATATTATGTTAAAAGCAAACACCTGCAATAAAAGAAATACTCATTGTCTTCATCTTGCTTTTGTTTTAGAAAATATAGCTGACACTCTTTACTTACTTAAAAAATGAGGCCATCTGGTATAGTAGCTTTATATTACCAAGACAAACACATAAAAACCAAAAATCAAAAGTCCTTTCTGAGAGTATATAAATAGGATCTTCAATGGCACCCCACCCCAGTACTCTTGCCTGGAAAATCCTATGGACGGAGGAGCCTGGTAGGCTGCAGTCCATGGGGTCGCTGAGAGTCGGACACGACTGAGCGACTTCACTTTCACTTTTTACTTTCATGCATTGGAGAAGGAAATGGCAACCCACTCCAGTATTCTTGCCTGGAGAATCCCAGGGACGGAGGAGCCTGGTGGGCTGCCGTGTATGGGATCGCATGGAGTAGGACACGACTGAAGCGACTTAGCAGCAGCAGCAGCATGAGTATGTGATATTTCTGTGGTGGTGAAGAAGCCATATACTTCTCTTTAATGACAAGATACTAGGTTAAGCTCAGATAATTTAGCTGTTGCTGGACTTCTCTGGTGCCTCAGATGGTAGAGCGTCTGCCTGCAATGCAGGAGAGCGGGGTTCAATCCCTGGGTTGGGAAGATCTCCTGGAGAAGGAAATGGCAACCCACTCCAGTATTCTTGCCTGGAAAGTCCCATGGGCGGAGGAGCCTAGTAGGTTACAGCCCATGGGGTCGCAAAGAGTTGGACACGACTGAAGTGACTTAGCAGCAGCAGCAGACCCAGTTACTGACCTCCCCTTAATTCCATCACAGATAATGCAATTATTGACAAAATTTGAGCAATATGACTGGGTGCCAAATGTTTTTACAAGATGCAAGAGGATTATAGGAAGGAGATAAGAAGAGCCTGTGAGGTCTGAAAGATTTGACCACACTATCAACAGACTTGACCTGGTTGACATATACATTCCATCCAGCAATAGCAGAAAGTGTATCCTTTTCAAGAGCACAAGGAACACTCACCAAAAAAAAAAAAAAAAAAAAAAAAACCCAAATTCTGGACCATTAAACAAATTTTTGTATATTTACAATGACTGAAAATTATATGAAAAATGTTCTGTGATCACAGTTCAATTAAACAAGTGTTTTGCCAAAAGTTTTAACTTTCGTTTCAAATTCAAAGGATTCATTAACAAAATAAATCAGTTATTATACACAAATAAGCAATTTCAACATTTAATGAAAAATTATCTAACTTGCTTTCAATATATGATCATTAAACAAAAAAAGGAATAGAAACAGTAAAGAGTTACAGTACATATTACTTATTATTTAGGGATGTTAGTTACTCAGTTGTGTCTGATGCTTTGTGACCCCATGGACTATATAGCCTTCCAGACTCTGCATTGCAGGCAGAGTCTTTACTGTCTGAGCCACCAGGGAAGCCCAACAGTACATATTAACACATCACCAAATTGGGTAGACTACATCCAGACTCAAACAGCACTGGGAAGTCCCCATGTAATAGCAATCTGGAGTCCCAGTTGGGGAAAAGTACCAGGCAATGCATCACTCCTAGGGCTTCCTAGGAGTGATTGATTTTAAGTTAATTTTTTTTTTTTTAACAGTGTTGTTTTGTTTTGTCTTTGTCAACTACAAATTGGCACTTACAAAGAGCATTGCCAACGACTGAATAACAAAGGCATTTTTCATCTGCATCTATGAAGATTGAACCCCATGCTGCTGTAGCTGTTGACCTTCAACACCCCCTGAGGGAGTTCAGGGTGGAGTGAAGCACTCTGCTCCAGGGAATCTGGTGGGACGGGTCTTCATAGTTGGATGTGTTTAGTAACAGATTTTATAATCTCCATCCTTGCATCTCCTCATATCTAGAGAAGCACTAAATCCCTTCATGGTGATACCAGATCCTCATGAATAACAAAAAACCTTTTGTAAAATGAGTGCTTCATGATATGGAACTCCTCCTTCACCAAAATCCTATATTGTTTTTCCCCCACTGCCACTTTGGAGCAGTCTCTCAGAGCTTTCTGAGATGCTGCCTCCCAGGCTGCAGTCCTCATTTTGCCCCAAATAAAACTTACTCACAACTCTCAAGTGGCATATCTTTTTTTAGTCGACATCATGAAAATCTTGAAATGTTGTTAAACCCCAGGTGTGGTTGGACAAACCCCTCCAGGGTATCAACAAGTCCAAGATCCATCCCCTACCTTATCTATGGAGCCACTCTGCTTTCACACACAGCAGGCATGTAGTCAGGACAGTGTTCAGGAAGGTCATAAGCAAGGTCAGAGACATGCTTTGCTATCTTGTCTCTGAAGCCTGAACAAGATGATTTCCGTTTAATTTCCCTAACAACAAGAAAAAAAGAGAGAGAATCATCATATATTTGGCAATAAGAAATACTTCTGTACAATTCATGGTTCAAAGAAAAGTTGAAATAAAGATTGGACAATATTTTGTATTAAACAAAATGAAAAGACACATATGCAGATTTATAGCATGCAGCTAACAGTGCATAAAGGAAAATTTACAGCTTAAATAATTATTAGAAAGGAGGAGCATCTAAAATCAATGATTTAAACTGTCACCTTAAGAAAGTAGAAAGAAAGAGCATATTAAATCCAGTGAACTTGAAAGAAGGGAATATTAAAGAAAAGGGTAAAAATGAATGGGTAAAAATGTGAAGAGTTACATAAATCAATTAAATCAAAAGATAGTTCAAAAGATAAATAACACAGTTAAACATCCAGCCCAATTGATAGAGAGAATATGCAAATTATGAATATCTGGAATGAAAGAGCAGGCATTTCATTTTCCATGAAGATTTTAAAAAGAGGATGAGGAAATATTTTGAATAACTATACCAATAAATATGACAGTTGAGGTTAAATAAATAAAATCTTTGAAAAAATGAGCAGAAGTTGTTATTTTTTTATTTCAGACAAAAGACATTTTAAATAAAAAAAAAATTGAGACAGGAGATAAAGAAGGTCTTTATATAATAAGTTGGAAAATTCATCAAGAGGATATAACTATTGTAGATATTTATGTACCTAACACTGAAATACTTAAATATATCAAGCAATTATTAATATATGAAGGTGGAATCACACAGCAACTGATAATAGTAGGAGACATCAGTACCCCACCTCCAACAATAAATAGATCATCTAGAATGCAACAACCCTGATGAACTTGGAGGACACTGTATTAAGTGAAATAAACCAGCAAAATAAGGACAAATAATGCATGATTTCATTAAATGTAAAATACCCAAATTCATAGAAACAGAAAATAAGATCGTGACTGCCAGGTGCTAGAGGGTGGGGGAAATAGGAAGATTCTGTTCAATGAGCAGAAAATTTCAGTTTTACAAGATAAAAAAATTCTAGGGAGGGATCTGCTGTGTAACATTGTGGTTATAGATAACAGAACTATTGCTGTTTAGTTGCTAAGTTGTATCTGACTCTTTATGACCCATGCACTGTAGCCCACCAGGCTCCTCTGTCCATGGAATTTCCCAGCAAGAATATGGAGTAAGTTTCCATTTCCTTCTTCACAGGATCTTCCTGACCCAGGGATCAAACCCTTGTCTCCTGCATTGGTAGGTGATTCTTTACCACTGAACTATTCTTTACCAAAAGTCAGATTTTATTAAATGTGTGGGTTTTTAATCAGAGTTAAAAAAAAATGACACATGCATTAAAGGTGTTTCTAAAAGTGCTTATTGTTTTCATCAGAGTAGTGTTATTGATGGAGAAAGAAATGGCAACCCACTCCAGTAGTCTTGCCTGGAGAATCCCATGGACAGAGGAGCCTGGTAGGCTACAGTCCATGGCGTCGCGAAGAGTCAGACACGACTGAGCAACTTCACTTTCATTTTTCGCTTTTATGCATTGGGGAAGGAAATGGCAACCCACTCCAGTGTTCTTGGCTGGAGAATCCCAGGGACGGGGAAGACTGGTGGGCTGCCAACTACGGGGACACAACCCCTGGTCACGATTGAAACGACTTAGCAGCAGCAGCAGCAGTGTTACTGAAGTGAATGCCTGTTTCCCACACTGCGGTGCGTATAATATACTACGTAGAGACACAAGTGTAAACAATGTTTCTAAGGATCATAGCTGTGCATATGAATCAGGACTGTGCTATTTCAGTGACAGATGTGTTCATCTTACTGTGATGCATGCAATAAATTATGTAAACATCCATATTTTAAGAACGAGTATGCATGGTTGTGGGTCAGGAATTAAGATACTCTTTCTTTTCCTTTCTGTTTGAGTGTTAATTAGGCTTTAAACTTTTTCAAGGAGTACAAAATCTATTTTGTTTGATAGGAGTGCTGCTACCCCCACTGTCTTGGTCTTTCCATTTGCATGAATATCATCCCCTTCTTTTCAGTCTCCGAGTGTCTTTACTAAGTCTTTACTAAGTTCTCCATCACAACATGTGGATACAATCATGTCAGAACTAAATACTGGAGTCATAGTCATGGAGTGTTTAATTGATTCCATAATTGAGACATATATACTCACACTATTGACAGAAATTCATGACAGAATTCTTATTAATGGTAGAATGCACAGTTGAGTTTGTGAACAAGTAATTACAGGAAAGACAGCTTCCCATATGGGCCCATGGGAACTTGAGTTTTCTACTCTTTTCTGCACTAGTAGAATATCAGTGGTCTGGAGTTATAAGATTTAACAAATATGAACAGAGGATGATGCTCAGGTATATCTGAATTCCAGATAAACTACAAATTCAATTTTTTGTCACCCTGCTTATTTAATTTATATGCAGAGTACATCATGAGAAATGCTGGACTGGAAGAAGCACAAGCTGGAATCCAGATTGCCAGGAGAAATATCAATAACCTCTGATATGCAGATGACACCACCCTTATGGCAGAAAGTGAAGAAGAACTAAAGAGCCTCTTGATGAAATTGAAAGAGGAGAGTGAAAAAGTTGGCTTAAAGCTCAACATTAGGAAAACAAAGATCATGGCATCCAGTCCCATCACTTCATGGCAGATAAATGGGGAAACAGTGAAAACAGTGACTGACTTTATTTTTCTGGGGTCGAAAATCACTGCAGATGGTGATTGCAGCCATGAAATTAAAAGATGCTTACTCCTTGGAAGGAAAGTTAGGACCAACTTAGCATATTAAAAAGCAGAGACATTACTTTGCCAACAAAGGTCCATCTAGTCAAGGCTATGGTTCTTCCAGTGGTCATGTATGGATGTGAGAGTTGGACTATAAAGAAAGCTGAGTGCCAAATAATTGATGCTTTTGAACTGTGGTGTTGGAGAAGACTCTTGAGAGTTCCTTGGACTGCAAGGAGATCCAACCAGTTCATCTAAAGGAGATAAGTCCTGGGTGTTCATAAGAAGGACTGATGTTGAAGCTGAAACTCCAATACTTGGGCCACCTGATGTGAAGAGCTGACACATTGGAAAAGACCCTGATGCTGGGAAAGATTGATGGCAGAAAGAGAAGGGGATGACAGAGGATGAGATGGTTGGATGGCATCATCAACTTGATGGACAAGGGTTTGTGTGATCTCCGGGAGTTGGTGATGGACAGGGAGGTCTGGTGTGCTGCGGTTCATGGGGTCACAAAGAGTTGAACACGACTGAGCGACTGAACTGAACTAAGTATGTCCCATGCAATGTTTAGGGCATTCTTACAGTAAAACTGCCAGTTTTGTTCACCTGAATGTAAAATTAAGTTGTATCTTGTATTTTATATGGCAACCTTATACTGATTTCATAAGAAATAGAATTTGAATGTAGTCATTTTTGCATGAAAAAAGAAAAACCCTGGTTTCCAGCTAGTTCATTGTCCAAGTATCACAAAATGAGTTTTAGTTTCATTTGAAATGGTATTATTATGACACTATAAGTGGTGCTTACTTATGATTTATCAATTAGAATTTTATACAATATAAGCCATGATATTACCACTTTCCAATCTTTATCTTTTAATAATTACTTAGTTTATCAATAGCTTCTTGTACATTTCATAACAACACCATATCAGTAAAAGCCTAGGTTTACATAAATATTAGAATAAAACATGAAAATAATTATCTTCCTCTTTTCTATGTAGGAACAGTCTTCTCAACATTCTGTATACATTACTCTAAAGGTTTCAGGGAAATACAGACAATATATATAAGGGAATCTATTTTTCCCATAAAATTTAAGAAGGAAAATACTTTTGTGTACAGTGAGTGATAGTAAATTTTGACATTTTATATTCAAATTGCATAGAACTTTATAACTATTGTATAAAATTGTTATATAAAGAACTGAAGCTTTCTGTGGGAGGGATGCAGATCAAGGCAAACAGTATAGCCTTGAAGAATAGAAAGAAGCTGGGGATGCTGTTATATTTTACTGCTTAATATAAATGGAAAAAAAAAAAAAGAGGTTGAAATGGCTACACTCATCTGGTCTACTGAACACATAATTAATTGAATAATAAATAAAAGTCCTAAGACTCAGATTGGGGGAGTAGTTGTTATCAGCTACTGCCCACATAAGGGGGGAAGCTGGGGCTATACTGGAGGCAAAGTTGCCATATGTAAGAAGGTGGCAAGAAAAGGTAGCATATAGTCTACCTTCTGGTTCTGAGATATGGGTTCTTTCTTATAGCAGATCTGCTGGCAAAGTAATTCTGAGGAGCTTGTTTCTGAAACTTTCTTGAGTCTCTTGACTAAGCCCTCTATACTGACCTTTCTTTGGAGCAAGTATTTATTGGGACATCAATGCATATTAAAAATTTCATCACCTGTCATTGTTTCTGTGCCTTTTTTTTTTTTTTCCCTTTCTCTGTTTGTAGCTGCTTTCAGGGCTCTCCTGATAGCTCAGTTGGTAAAGAATCCACCTGCAGTGCAGGAGACCCCAGTTTGATTCCTGAGTCAGGAAGATCCGCTGAAGAAGGGATAGGCTATCCACGCCAGTATCCCTGGGCTTCCCTTGTGATTCAGCAGGTAAAGAATCCGCCTGCAATATGGAACACCTGGGTTCAATCCCTGGGTTGGGAAGATACTCTGGAGAAGGGAAAGGGTACTTACTCCAGTATTCCGGCCTGTAAAATTCCATGGATTCTATAATCCATGGGTCACTGCTTTCAAGTTCAGGTTTTCTATTTCTCCAGAATTTTCTGTCTGACCGCTGCAACTGTTTTTTCAAATTTAATTGATAAGGAGAAAACACCAGCTGATGCTCCCATTATTCACTCACACTCTTGCTCTACTGTTCATTGAATGCAAAGATGGATCTTGTGTGGCTTCCTTGTTTGAAGCTTTTCCAACCTGTTACCGCATTCATAGCATTGTTCTCTAGAGAATTTCTTTAGGTACAGAATTTATTCTCATTTGTGGTAGAAAGATAGTGAATATAACTCCCAAGTCTTTTTCTGAATGCATTGATTGATAATTGATTAGTTTAAACTTCTTACCAAAGCTGTTTTTATATTATCCTGATTTCCAGGGGAAGTTTTTTGTTCTCCACCCGCCCCCCACCCCCCCACCCCCGCCAGAGGTATTTAAATATCAAGTTTCCCTTCTATGCAGATGCTTAAATAAGAGTCTCTCAGTCATATCTGACTCTTTGTGACTCTGTGGAATATTTAGTGGGTTGTTTGCAAGATGGCAGAATAGAAAGAGTGCACTCATCTTCTCCTGTGAGAACCTGAAAATTGCAACTTGCTGCTGAACAACTGTTGATGAAGAATGTTGGATCCTACCAAAAAAGATACCCCATGTCCAGGGCAAAGGAGAAGCCCCAGCAAGATGGCAGGGGGAGCGAAATCACGTTCAGAATCAAACCCTTAACCTGCCAGAGACGCTCAGAGGGCTCAAACAAATCCTTGTGTGAACCAGGAGGCTCCACAGAGACTGAGCCAGACCTGCATTTGAGTGTTTGTGTGTCTCCTGTGGAGGAATGGGTCAGCAGTGGCCTGTCGCATCTCCAGGGGCTCTGGATGCAGCAGACCTGGGTATGGCATAAGCCCTCTTGAAGGAGGTCACCATTAACTCCACCATAGAGCCACCAGAACTTACACAGGACTGGGAAACAAACACTTGGTGGGCACAAATAGAACCTTGTGCACACCAGAACCCAGGAGAAAGGTGCAGTGACATAAGAGACTGACCCAGACTTGCCTGTATGTGTCCAGGCATCTCTGGCAGAGACGTGGGTCACTGGTGGCCAGGATCGGGGGCACTGACTTCAGGAGTGCATGCACAGGACCTTTTGAAGGAGGTTTCCATCATCTTCATTACCTTCACCATAGTTTGGCTTCAAGTCAAAAAACAGGGAGGGAACACAGCCCCATCCATCAACAGAAAATTGGATTAAAGAGCATTAACCTTACCGATCAGAACAAGACCCAATTTCCCCCTCAGTCAGTCTCTCCCATCAGGAAGCTTCCATAATCTTCTTATCCTTAACCATCAAAGGGAAGACAAAATGAAAGCCACAATCACAGAAAACTAATCAAATTGATCACATTGACAACAGCCTTGTATAACTCAATGAAACTATGAGCCATGCCATGTAGGACCACCCAAGATGGACAGGTCAAGGCGGAGAGTTCTGATAAAACATGGTCCACTGGAGAAGGGAGTGGCAAACCACTTCAGTATTCTTGTCTTGAGAACCCCATGAACAATATGAAAATGCAAAAGATAGGACACTGAGAGATGAACTCCCCAGGTTGGTAGAGGCCCAATGTGTTACTAGAGAACAGTGAAGAAATTACTCTAGAAAGAATGAAGAAATGGAGCCAAAGAAAAACAACAACCAGCTGTGGATGTGACTGGTAATGGAAGTAAAGTTTGATGCTGTAAAGAACAATATTGCATAGGAACCTGGAATGTTAGGTCCATGAAACAAGGTAAATTGGAAATGGTCAAACAGGAGATGGCAAGAGTGAATATCGATGTTTTAGGAATCAGTGAACTAAACTGGACTAGAAAGGGTGAATTTAAATCAGATGACCATTATATCTACTACTGTGTGCAAGAATCCCTTAGAAAAAATGGAATAGCTCTCATAGTCAACAAAAGATTCTGAAATGCAGCACTTGGTTGCAATCTCAAAAATGACTGAATGATCTCTGTTTCCAAGACAAATCATTCAATATCACAGTAATCCATGTCTATGCCCCAACCAGTAATGCTGAAGAAGCTGAAGTTGAACAGTTCTACAAGACCTTCTAGAACTAACACACAAAAAAGACTGAGCCACCAGGGAAGTCCCATTATAGGTCACCTGAATGCAAAAGTAGGAGGTCAAAAGTTACCTGGAGCAATAGGCAAATTTGACTTTGGAGTGAAAAATGAAGCAGGTCAAAGGCTAACAGAGTTTTGCCAAGAGAACGCACTGGTCATAGCAAACACCCTCTTCCAACAACACAAGAGAAGACTCTACACATGGACATCACCAGATGGTCAATATTAAAATCAGATTATATTCTTTGCAGCCAAAGATGGAGAAGTTCTTTTTTTTAACTTATTTATTTTTTAATTGAAGGATAATTGCTTCACAGAATTTTGTTGTATTCTGTCAAACCTCAACATGAATCAGCCATAGGTATACATATCCCCCCTCCCTCTTGAACTTCCCACCCATCTCCCTTCTCATCCCACCCCTCTAGGTTGATAGAGAGCCCCTGTTTGAGTTCCCTGAGACTTACAGCAAATTCTCATTGGCTATCTATTTTACATATGGTGATGTAGGTTTTCATGTTACTGTGTCCAGACATCTTACCCTCTCCTCAACTCAAGGCTAATGTGTTTTTTTTTTTTTTTTTTAACTTTACAATATTGTATTGGTTTTGCCATATATCAAAATGAATCTGCCACAGGTATACATGTGTTCCCCATCCTGAACCCTCCCTCCCTCCTCCCTCCCCATACCATCCCCCTGGGTCGTCCCAGTGCACCAGCCCCAGGTATTTGGTATCAGGCATCGAGCCTGGACTGGCGACTCGTTTCATATAATATATTATACTTATTTCAAAAACATTCTCCCAAATCATCCCACCCTCTCCCTCTCCCAGAGTCCAAAAGACTGTTCTATACATCAGTGTCTCTTTTGCTGTCTTGTATACAGGGTTATTGTTATCATCTTTCTAAATTCCATATATATGTGTTAGTATACTGTATTGGTGTTTTTCTTTCTGGCTTACTCCATTCTGGATAATAGGCTCCAGTTTCATCCACCTCATTAGAACTGATTCAAATGTATTCTTTTTAATGGCTGAATAATACTCCATTGTGTATATGTACCACAGCTTTCTTATCCATTCATCTGCTGATGGACATCTAGGTTGCTTCCATGTCCTGCCTATTATAAACAGTGCTGCAATGAACATTGGGGTACATGTGTCTCATCCAGTTCTGGTTTTCTCAGTGTGTATGCCCAGCAGTGGGATTGCTGGATCATAAGGCAGTTCTATTCCCTGTTTTTTGAGGAATCTCCATACTGTTCTCCATAGTGGCTGTGCTAGTTTGCATTTCCACCAACAGTATAAGAGGGTTCCCTTTTCTCCATACCCTCTCCAGCATTTATTGCTTGTAGACTTTTGGATAGCAGCCATTCTGACTGGCATGAAATGGTACCTCATAGTGGTTTTGATTTGCATTTTTCTGATAATGAGTGATGTTGAGCATCTTTTCATGTGTTTGTTAGCCATCTGTATGTCTTCTTTGAAGAAATGTCTATTTAGTTCTTTGGCCCATTTTTTGATTGGGTCATTTATTTTTCTGGAATTGAGCTGTAGGAGTTGCTTGTATATTTTTGAGATTAGTTGTTTGTCTGTTGCATCATTTGCTATTATTTTCTCCCATTCTGAAGGCTGTCTTTTCACCTTGCTTATAGTTTCCTTTATTGTGCAGAAGCTTTTAAGTTTAATTATGTCCCATTTGTTTATTTTTGCTTTTATTTCCAATATTCTTGGAGGTGGGTCATAGAGGAGCCTGCTGTGATATATGTCAGAGAGTGTTTTGCCTATGTTTTCCTCTGGCAATGGCACCCCACCCCAGTACTTTTGCCTGGAAATCCCATGGACAGAAGATCCTGGTAGGCTCCAGTCCATGGATCACTAAGGTCGGACACGACTGAGCGACTTCACGTTCACTTTTCACTTTCATGCTTGGAGAGGAAATGGCAACCCACTCCAGTGTTCTTGCCTAGAGATCCCAGGGACAGGGGAGCCTGGTGAGCTTCCATCTATGGGGTCGCACAGAGTCGGACACGACTAAAGTGACTTAGCTTAGCAGGAGTTTTATAGTTTCTGGTCTTACATTTAGATCTTTAATCCATTTTGAGTTTATTTTTGTGTTTGGTGTTAGAAAGTGCTCTAGTTTCATTCTTTTACAAGTGTTTGACCAATTTTCCCAGCACCACTTGTTAAAGAGATTGTCTTTAATCCATTGTATATTCTTGCCTCCTTTGTCAAAGATAAGGTGTCCATATGTGCGTGGATTTATCTCTGGGATTTCTATTTTGTTCCATTGATCTGTCTTTCTGTCTTTGTGCCAGTACCATACTGTCTTGATGACTGTGGCTTTGTAGTAGAGCCTGAAGTCAGGCAGGTTGATTCCTCCAGTTGCATTACAGTTAGCAAAAACAAGACCAGGAGCTGACTGTGGCTCAAATCATGAACTCCTTTTTGCAAAATGCAGACTTAAATTGAAGAAAGTAAGGAAAACCACTAGACCATTCAGGTATGACCTAAATCAAATACCTTATGACTATACAGTGGAAGTGACAAATAGATTCAAGGGATTAGATCTGATAGAGTGCCTGAAGAACTATGGACAGAGGTTCCTGACATTGTATAGGAGGTGGTGACCAATAACATTTCAAAGAAAAAGAAATGCAAAAAGTCAAATTGGTTGTCTGAGGAGGCCTTACAAATAGCTAAGATAAGAAGAGAATGGAAAGGAAAAGGAGAAAAGGAAAGATATACCCATCTGAATGCAAAATTCCAAAGAATAGCTAGGAGGTAAGAAAGCCTTCCTCAGGGATCAGTGCAAAGAAATAGAGGAAAACATAGAATGAGAAAGACTGGAAATCTTTTCAAGAAAACAAGATACCAAGAGAACATTTCATGCAAAGATGGACACAATAAAGGACAGAAATAGTATGGACCTAACAGAAGCAGAAGAGATTAAGAAGTGGTGATAAGAATACACAGAAGAACTCAATGAAAGAGATCTTTATGACCCAGATAACCACAATAACATGATCACTCACCTAGAGCCAGACATCCTGGAATGCAGAGTCAATGAAAGAGATCTTTATGACCCAGATAACCACAATAACGTGATCACTCACCTAGAGCCAGACATCCTGGAATGCAGAGTCAAACAGGCCTTAGGAAGCATCACTACAAACAAAGCTAATGGAGGTGATGGAATTCCTATTGAAATTGAACTATTTCAAATCCTAAAAGATTATGCTGTTAACGTGTTGCACTCAATATGCCAGCAAATTTGGGAAACTCAGCAGTGACCACGGGATTGGAAAAGGTCAGGTTTCACTACAAGCCCAAAGAAAAGCAATGCCAAAGAATACTCAAACAACCTCACAATTGCACTCATCTCACATGCTAGCAAAATAATGCTCAAAATTCTCCAAGCCAGGCTTCAACAGTACATGAACTGTGAACTTCCAGATGTTCAAGCTGAATTTATAAAATATAGAAGAACCAAAGATCAAATTGCCAACATTCGTTGGATTATTGAAAAAGCAAGAGAATTCCAGAAAAACATCTACTTCTGATTTATTGACTACAGCAAAGCCTTTTACTTGTGGCTCACAACACACTGTGGAAAATTCTTCAAGAGATGAAAATACCAGACCTTATCTGCCTCCTGAGAAATCTATATGCAGGTTAAGAAGCAAAAGTTAAAACTGGACATGGAACAACAGACTGGTTGCAAATCAGGAAAGGGGTACGCCAAGGCTGTTTATTGTAACCCTGTTTATTTAACTTCTATGCAGAGTACATCATGCAAAATGCCAGGTGGGATGAAGTACAAGCTGGAATCAAGATTGCTGGAAGAAATATCAATAACCTCAAATAAACAGATGACACCACTCTTATGGCAAAAAGTGAAGAAGAACTAAAGAGCCTCTTGATGATGGTGAAAGAAGAGATTGAAAAATTTGGCCTAATACTCAACATTCAGAAAACTAATCTCATGGCATCTGGTCCTGTCACTTCATGGCAAATAGATGGGGAAACAATGGTAACAGTGAGAGACTTTATTTTATTTATTTATTTATTTATGGACTTCCAAATAATTGCAGATGGTGACTACAGTCATGAAATTAAAAGACGCTTGCTCCTTGAAAGAAAAGCTATGACCAATCTAGATAGCATATTTAAAACTGGAAACATTACTTTGCCAACAGAGGTCTGTATGGTCAAAGCTGTGGTTTTTCCAGTAGTCATGCATGGATGTGAGAGCTGGAACATAAAGAAAGCTGAGTGCTGAAGCACTGATGCTTTTGAACTGTGGTTTTAGAGAAGACTCTTGAGACTCCCTTGGACTGCAGGAAATCCACCCTATCAATCCTAAAGGAAATCTGTCTTGAATATTCATTGGAAAGTATGATACTGAAGCTGAAATTCCAATACTTTGGCCACCTGATGTGAAGAACTGACTTATTTGGAAAGATATAAATATTCTAATGGATATTCAGAATTGAATATATTTTGAATTAATGAACAATTTAATATTAAATTCATAGTGTATTTCCCTTAAACCATTTATTAAATCATTTACTAACTTATTGAGATGCTAACTTCATCACACACACACACACACACACACACACACACACAATCGCCAAAGCAAATGCAATTTGGGATATGGAAATTATGGTGGGCCATAGGCAAATCCAAAGAACAAGAAAAGGGAAATTGTTTCTTTTTTTTCAAGAAACGGGGTGGGTTGAAAGGGGCTATAATAACTGACAAGGGATTAATATCCAGAATATTATATATCTCATACATCTCAATAAAATACTCCTCGTCTTTGAGGAAGAGGCAAGAAGGCAAGATCGGAAAGCTTAGGAAATTCTTCCTTCTAACCAAAGGATGAAAAACAAGTATGTGGGTGAAAGTTATCAGGTCTTTTCTGCCAACATGTCCAGCAGCCTCCAAATTTCTAATGAACCACCATACTAAGGAGCCTCAAATAGGAGACTGACACATTCTCCTGGACTATTACATGGTTCATGTTTTGGCAAGAGAGCCTCAAGGTCCGCTTTCCCCTTGGATCACAGTTCCCCACTGAGGGAAGGCAGGACCTGTTTTAGGAGTGAAGTGGTGACTACTCCCTAGGGTGCTGAGTAATGAAGTTATCAAAGGAGGCATTTATGCTAGTGCTGATAGAAAAATACACAGGTTGTAGCTGGTTTAGTGCTATTCAGCTGGAGCACAATACATATTGTTTTTGGGAGTGAGTCTTGTTACTGGTTTAAACAATTTTGGGAGAATGGGAGGAAGATTTGTATGGGAATATGGGAATGGCTGTTTGCAGCAAATTATCTGGACATTTTCTTATGGCCATGATGAAAAATAGGACAAGTGCATTCCAATGTAGCCCAGGACTCACATTTTGGAGAACATGAAACTCTTTTGATGTTTATGACTTGGGCTTCCTTATTTCATAAATAGATTACAGAATATAACTCTCCTGGATCCTAGATAATAGCTACTTATGCTTTTTATCTTATATTCAATTCAGAAATGTGGAGTATTTTTTTTTTTTTTTAACTATGGTCTTTGTATACATGATAGATAAGGATTGTGGAATGGTTATAGGGGAAGTTGCTGAATGGGTAGACAAGATAATGCTGCGGTTGAGAGAAAAGAAAACATTAGCGATATGATATTGCAGAATGTTTATAGGAGGTATCCATAATATCAATCTTCAGAAAGAAGGAAATACTAAAGTTAGGGCTTCTTGTGTGTAATTCTGGGCTATATTTTTACTTTTCCTGTTCATTAATTCTCATAATATTTCAAATTTCAGAGATTTAGGAAACTTTACTTATTTCTCAAAGAAAATGATTAAATATGAACAATATTTATGCTTTTTTACTTCATATCCAGTGCTTTCTTCATGATATAAATTTTATTCCAGCTTCTTTGCTTATATAATATTTTTACCAACTGCTTGACAAATATATATGAATCCATTGTGATGATTCATTCATATCTTAATTTGCTTAATCATTGTTTCTCTCACATATATTTTGAATATGTGATATTTCGAAAAACGCTGATGCTGATGGGGTTAGAAGGATGCATGTGAATACATGTTGCCTGGCACATAAACTTTGTCACCTGAACAGCGACATGGTGTCTGCTTTCTAAGAACTTGATTTTTCCTGAGCAAGTGAGGTCATTATCTATAATTATCTAAAATGTGAGAAGTTCTAGAATATGTTCAGTAAGGGCTGGAATCTTTTTATTCACTGATGTATTCCAAATATCTAATAGAATGTCTGTGACTTACTGTATACTCAATAAATATTTGTTGAACTGAAAGAAGTGCTATGGGAATGAAACTTGAGAGAAGTGTTTTCCTTTGTCCTGAGAGTTCAGAGGATCTGCCCAAAACTAAAACAGGCATTGAAGTGATACAGCATGGTTCACTGCATGCTCAGTGTCCACAGATAAAATCTAGGAGATGGAAGAGACAAATCTGGAATGTAGTGAGAACTGAATTTATCAATAGTCCTTCCCCCCATTCTTACCAAGGATTGGAACACATCATTATAAAGTTTTGGGTAAGAGGTACTCAATAACATATTTAATTTCTCTGCATTCACCACTTCTTCCTGGTTGAACTGTGTCAATACTCTTTACTTGTTTATTCTCCTGTTTCTTGCCACCCTGTCCAAGATTTCTCTCTGTCTGTAATGCCTTGCTTCCCATACTCAGGACCCTATATTCTTGCTGCCCAAATAACTCTTGAAGATATTCAGTTCCAGTTGGTCTTCTCAGGTCAAAAGCAGTAGAAGCAAAAATCTATAGGTTCTTGTCTTGAATGATTTTTTCCCCCCCCTAATTTCCCTTGGGGCCCTACTATGAGAGAGGAAAGCCAAATTATATTGAAGTAAAGAATATGATGGATATATGTGTGTATATATATATATATTTTCATTTTCAGAAACACTGATTCTCTTCAGATTTATATTCTGCCTCTAGAGAAAAATCAAGCCTGTAAAAAACACCAGATATGGAAAGAAAGGGGCCTGAAAAGGTAAAAACAACAACAACAACAACTTTGTTTTCCAACAAAGCTATCAGCCCCTTGTGTTGTATACTCTATGTTCATGGTTTTCCCTGTAAGGTAGAGTAAGAAATATGTTTTAATTCCCACCTATCATGCAGGTGCATATGTACACACACAGCCTAAAACAGAAGATTCACTCTAAAGAAAGGTAACTCATATATTGTGACCTTTCATTCATTTCTCTCATCTATACTGTTGGTATATTAAAACTGCTGGTGTTGATCATTAACTTGATTCTGTAACCTCAGAGATGGGATAAGCATAAAGTCTCAAAATCCCTGTCTTTGAACAGCTGATTCATTTAGTGAGGAAAGAAGCCAGCAAAATAGACAAAAACACCCCCAAACAGCAACAACAAAAAAGCGATAGTCAAAGAAAATCACACCTGTAGTAGCACGCTCCTATGTAGTACATGATATTTTAAGCACTTTCTACATGCTTCCCACATACTTATCTACACATACATTTAATTCTCACATTTGCCATTTTTCAGATGAAGAAACATCATATTCTATTTTTGATAGATTTCAAGCAGAATTATTGAAGAAAAAAATGAATATATTCAAGGGCCTTGATACATTTTGATGAACTTCTTTCCATAAAATTAAAGCTTATTTTTAAACATATTAGCATTAACACTTTTACTAATCATATAATCCACATCACTATTGATAATTTAGTGAGTGCAAATGATCTTTCAGTTTAACTTGCACTACAAATGATGTAAAACTAATTTTTATATATTTGATACATTTTTTTTTTCATAAATCATATGCTAAATACATTTTCTACACCAGAATTTTATTTTCTCCATCAGTTTGTAATACATCTTTATTAATATTAATATTTTGAAATGATTTTGGTAATTTTTAATTTATTATTTGTTTTCTGATATTTCTGATTATGCTTTTGTTGACAATATATGTTTTATTTTATTTAGTCAAATTTTTGGTTATTTACTGCTCTCTGGTATACTGTTTTTAGTTTTGAGCTTAGTTTTTCCATTTTTTTTCCATCAAAAAATATACTTTTTTTCTAATCTTTTAATTTTTTGCATTTTTTTCCTGACATAGCCACAAGAATTTTTGGAAAATTATATTAGTTGGAGACTTATACAATATTTTTTCTATTTATTAAGGAAGTAAAGGGTAAGGGAAAAGAAAATGAAAAGTGGTAGGAGCAATTCTGGTTACTTAAGAATATAGTTATCATGTTTATATATACAGACAGTGAGTCTTTTGGTATCATTGGTTTGAATCAGCTGGAGAATGTTTTCTTATTTTTCTTGAATGTCTGTATTATGATTGTTCAAAGGGGAGAGCATGTTAAATAGTCATAATTCACAGTCTAACTCAATCCCTCTGTATTGAATGCAGTAGAACCTCCCTCCCACTCATCTATTGCAAGTATACAGTCTTTTTTTCTGTATTTTTTTTAAACTGTATATTTATTGTTATATTAACTGTGGTTTGGGGATAGAATTGAGCATGGTAATATACTATCATAGCAAATCTTAAGTTGCTGCTGCTGCTAAGTTGCTTCAGTCGTGTCCGACTCTGTGTGACCCCACAGATGGCAGCCCATGAGGTCACACCCCACCCCCCCACCCCCCATTCCCCCACCGCGCCCCCATTCCTGGGTTTCTCCAGGCAAGAACGCTGGAGTGGGTTGCCATTTCCTTCTCCAAAGCATGGAAGTGAAAAGTGAAAGTGAAGTCGCTCAGTCATGTCCAACTCTTCGCGACCTCATGGACTGCAGCCTACTAGGCTCCTCCGTCCATGGTATTTTCCAGGCAAGAGTACTGGAGTCGGGTGCCATCGCCCTCTCCGTCTCAAGCTGCTAGAAATGTAAAAAAAAATATGTTTAAAATTACTTAACAAAAATTTTTTTTGAAGATCTGTAATGTGTTTCAGAAACACTGAAACATCCCAGAGAAGGACTCAATGAAAATTAAATGGATCCTAATGTTCCAAAGTTTTCCATTTAGTACTTAAAATAAATATACATATAAAAATTAAATCATCAATATATCAATTTCCTTTAAAACAGTCTTTTAAAAATAGCTTAATATACCATGAAATACATGTATTATATTTGTACAAATTAATAGAGTTGTGTGGTCATCACCACAATAAAGTTGTAGGACATTTTGATCATCCCAAAAGATAACCTCCTATCTGTTTGCAGCCAAATTCCATCCTGTCCCCATCCCTAGGTTACAACTAATCTTTCTGCTGATATATATTTTCCTTTTCTACACATTTCATGTAAATAGAATTTCCAATATGTAGTCTTTTGTACTTGACTACTATCATTTAGCATAATATTTTTGAAGATATTTATGCTGTGGTAGGCACCACAGTTCTTCCTTTTACTACTGAATATAATAGTTTTATGGGTATATCAGATTTTGTTTGTCCATAAATTTATTTCTTCATATATTGGGGCACAATAAATTAAATAGTTTTCTCCTTTTGGCTATTATCAATAATGCTGCTACTAAGAACATTCACTAAAAACATTTATGTGGATAGTTTTCACTTCCCTCTGTTATATTCCTGAGAATAAAATTGCTATGTCATTAGCTAAGTTTATAGTTACCATTAGAAGAAACTGTGAAACTCTTTTCAAAAGTGACTGCATAATATGACACTTCCACCAGCAAAATGGGAAGGTTTCAGCCTCTCTGCCTCCTTACCAGCACCTCTTAGTATCTATTGCTTTCATTATAGTCATCCTAGTGCATATGAGCAGTAATCACATTGTGGTTTTAATTTGCATTTCTCTAATGGCAAGTGATGCTGAATGTATCTTTATATACCTCCTAGCCACCGATACACTTTGATGAAATGTCTACTGAAAGAATTTGCCCATTTTTAAACAGCATCCTTCTCTTATTTTAATTGTCGGAGTTATATGTATATTGTGGATGCACATCCCTTATCAGATATATGCTTTGTGAATGCATTTTTTCTGTATGATGTCCTCTTCATTTTCACAATGGTACCCTTTGAAGTGTATATTTTTTCCCATTCCTCTACTTTATTTTTTTTAATTTTATTTAATTTTACAATATTGTATTGGTTTTACCATATATCAAAATGAATCTGCCACAGGTATACATGTGTTCCCCATCCTAAACCCTCCTCCCTCCTCCCTCCCCATACCATCCCGTATTTTTGGACTCGCAATTCTAAGCATTATCTATATGTGTATCTATATGCCAGTACCATGCTTTCTTGATTACTCCATCATTAAAGTCAACTTTAACAATCAGAAAGTATAAATCTTCTATCTTTGCCCTTCATTTTCATAATGATTTTGGTTATTCTAGTTCCTTTCCATATTTATTTTGTGATTACTTTGTCATTTTTTTAGTCTGTAATGAATATATGGATCACTGTGCTCGTAATTATCTCATAATAATGTTGAATCTTCCAATCCATGAACATGGTTGTCTTTTCATTTATTTGGAGCTTTAATTTTTCTCAGCAATGTTTGATGGTTTTGTGTGTATAGATGTTGCTCCTCTTTTGTTAAATTTGATCCTAGTTGTTTTATGCCATTAAAACGGATTTATTTTCTTTGTTTCATTTTTGCATTTTGCATGGTGTGATCCTAATTGTAGGAGGCAGCATAATGTCCTTTCAAAGATGTCCATGTATCAATCCCAGAAATATGCAAATAAGTTAGGTTACACGGAAAAGGAGAATTTAGGCTGGAGATAAAATTAAGTTTGCTAATCCTGTGACCTTCAGCTAGAGAGATTAGTTTATATTATTTGGACTTAACCATGTAAACACAGTGTTCTTAAAAGTGAAAGACAGAATCAGAGTCGGAAAAAGAGAGATAATTTTCCTGGGTTTGAAGAAGGGAGGCGGGGATAATGAACCAGAGGTTCCTAGGAACTAGAAAAGGCAAGATGTTTCCAACATCTCAAGAAAGGAATATAAGCCTGCATACCCTAGATGTGTGTATTTATGTACCTGAATGCATGTACTTCCCTTTCGTTTTCAGGTCTTGGCAGAAAACGTCACCATGGTCACTGAGTTCCTTTTACTGGGTTTTTCAAGTCTTGGTGACACTCAGCTTGTTCTCTTTGTGGTTTTCCTTTTTCTGTACTTAGCCATTCTCAGTGGCAATGTCACTATTGTTACTGTCATCCGCCTGGACAAAAGCCTCCACACACCAATGTACTTCTTCCTCAGCATTCTCTCAACATCAGAGACCTGCTATACCTTCGTCATCCTACCCAAGATGCTCATCAATCTCTTTTCTGTGGACAGAACAATCTCCTTCAACTGTTGTGCCATCCAAATGTTCTTCTTCCTTGGTTTTGCTATGACCAATTGCTTGCTATTGGGAATTATGGGCTATGATCGTTATGCTGCCATCTGTCATCCTTTACATTACCCTATCCTTATGAGTTGGCAGGTGTGTGGAAAATTGGGAGCCCTCTGTGGGATTGGTGGGTTCTTGGCCTCACTAACAGTAGTATATTTAGTTTTCAGCCTCCCTTTCTGTAGTGCCAACAAAGTCAACCATTACTTCTGTGACATCTCACCAGTTATTCGTCTGGCTTGTACAAATACAGATGCTCATGAATTTGTCATATTCATCTGTGGTGTTCTTGTACTCGTGGTCCCATTTTTATTCATTTGTGTTTCTTATATCTGCATTCTGAGGACTATCCTGAAGATCCCCTCTGCTGAAGGCAGACGGAAGGCCTTTTCCACCTGTGCGTCTCATCTCACTGTTGTCATTATTCACTATGGTTGTGCTTCCTATATCTACTTGAGACCAACAGCAAACTATGTGTCTAACAAGGACAGATTAGTAACAGTGACATACACTATTGTCACTCCATTATTAAACCCCATGGTATACAGTCTAAGAAACAAGGATGTTCAAGTTGCTATTAGAAAAGTGTTGGGGAAGAAAGGATCCCTAAAATTACACAATTGATATATTGTTATACTTCAGATTCTGTAATAAATATAGCTTTCTGACAAAGAATATTTCCATATCTTTTTAACTGAGAATTTGTTTTTTGAGAATAGTTGGCACATTTTCTTCTCTCAGTTTTTGTAACTCAATTGCAATATAGACAAGTTCAGATAAAGTTAATTATGTGACACTAATGTCTATTTTTCTTTCAGAACAAGATGCTACTTTGAGGTTTATTGAGTTTAGAATGTTACTGACAGTAAAAGTAATCATATATTTTACCTGATCAGTGTTATAGCCATAGTGAATCAATTAATAATTCTAGTCCACATATTGCAACAGACAGCATTTTTGAAAGCAACATCCAAACATGAAATTAGCCTCATGAGTACGAGTGGGGGAAGACTTATTTACAATTTAAGGAGTTAGCAGCATACCTAAATTCATTCACAGACATAATTCGTTGAGAGTCTTTGCTCATGGCCAACCTTATCTAATCATTTCACTCTATATTACCATTTAATCTTTCTACATTATACATTTGAACATTACAATGTTCCTTTTCACACGTTTGAAAAATTATTGGAGTATATAGTTTACTCACAATGTTGTATTACATATATATATATATATATACATATATACACTATTTTTGCAGTCACATTTAATGGAGATCTATTAATTTCATTTGTTTAGCATCCCACTTTTAGGGATCTTTGTTTGACTCTATGTAAACCAACTGGGGAAATGAATTACAGGAAGTTATCCTTTTGACCACAAGTTTGGACTTGTTCCCTGACTCAGGCAAACCATTTTCTCTAACCCAGTACTAAAAACATGGGTAAACAGAGAGTATGGAAAATCATTGAATGTCAGTTCCCTAAAGAGATGATTTATAAGATCCTAAGAATAAAAGTTTTGTACTTGTTCTAGTTCCTTCAAAAACTCTGGTCATCAAATCTTTCTTCATATACATGAGCAGTCCATAAACTTTCCAAATACTATCATTTTGTTTACTTAAATTCATTAGATGTGGTGTGAAGAACTTTAAGAACATGAGATTTTGCACTCATGGCAAGCTAAAGCACATGCTTTTGAAAATGTGCAATTGTACATTATTTTTCCGTCCTTCCAATATATACATATTTTTAAATAATAGTCAGTTTTACAACTCAGAAATGTCTTTCTCAAGGACATGGGAGCATCCATTTGAAATATGATCATTAAGGAAGACATTGTTCTTAATATCCCATTTTGCATGGGATGAAAGGAATCCAACATTGGTGAGTTCTTGCTACAAGCACAAAATTGCATCCTGTAATAAAGCCATGAGATGTTTATTTTTCCTTTTGATAAAATCAGGTAGTAAACTCAGATGGTATAAAGTTCTCCACTACTTTTCCGCTACCTCATCACAGCCACTGAAAACCTTAGCCCTGTTGGCTGTGGCAAAGTTGCCAAATTCAGACTTAGTATTTCTCCACTACCAAAATAATCTTGAATAAAATTTTCCTTGTCTGTTTAACACAATTTTTGACTTGACATATTTTTTGGCACATTTTTTACTTGACGTAAGGAATAAACAAAAAGCACACTTGTCTCCAGGGCTTCCCTGGTGACTCAATGGTAAAGAATCTGCCTGAAATGCAGGAGCTGCAAGAAAAGACATGGGTTCAATTCCTGGGATAGGAAGATACCCTGAGGGAGGGCATGGCTATCTATTCCAGAATTCTTGCCTAGAGAATCCCATGGACAGAGGATTGCAAAGAGTCAGACAGGACTGAAGCGACTTAGCAAGGCAAACTTGTCTCCAAAGAAAAACAATTTCTCTCTCTTCTAGAATCACTAAGAAAGAGATGAGTTAAATTTAAAAGTCATTCAGGAGGTCCACACATGAAGAGAATAACAGAAAAGTAAACCCATAAAGCAGGATAGAAAAAAACTTTAAAAAAATCACTTTCATGTCAGACTGCTGCACACAAATCTGACCCACATTTTATGAAAGTTGATCAAGGCATTAAGTGCAAAGTCCACTCTGGAGTTTCCTATTTAATTGCTGCAACTTCTGGACATATAGAATTTGATTTCCTAAAGTCTACATACTGTGTCAGATCAGATCAGTCGCTCAGTCGTGTCCGACTTTTTGCGACCCCATGAACTGCAGCACGCCAGGCCTCCCTGTCCATCACCAACTCCCAGAGATCGCTCAGACTCACATCCATCGAGTCAGTGATGCCACCCAGCCATCTCATCCTCTGTCTTCCCCTTCTCCTCCTGCCCCCAATCCCTCCCAGCATCAGAGTCTTCTCCAATGAGTCAACTCTTTGCATGAGGAGGCCAAAATACTGGAGTTTCAGCTTTAGCATCATTCCTTCCAAAGAAATCCCAGGGCTGATCTCCTTCAGAATGGACTGGTTGGATCTCCTTGCAGTCCAAGGGACTCTCAAGAGTCTTCTCCAACACCATAGTTCAAAAGCATCAATTCTTCGGCGCTCAGCCTTCTTCACAGTCCAGCTCTCACATCCATACATGACCACAGGAAAGACCATAGCCTTGACTAGGCGAACCTTTGTTGGTAAAGTAATGTCTCTGCTTTTGAATATGCTTTCTAGGTTGGTCATAACTTTCCTTCCAAGGGGTAAGCGTCTGTAGTAGATGAGTATATCTATGAGTAGATGCAAGAATGCAAATTAATCTATCCTGTCATTATTTTCAAATTACAAAACATAAAATCTGTGCCAGAAGGATATAAATAATTTTTCAAACGTGTAAAAAGGAACATTGTAATGTTCAAATGTATAATGTAGAAAGATTAAATGGTAATATAGAGTGAAATGATTAGATAAGGTTGGCCATGAGCAAAGACTCTCAACGAATTATGTCTGTGAATGAATTTAGGTATGCTGCTAACTCCTTAAATTGTAAATAAGTCTTCCCCCACTCGTACTCATGAGGCTAATTTCATGTTTGGATGTTGCTTTCAAAAATGCTGTCTGTTGCAATATGTGGACTAGAATTATTAATTGATTCACTATGGCTATAACACTGATCAGGTCAAATATATGATTACTTTTACTGTCAGTAACATTCTAAACTCAATAAACCTCAAAGTAGCATCTTGTTCTGAAAGAAAAATAGACATTAGTGTCACATAATTAACTTTATCTGAACTTGTCTATATTGCAATTGAGTTACAAAAACTGAGAGAAGAAAATGTGCCAACTATTCTCAAAAAACAAATTCTCAGTTAAAAAGATATGGAAATATTCTTTGTCAGAAAGCTATATTTATTACAGAATCTGAAGTATAACAATATATCAATTGTGTAATTTTAGGGATCCTTTCTTCCCCAACACTTTTCTAATAGCAACTTGAACATCCTTGTTTCTTAGACTGTATACCATGGGGTTTAATAATGGAGTGACAATAGTGTATGTCACTGTTACTAATCTGTCCTTGTTAGACACATAGTTTGCTGTTGGTCTCAAGTAGATATAGGAAGCACAACCATAGTGAATAATGACAACAGTGAGATGAGACGCACAGGTGGAAAAGGCCTTCCGTCTGCCTTCAGCAGAGGGGATCTTCAGGATAGTCCTCAGAATGCAGATATAAGAAACACAAATGAATAAAAATGGGACCACGAGTACAAGAACACCACAGATGAATATGACAAATTCATGAGCATCTGTATTTGTACAAGCCAGATGAATAACTGGTGAGATGTCACAGAAGTAATGGTTGACTTTGTTGGCACTACAGAAAGGGAGGCTGAAAACTAAATATACTACTGTTAGTGAGGCCAAGAACCCACCAATCCCACAGAGGGCTCCCAATTTTCCACACACCTGCCAACTCATAAGGATAGGGTAATGTAAAGGATGACAGATGGCAGCATAACGATCATAGCCCATAATTCCCAATAGCAAGCAATTGGTCATAGCAAAACCAAGGAAGAAGAACATTTGGATGGCACAACAGTTGAAGGAGATTGTTCTGTCCACAGAAAAGAGATTGATGAGCATCTTGGGTAGGATGACGAAGGTATAGCAGGTCTCTGATGTTGAGAGAATGCTGAGGAAGAAGTACATTGGTGTGTGGAGGCTTTTGTCCAGGCGGATGACAGTAACAATAGTGACATTGCCACTGAGAATGGCTAAGTACAGAAAAAGGAAAACCACAAAGAGAACAAGCTGAGTGTCACCAAGACTTGAAAAACCCAGTAAAAGGAACTCAGTGACCATGGTGACGTTTTCTGCCAAGACCTGAAAACGAAAGGGAAGTACATGCATTCAGGTACATAAATACACAAATCTAGGGTATGCAGGCTTATATTCCTTTCTTGAGATGTTGGAAACATCTTGCCTTTTCTAGTTCCTAGGAACCTCTGGTTCATTATCCCCGCCTCCCTTCTTCAAACCCAGGAAAACTATCTCTCTTTTTCCGACTCTGATTCTGTCTTTCACTTTTAAGAACACTGTGTTTACATGGTTAAGTCCAAATAATATAAACTAATCTCTCTAGCTGAAGGTCACAGGATTAGCAAACTTAATTTTATCTCCAGCCTAAATTCTCCTTTTTCGTGTAACCTAACTTATTTGCATATTTCTGGGATTGATACACGGACATCTTTGAAAGGACATTATGCTGCCTCCTACAATTAGGATCACACCATGCAAAATGCAAAAATGAAACAAAGAAAATAAATCCGTTTTAATGGCATAAAACAACTAGGATCAAATTTAACAAAAGAGGAGCAACATCTATACACACAAAACCATCAAACATTGCTGAGAAAAATTAAAGCTCCAAATAAATGAAAAGACAACCATGTTCATGGATTGGAAGATTCAACATTATTATGAGATAATTACGAGCACAGTGATCCATATATTCATTACAGACTAAAAAAATGACAAAGTAATCACAAAATAAATATGGAAAGGAACTAGAATAACCAAAATCATTATGAAAATGAAGGGCAAAGATAGAAGATTTATACTTTCTGATTGTTAAAGTTGACTTTAATGATGGAGTAATCAAGAAAGCATGGTACTGGCATATAGATACACATATAGATAATGCTTAGAATTGCGAGTCCAAAAATACGAGATGGTATGGGGAGGGAGGAGGGAGGAGGGTTCAGGATGGGGAACACATGTATACCTGTGGCAGATTCATTTTGATATATGGCAAAACCAATACAATATTGTAAAGTTAAATAAAATTAAATTAAAATAAAAAAAAATGTACTGATTTGCATCACCTTGCAAGAGTGCCATTTTATTTTTAGTGCAAAATTTTTATTTAAAAAGATGTAGTTTTATACAGCTGATAGACCAACCTATATCCAAACTTTTATAAAAGATTATTAACTACTCTTAGCACACAGACATACCCCCAGATACTTCCAGCAGTTCATTTTCAGCCTTCAAAGAGCCAGTGTATTTTTATATTATGTCTTCTGTGGTCTTATTTTTAATGGCTCAACTGTCTAATGCAATTGAGTAGAGGTTTACACTGAGAAATTATAGTTTAGGCCTTATTCTCCATGAAGTATTACTATTAACCTATGTTCAGACTGCTTCCCTCCACCAATGTGAACAACTTTTTCCCCCCAAACAGTGTTAAAAGCCACTTTACAACACTTGACTTTACATGATGTAGATTCACTGTTATTACATATAGATCCAAGTAAATCAAAGTTTTGGGTGAATGTGGTGAGAAGCGTGAGCTCTTTGTTGTTTTGTTTTACCTAGAACATTAATTTATCCAGAATGGCAGCTTTAGCAGATGGTCACAATCCATTTTCTAAATCAGATTTTTATTATATGAATCCAAAGTATCCTAGCTCTTTTTCAAAGATGGTCTTTAGAAATAGTGATGATGTACTTTTTTTAAGTTGTTGCAATATTAGAGATGCCATTTTCACCTTTTCTTAAAAGATGCATTTTGTTAGCAGGTTTGTGAAGTTCTCGCAAACTGATATTACAGGAACATTTTAAATAAATTCTCAGGCATGTTTGCAAATACGGCACATGTTGTGTACATGTTAGGAAATTTTACTTTTATTAATATTTTTAAAGTCTGCCTAATGAAAAACATTCCACTATTATAATACATAATGCTCAGCTTTTCATAGAGAAATATTTAATTGTATTTTATGTTTATACAGGTATTTCACACAGTACGTTCTTTATAAAGCAGCCACTATAACTTGATAAGTCATTGCACTACTTTAAAAAACTTTAGTAATATCATGAATTTAATTTGCTTAAGATTTAGTACATTTCATAACTCTTGACAAACTGCATTGGGAAAAGAAGGCTTCGTTAATAGTTAGTCTCCCTCACCCCATACCTACCCCCCCAGCAAAGCACTATCTTTATTTGGAATGGTATTCTGTTTTATGATGTGTTTTCAAATAGAGTTCAAAATTTGCAACTCAGTCCAACAAAACAAATCTGTTGAGCTTTAAAACATATTTGAAATAATATTTAAATAGGCATTTAAAATTATGGATTAATGTTTTTAAATTTATGCATAATAATTTTGCACTGTAAAATAATTCCCTTCCCCGGTTCCCTGTCTGCCATTCTGAATATGCTTATTAAAATATTTTTTTAAACACACACACACACACACAAAATAATGTAGAGGAATGGGAAAAAATATACACTTCAAAGGGTACCATTGTGAAAATGAAGAGAACATCATACAGAAAAAATGCATTCACAAAGCATGTATCTGATAAGGGATTTGCATCCACAATATACATATAACTCCTACAATTAAAATAAGAGAAGGATGCTGTTTAAAAATGGGCAAATTCTTTCAGTAGACATTTCATCAAAGTGTATCGGTGGCTAGGAGGTATATAAAGATACATTCAGCATCACTTGCCATTAGAGAAATGCAAATTAAAACCACAATGTGATTACTGCTCATATGCACTAGGATGACTATAATGAAAGCAATAGATACTAAGAGGTGCTGGTAAGGAGGCAGAGAGGCTTAAACCTTCCCATTTTGCTGGTGGAAGTGTCATATTATGCAGTCACTTTTGAAAAGAGTTTCACAGTCTCTTCTAATGGTAACTATAAACTTAGCTAATGACATAGCAATTTTATTCTCAGGAATATAACAGAGGGAAGTAGATACTATCCACATAAATGTTTTTAGTGAATGTTCTTAGTAGCAGCATTATTGATAATAGCCAAAAGGAGAAAACTATTTAATTTATTGTGCCCCAATATATGAAGAAATAAATTTATGGACAAACAATATCTGATATACCCATAAAACTGACTATTATATTCAGTAGTAAAAGGAAGAACTGTGGTGCCTACCACAGCATAAATATCTTCAAAAATATTATGCTAAATGATAGTAGTCAAGTACAAAAGACTACATATTGGAAATTCTATTTACATGAAGTTTGTAGAAAAGGAAAATACTGCATATAAGGAGATATCTTTTTTTTCTATAATTCCAAAACTATCCATTTTTAATAAAATAAATTAATATGTCCTGAACACTTACTAAGTGTTAGACACTATTTTAGTTACAGAATACATTAGTAAGCAAAAATAAAGAACCTTGCCTTCATGGAGTTTATAATCTATTGCAGATAAATGAAACATAAACAATAAGTAGGATATATTAGTAAATTATATGTTAGAAGATCATGTGTTCCATGGGGGAGAAAGTAAGGCAAGAGAGCAAAGGTATTGGTGGTGATGATTTTAACAAGGTGTACAAGAAGATCTCATTAAGAAGGGGCCATTCTAGCAAATACTTGAAAGAAGTGAAAAAGAAGATTATGACTGCATATATTTTCCCTCCTTTTTGTCGCCTTTCATCAGCTAAAATTTAGTATCCATCCATGAACAAAAGTACCTCTCGGGGAGTTAGGGGATCCAGGGAGAGTTTTTCCCACCTGTGCACTGAATGACAGGTAGATAAACCTTATGTGTTATGAAACTGGCAGGTGTCTGTGGATTGGTTTTGGCCCCTCTTTGTTACAGTTGGGGAGCACCTGCAAAGCACTGACTTGGGCATATAGCCAAGGATAAAAGAGCCATTGTAGAAGTCCTGGTTTACAGAGGAAAGATGCCAGCACTCTGTTGAAGCAAAAAACAAAACAAAACAAACCCACAAAATACTTGCATTGAATATGGAAGAAGACATTTTTCAACGCCACCCCTCCCCTAGGTGTCACAGCTTGGAACTGAACTAGCTGGCAACAACTCTCCTGAGGAAAATGGGAGTGAAATGACTGAGTGCCCATGTTCCTCAGCTGTGTGGGATGCTGCTGGAGGAAAGTTTTTCTCTCCTAAAGCACCCAGGGTACAGGCAAGACTTTCATGATTAGATGGGGAGAGGGGATCAGGAAAGGCAGATACGAATATGAGAGCATGTTTAAGGGATCTGGTTTCTGTTGACTGATTCAAGACTCTAGCAGCAAGTCCACATACAAGCTTTTGGAAAACCTCACTTGACGATCTCCCCTAACTGGCCCATGGGTACCCCAAATACCCAAGTACCAAGCCCAAATCTCCCCTGACTTTTCAGCCAGCTCCTTTTGAACGATCCTAAAATGACTGTGAGAGTGAGCTATGGTATTTAAAGAAGACAAGAAAACAGTCTATGGGCGAGGGACAAAACACAAAGTTGGGCTATAGCACCACCTTCAGGAAAATATCTGATGGGATATGCTAAAAGATCAAGAGAAGACATGCAAAATTAAGAATTCTGCTACTTAAAACACAATGGATGATACAAATTGCAATATTGGATGAAGCTTGAAAACACACTAAGTGAAAGAAGCCAGTCATGTATGACCACATCATATAAGATTCCATTAATATAACACGTCCAGAATAGGCAAACTTATAGAAACAGAAAGTAGGTTAGTAATTGCCTAGGGATGAGAGTTGAGTGGGAAGACAGGGGCATGTAGGCTAAAGGTGTGGCTTAATTTCTTAGGCTAATAAAATGTTCTAAAACCGATTGTACTTATGGGTGTATAACTATGTGAACATACTAAAAGCTATTGAATTGGACTCTTTAAATGATTGATTTCTATGGTACATGGATTATATCTCAACAAAGCTGTTAAAAGAACAATTCTGCTACATGAGGGAGCATGGAGCAGATGTTCCCATGCAAGGTCAGGAAAGTCCAGTGTATAAGTAGGACCAACAAATATATCTTCCACCTGAAGACAGTTAGTAAGGAATGCGGAGGTTACAACTCCTTCAAGTGCCAAACAGCAAGTACAATTTCAAGATATGCGAAGAGTCAAGGAAACATGACTTGATCAAATGATCACAATAATCCTCTAGTAACTGAGGCCAAAGGTACAAAGATATGTGAATTGCCCAAAAAATAATTCAAAATGACTTTTTTTGAAGAAACTTAATCATTTCATACTTTGGCCACCTCATGCGAAGAGTTGACTCATTGGAAAAAAGACTTGATGCTGGGAGGGGTTGGGGGCAGGAGGAGAAGGGGACAACAGAGGATGAGATGGCTGGATGGCATCACTGACTCGATGGATGTGAGTCTGAGTGAACTCCAGGAGTTGGTGATGGACAGGGAGGCCTGGTGTGCTGCAATTCATGGGGTCGCAAATAGTCGGACATGACTGAGTGACTGAACTGAACTGAAGGCAAGGGTGTGTGAGAGAGCCCTTTGTTTGTGTGTCCATGAAAAGAGGAAGGAGGGCAAAATGTTTAGTTCTAACTTGTGAGCACAGGCTCAAGGCCAAATTAATTTTATGGTCATATAGGAAACAAAAAAAAAAAAGAGGAAGAATAAACTGCCAGAAGGAGAATCATTCTAATATACATGACCTGTTCATACACAGTGATCCTTCCCACTTGTGAGTGTTATGCTATCTGACTCAAAATGATGGTATCCATAAGTCTTGGGAAAGAACAAAGCAAAAGGTGGAAGGCTTTCCTGTTCCTCCTCCTTCAACACTGTATTATGGCAGGATGAGGATTAACTACACCATATGATATAAAGGCCATTTACATCATACTTATATTTTTTACACAGATGTTAATGAGCCTACAGTTAATTTTTTAAAAATCTTGGATTGAAGATGAATACTTGTGCATTCTAAAATCTATTAAGAAAGTCATAGTCTTCACAAAGGGTCATGCAAGAGCATTGTAGGAGCATTAAAACAGGAAGTGAGTGATGTGGGATCAGTATTAATTCTACTCACTAACAGGAAAGGCATTTTAATTTTCTGAAAGTCAGTTTTCTGATCTATAAAAAGTTGATTATAATATATCCTTCCTAGGTCTGCTCTAATGTTCAAGTACGGTGACATTTTTAAACAGAAGCACATAAGTACAAATTGGACAATTGACACATTAAACTGATTCACATGAGAGGTTATCAGTTTATTTCCTTTTCATGAGGCAACTTGATAGGCTGGAAGTCTGGGCTGAGCAATGGGACTAAAGAAAAGACAACTTGATGGCCAAATTAAATTTGCTTTGTCCCTGGGGTTTCATGGGTGGCACTAGTGGTAAAGAACCTGCTGGTCAGTTTAGGAGATTTTGATCCCTGGGTTGGGAGGATCCCCTGGAGGAGGAAATGACAACCCATTCCAGTATTCCTGTCTGGAGAATCCCATGGACAGAGGAGGCTTATGTGCTACCGTCCATGCCGTAACAAAGATTCGGACATGAATGAAGTGACTTGGCATGCACTATGATCTTCAGGCCCCTCCTTCAGGAAATTTCAAGCTTCAGAGAAATGAAGTAGGCTTGCATTCTTAGCAGACAAGCTCAGCATCCCATATTAAATCAGGGCTTGTGAATAAAACATTCCAGTTTCTACCCTCTTCCTGCAATCCCTGAGAGTATATAACATTGATGAGGAAACTTGTGGAAGAAAATAATAAGAAATGGAACGATTCTGTCAGAAGACCTTTATTAACAAGTCGATCTTGGAAAAAAATAAATAAAGCAAGGAGGCAGCTTTCTCCAAGGAGCTCCTTGTTTGCTCTCACTTCTGTAGGAACATAAGCAAAATGTTCAACTCAAAATCTGGCTTGAAGTGCACATGAAGATCCCCAAGCTTCCTGAGACAGATGCTGTTTACTCTTTATACAGACTTTTCTACTTAATGGAGTGGTTAAACTTAGCCTGCTTTTCTCATTCAGTCTGTGTGATTTTAGGTCTTCTCTTTAACCAGTGTCCTTGTGAATATATTTAAGGAATTCTAACTAAATTTGGATTTGTACTGGTGCATAAAAAAAAAAAAAAAAAAAACAGTTCTCAATACACTAGAAACATAGAAATGGATAACTTTTTGCATAATATTCTTATTTGAACATTGGATATAACTTATGCACCAAAAATTGTAACTTTACAAATGCCATCTCATTTAAAAATCGTGTCCTAAGCTAAGCCAAAGACATTGAAGGGTGTTTGTTCTTTATAAAGACTGAATATTATTTGATTATTTTGTCTACTCATTCTGCTTTATAAATACGAATAATGTTTTCCATCTATAGGTTAATATTTATTGGAGAATAGAATAAAAAATTAAGATTTGGAAAAAATTATAAAATAATACAAATTATGATCTGACTATCCTAACATCCAGAAAAGGGAGCAATAAAGAGAAGGAGCTTTCTGTGTTGCCAAACAAGAGAGTTAATATTGTACCGTATTTTGCATGCTTACAATCTGGTTGAGATTGGGTAATCGTGTTTGCAAGAGTATAAAATTCTGAATCTGTATATATTTTCCTACAGTAGCCATCCAATATTTTTCTGTCAATCACGAGGACTTCAGTAGACAATAATATGTGACCATGACAAGATACTATTTTTTTTTTTTAATAACTGAGAAATATCTCTGTTCTTGAACACTGCTCATTGCTTGATCATTTTTACTCAGGGAATTTTCCCCCATGTATTTAAAAATACAGAATCTAGGTTAATGTCATGATAAACAAATTGTTCTTCCCACAACTCTTTGAAGAGCTGATTTGAACTCTTTATTTCTCAAACTGTAAATCATAGGATTGAACAATGGTGTTACGATTGTGTAGGTAACTGATATGAGAGCATCCTGGCTTGAGGAATAGTTGGATTTAAGCCTTAAGTAGATAAAGGAGGCACAGCCATAATGGACAATGACAATAATGAGGTGAGAAGCACAGGTGGAAAAAGCTTTGTACCTGCCTAATGTGGAAGGAAATTGGAGTATGGCAGAGATAATGTGAATATAGGATACCAAAATCAACAGTAGGGGGATAATCAGGACCAATGCACAGAGCATGATAATGACAATCTGACTAAAGTGGGTATGGTAAGATGCTACCTTAAGAACAGGAGAGATGTCACAGAAGAAGTGGTGTAGTTGGTTAGAGGAGTGAAAGGGCAGGTGAAATACCAAGGATGTGATGATCTGTGCGACAGTAAAGCCACAGGCACAGGCAGCAGCCACTAGTCCCATGCACACCCCATGCCCCATGAGCACTGTGTAGCGCAGAGGGTCACAGATGGCCACGTAGCGATCATAACCCATGGCTGCCAGCAGGAAGGAGTGAGAGCAACCTAGAAAGAGGAAGGAAAACATCTGGATGGCACAGCCCAGGAAGGAGATGGCCTTCTTCTGGGCCAGCAGGTCAACCAGCATCTTGGGTACAATGACGAAGGTGTAACAAGTCTCAAAACAGGAGATTACAGTAAGGAAGAAGTACATGGGGGTGTGGAGGGCTCTGTCCAGCACAATGGTGGAGATGATGATGGCATTGGTGCCCAGGGTGAAGAGGTAGACCAGCAGGAAGGCAGCAAAGAGCAGCTGCTGTAGCCCAGCCAGAGAGGAGAAGCCGAGGAAGACAAACTCTCTCACTAAGGTCTCATTGACACATTCCATGGAAGATGCATCATCAGGAGACAATCTGAGAGAGAAGACAATGACAAGAAAAATCCCTGAAAAACAGAAGAATCCCAAGAAACTGGTGATCATAGAGCATGTATTCTCAGGTTTTGAGTTTACTCATTCTTCTTGGTTTTTGTAAGACATGAAGAAGCATCTAAAATTATTCATCATAGGAAAGCTTTCTTGACATTTCTTTTTTACAGATGTATAAATATTTCAGGAAGCCAGTTGCATCTCCTGATTTCCGGAGGAAAGTGTTGTGTTGACCTTGATGTTTTCTGCTTGTATAGTTATACCATTCCATCTCCCCAACTCACATATCTTTTCTTCCTCCATTTATCCCCCTGATTCTTTGTTCAGTGCCTAACACAATGATTTTTATTGCTTAGAAGGTACATTTATTACTAAATAATTACTATTATGTTTCTAATTCCAAGATCCTTGATTCTCAAGACTATGAATACATTTATACAAAAATAATCTTAAATTTTATCCTTGAAAACACATGTAAAATTGAGTACTGTAGGAATAAAATGAATTTTGAATTTAGATAGATATAAGCTTTAATCCTGACTCTGGCATGTTCTTGTGGTAAGATCATAAATTCTCTAAGTCCTACTTTCTCATTTGTATCATGAGAAAAGTAATTCTTACCTTCTAGGGTTATACAGTAAATTAATTGGGACCATGCATTACAAAAGAGACATTCAATACATAGTGCTTAATAAATAATTCCATCTAATCACTATTATGTTGTTCTTCAGGAATTAGAAATATTTTCATCACGGATAAAATGAGCATTTATTTAACTCATGGCAAGTTGTTGAAGCTGCCTTTCTGTACTTTCTCAGGGGTGCAGAGGGGATTTAAGAGAGATTGACATTCCTCTGAGTTCTCCAAGCTTGATTAAAAATAACTTGGTCTTACTGGAGTTCTGTTCTGCACTGGAAGGGAGGCAAGGTGACTGATTTTGAAGTTCCAAGCAAGTTCTTTGGTATTTGGTTCTCTGTAGTCTGAGTCACCCAGGCAGGTTATTTACACCTTGCAGAGAGCAAGGGAGGTTTCCCAAGATTCCTATTTTGGAGGGTGGGGGTATATAGGATAAATTTAGAAGATAAACTTGTATTGCATAGTCAGACTTAGTCATATACAAATAACAATTTAGAAGTTTCTCATTGCAGATGCTCTGTAAATCAATGATGCACACTTTATATATGTTTTAGTCTACATATTTATAAATCAGCATCAGCTCTTTGGAAATAAAAGCATGAAACTGCTAGTCACTCAGTTGTGTTTGACTTTTTGAGACTCTATGGACTGTAGCCCACCAGGAATCTCTGCCCATGGCATTCTCCAGGCAAGGATGCTGGAGTTGGTAACCATTCCCTTCTCCAGGGGATGTTCCCAACCTAGAGACTGAGCACAGGTCTCCTGCATTGCAGGCAGATTCTTTATCATCTGAGATACCAGGGAAGTCTTTTATTGAGTTCTTAAAGATAAGAGATTAAGCACAAGCTGGAATCAAGATTTCTGGGAGAAATATCAATAAACTCAGATATGAAGATGACACCACCGTTATGGCAGAAAGTGAGGAGGAACTGAAGAGCCTCTTAATGAAAGTGAAAGAGGAGAGTGAAAAAGTTGGCTTAAAACTCAGCATTCAGAAAACGAAGATCAAGTCATCTGGTCCCATCACTTTATGGCAAATAGATGGGGAAACAGTGGCAACTGTGACACAATTTATTTTGGGAGGCTCCAAAATCACTGCAGATGGTGCCTGCAGTCATGAAATTAAAAGATGCTTGCTCCTTGGAAGGAAAGTTATGATCAACCTAGATAGCTTATTAAAAAGCAGAGACATTGCTTTGCAACAAAGGTCCATCTAGTCAAAGCTATGGATTTCCCAGTAGTCATGTACAGATATGAGAGTTGAAATATAGAGAAATCTGAGTGCTGAAAAATGGATGCTTTTGAACTGTGGTACTGGAGAAGACTCTTGAGTCTCATGGTCTGCAAGGAGATGCAACCAGTCCATCCTAAAGGAAATCAGTCCTGAATATTCATTGGAAGAGCTGATGTTGAAGCTGAAACTCCAATACTTTGGCCACCTGTTGTGAAGAACTGACTCATATGAAAAGACCCTGAGGCTGGGAAAGATTGAAGATGAAAGGAGAAGGGGATGACAGAGGATGAGATGGCTGGATGGCATCACTGACTCAATGGGTATGAGTTTGAGTAAACTCTGGGAATTGGTGATGGACAGGGAGTCCTGGTGTGCTGAAGTCCATGGGGTCACAAAGAATCAGACATGTCTGAGCAACTGAATTGAACTGAATTGAAAGGTTAGAGTAGATTACTTAATAATATCCATATTTTATGGCTTTATAATTTTTATTATATTTTAAGTATTACAGTTATAAATATGAATAAAATAATTTTTCCTTTCTCATGGAAGCGATAATAAAATAGTTAGCCATATTGTAAGACATACTGTCATAAATATCATCAGGGAACAAGCAACATATCTTGAAAATCTTGAGAAAAAATAAGCAACTTCATGGAAATCTTTGAAGAGCAAATGCCATTTGAATGTCACCTATAAACATTTTGATAAAAATATGGACTGAGTGTCAGTGTCACTCTTTATGTAAACCTTGTGATGTAGCTGACTAATTTCCCTTAATGTTGATTAGCCCTTCAGAATTGAACAAATACCTGTTGTTTTGTTGTCAGGCATAGAGATACGTCATTTTTACAAAGGAAATACCTAAATTTACATAGTTCTGTGAACTGAGAGATACTCCTTTCTTCTCTTTTTCTTCCTACTTTCTTTACCAAAACTGTCACACTGAGGTCACAAACTCAAAAACAAATAAAAAACCCAATTCAGTTAACTTCTTTGGAGATCATCATCTCCAATATTAGTCCATCTGTATTGCTTTTAACATTTCCAGGAAGAAAAAATAGGATATAATTTTGGTATCAGCTTATCAACAAAAATTTAGATCCATTATATAGAAATATAACATGAACTATCATTTATCATGTTTTTCATAATGCAGATAGGGTGAAAATACTGTTATATTTTGGTCTCTTATTTGGTCCTCATCATGATCTCATGAGGTCCTCATCATGAGGTAGGTATGACTTTTGACTTCTTCACTGTAAGAGAGAATAATTTGAGAATCAAAGTGTTTGGAGACTCCTTTCAAATTCACACAGCTAGTAGAACAAGCACCAAACTATGAATATTCTGACTGGCATAGGAGTAAAATGTGTGTGTGTGTGTGTGCATGAGCGTGCATGCGTGTGTGTGTGTGTGTATTGATGAGGAAGGAAAAATAGTATTCTGTCACCTCCTTACATAGGATGGTATTTTAACAAAAGGTTTCCTCCCTAGAGAAGGAATTGGCAACCCACTTCTGTATTCTTGCTTGGAAAATTCCATGGACAGAGGAGCCTGGCGAGCTAAAGTTCATGGGGTCCTAAAGAGTTGGCCACGACTGAGCACATTTGCACATCAGATCAGATCAGTCGCTCAGTCGTGTCCGACTCTTTGCAACCCCATGAACCACAGCACGCCAGGCCTCCCTGTCCATCACCAGCTCCCGGAGGTCACTCAACTCGCATCCATCGAGTCAGTGATGCCATCCAGCCATCTCATCCTCTGTCGTCCCCTTCTCCTCCTGCCCTCAATCCCTCCCAGCATCAGAGTCTTCTCCAATGAGTCAACTCTTCGCATGAGGTGGCCAAAATACTGGAGTTTCAGCTTTAGCTCTTCCTTCTAAAGAAATCAGGTTGGCTCCTTCAGTGGACTGGTTGGATCTCGCGTCAAGCTCTCAGGTCTTCTCAACACCAATTCAAACATCATTCTTCGGCGCTCAGCCTTCTTCACATCCACTCTCACATCCATACATGACCAAGAGACCATAGCCTTAACTAGGCGAACCTTTATTGGTAAAGTAATGTCTCTGCTTTTGAATATGCTATCTAGGTTGGTCATAACTTTCCTTCCAAGGAGCAAGCGTCTTTTACTTGCTTTTACAAGCGTCACCATCTGCAGTGATTTTGGAGCCCAGAAAAACAAAGTCTGACACTGTTTCCACTGTTTCCCCATCTATTTCCCATGCAGTGATGGGACCAGATGCCATGATCTTCGTTTTCTGAATGTTGAGCTTTAAGCCAACCTTTTCACTCTCCACTTTCAATTTCATCAAGAGGCTTTTTAGCCCCTCTTCACTTTCTGCCAAAAGAGTGCACATTTGCACATACTGTGATCTAAAATAGTTGTTTCCTTTCTGTATTCCTTCCAGAAGAGTTTGAGACTTCCAGTTCTTCCACATCCTTACTAATATATTTAGTCTTCTTAAACTTTTGATGTTTTTAATAAATGTGTAGCATTAACAAACAAAAAAAAAAGAATAAAGGAAAAAAGGATTCTTGTTACAATTTTGTTACAGGCTCAAGTCCCAGCCCCACTGTGTATTAGCTATAGGACTTCAACATGTCTGAAGTACTTTCCTCTTTCTTATAATAGGGTTCATTCTGATACCAGCTAACTTAATTTTCAAAGTTTGTTCAAAATGAATAAGAGAATATCATTGCAAATCTTAAATATTACACAAATATTAGTTCTGTAATTGTAATTTAGAGTTGAAAAGGGGAGACAGTTTTGAGAATATTTCTCTTATACTGCTTGGTAGACTCCATTGATTTCAGGAAGGGTATATAAGATAAAGATGATTTCCATTCCCAAGACAGAGAAAGGCATATTGCATTTTTGCCCTTGTTTCTTACTCAAGAAGATCTACAGAAAACTGGGGTCATAAATGTTATGTATAGCTGTGACAAAGTGAAAATGCTAATTGCTCATTCCTGCCTGACTCTTTACAACCCAGTAGACTGTGGCCCATCAGGCTCCTCTGTCCATGGAATTCTCCAGGCAAGAACACTGGAGTGGGTTGCCATTTCCTCCTCCACAGGACCTTCTTGATCCAGGGATCGAACCCAATCCACGTCTCTTATGTCTCCTGCATTGGGAGGCAGGTTCTTTACCACTAATGCCATTCAAGTGAAATAAGCCAGACACAGCAGGACAAATTCCATTTGTAAATGTTATCTAAAATAGTCAAATTCACAGAAAGAGAAAGTCAAATAGTGACTGCCAGGGCCTGGGGCAAGGAAGAGAAAGAGGAAGTGGCTGTTCATTAGTGTTAAGTTTCAGTTATGTGAGATGAATGTGTTTTAGAGATCTGTCGTATAATATTGTACCTATAGCTAACATTTTGTTATTGTATACGTAAACATTTACTAAGAGGGTAGATCTCAAGTTTGTTGTTCTTACTAAAATGAAACAAAAGTTTTGTGAATAAAGTGTTGTTGACTGTACTTTTGAATTAAATCAAAACTGAGACTGTGTCTATGTAAATTTAGGAAGAGCAATGAGATAATTAATTTAACATATGTATAAAATATACATGCGTAGTTCTATAAAAGTTCATTTTAAAATTTCATTAATCCTGATTAACATTATTTGGAGTCCTCATCCTTGGGTATGGTTATCTCTTTCTTTCACTGTCACTGCACCAGTATGGGCCCCTCAACCTTCTCTGTCTCTTACCTGAGCTGAGAAAGCACACGTCCTGCTGGGGACTAGATGTTTACTCTTATTCCCTGTCCATTGTCCAGTTGCTCATTCCTGTAGGTGCTCAGTCCAATGTGTTGTCTGTTGTTCATAGATGGGTCCCCATTTGCCTTTCCCTTTCCCTAAGAAAAGCCAGAGGCACAGAGACTATAGGAGCTAGAGTCCAGTTGAAATGGGAAACGGGAAAAGATCAAAACAGGGCAGAAGCTACTGATCTCTACTCAGGGGTAGAGATATGATGATGGTCTGGGGACTAAGATCCAGACCAAAATCAAAAGTAACTAATTTCTTCTTGACATTTTGTGCCAACTGACCAAAGACCATAAGTCATATCTATTAGTGACCACAAAAGTATGGCACTTTCATTGCATTTATTGGTAGTGGGAGGTTTATCTGTGGGTCTCCTGATGCCAGAGTCATTGCCATGGAGACATTGCACTGGGTTTAATTAAACAGCTGAATTGATTGTGGAAAGTAGAGGCAAGTTATCAAATGCCAAATTGCTCCAAATTGTACTCAAGCATTAGGGCTTGGGGAGTGGAAGGCTCTAAGCCACTCTCAGATGTAGCAATTTTCAAAAATTGACTATTTTAAATTGCTTTCTCAATTTTATGTTACCAAAGGATTGAAAGGTGTAATTCATGATGATAGGTACATTATAAAGCATGTTTGTTCAGTGTAAAATGTGCTTTTGCACTTATAGTTGGGAATATATCTTTCTGTTAGGCTGAGAGGGCCAAATGAGCAATGTTGCTTTTACAGTAAAGGCCCAGGTCAGGAAAAGTTGAAAGGAGATTGATTTCACCATTAACCATTGAGTTCATTTTTTCTGCTTTTTATTCCATTATCCAGAAACTAATATAGCATACTGTTATACACATAGGAGACACTAAAGATGTACTGAATGTTGGATGAATAAATGGTCACAGGTAGCATTATCCCTGGAGAAGGCAATGGCACCTCACTCCAGTACTCTTGCCTGGAAAATCCCATGGATGGAGGAGCCTGGTAGGCTGCAGTCCATGGAGTCGCTAAGAGTCAGGAACGACTGAGTGACTTCACTTTCACTTTTCACTTTCATGCATAGGGGCAGGACATGGCATCTCACTCCAGTATTCTTGCCTGGAGAATCAGGGACAGAGGAGCCTAGGGGGCTACCATCTATGGGGTCACACAGAGTCAGACACAACTGAAGCGACTTAGCAGCAGCATTATCCCAATTATATAAATGACCTCTTAGTTTAAACAAAAATATCATCATTTATTTTCCAGTTTCCAAAATTTCTGGTTTCTACTTGCCTGTGGCTAAGCTAGAAATGGTTGATTTCAAAAGCAATGTCAATAAATGTTAAAGTCCCCTAACAATGGCTTGATGCATAGTAAGAATTCATCAACTATCTGATAAATTGAGAAATAATGATATTGAGAACAAACGTGAAAACAAAGGAATAACAAAAAAAATAAGAGAGATAGAGAAATAATGTCCCAAAAGAAGTAAGAAAAGTGAAATTTTAGATATCTGATTCTGAATGCCAAGCATTTTTGTTGTTGTTGTTGTTATTGGTGTCCATAATTTACTCCAAATGCATGTAGTTTTTTTTAAACTTTTTTTTTTTTAATATATGATAGAGATGGGAAAAGCTGTACATATTTAATGTATACAACTTGATGAATTTGATATAAATATATATCCATGACCAGACAACCTTACCTGCCTCCTGCTAAAACTATATGCAGGACAAGAAGCAACCACTAGAACCAGACATGGAAAAAGACACTGGTTCCAAATTGGGAAAAGAATACATCAAGGCTGTATATTGTCACCCTGCTTATTTAACTTGTATGCAGAGTACATCATGTGAATTGCCAGGCTGGATGACACACAAGCTGGAATAAGATTGCTGGGAGAAATATCAATAACTTCTGATATGCAAATGACACCACTCTTATGGCAGAAAGCAAAGAACTAAGAGCCTCTTGCTGAAAGTGAAAGAGGAGAGTGAAAAAGTTGGCTTAAAACTCAACACTCAAAAAATGAAGATAATGGCATCCAGTCCCATCATTTCATGGGAAATAGAAGGGGAAACAATGGAAATAGTGGCAGACTTAATTTTTTTCAGCTCCAAAATCACTGCAGATGTTGACTGCAGCCATGAAATTAAAAGACGCTTGCTCCTTGGAAGAAAAGCTATGACCAACCTAGACAGCATATTAAAAAGCAGAGACATTACTTTGCCAACAAATGTCTGTCTAGTCAAAGCTATGGTTTTTCCAGTAGTCATGTATGGATGTGAAAGTTGGAACATAAAGAACTGATATTTTTGAACTGTGGTGTTGGAGAAGACTCTTGAGAGTCCCTTGGACTACAAGGAGAGCAAACCAATAAATCCTAACGGAAATCAATCCTGAATATTCATTGGTGGGACTGATGCTTAACTTGAAGCTTCAATACTTTGGCCACCTGATGGGAAGCACTGACTCATTAGAAAAGACCCTAATCCCAGGAAAGATTGGAGGCAGGAGGAGAAGGGGATGACAGAGGATGAGATTGTTGGATGGCATCACCGACTCAACAGACATGAGTTTGAGCAAGCTCCGGGAGATGGTGAAGGACAGGGAAGCCTGGCGTGCTACAGTCCATGGGGTCACAAAGAGTCGGACACAACTGAGCAACGAACAACAATATATATCCATGAAACAATCACCACTATCAAAACCATAGACATATTCATGACCTCCCCAAATTTTCTCTAGCTAACTTTATTATTATTTATTATTAACTGTGAAGAGAAGACATAAGGCCTATGTTCTAAGCAAATTTTAAGTATACAGTATAGTACATCTCCAGTTATCTTGATAACTGAAATTTTGTACCCTTTAACCAGCATCTCCACATTTCTTTTATTGCCATCATCCTATTGTCTGCTTCTATGAGTTTACCTATTTCACAGATTGCACACATAGGGAGATCATGCAGTATTTGTCTTTCGGTGTCTGGCTTATTTCTCTTAGCATAACACTCTTGAAATTCACCCACACTGTGACAAATGTTAGGCTTTCCTTTTTTTATATTGTGCTCTTACCACATTTTTTTCTTTATCTATTTTCTTTGATACATACCATTAGGTTGTTTTCATATTTTTGCTATTGTGAATGGTGCTGCAATTAACATGGGAACGCAAGTATTGCTTTGTGATTCTAATTTCAATTCAATTCCTTTCGATAACTGTCCCCAAAGTGGGATATCTAGATCACATGGTAGTTTTATTTTGAATTTTAAAAGAACTTCCATGCTGTTTTTCCTAATGGCTGTATCAATTTGTACTTCCACCAACAGTGTACCAGAGTTCCCCTTTCTCCACATCCTTGCCAACATATTATCTTTTCATTGATAAAGGTCATTCTAACAGATGTGAGATGATATCTCACTATGGTTATAGTTTGCATATCCCTGATGATTAATGATTTTGAGTATTTTTTATACACCTTTGACTATTTGTTTTGTTTTCAAATTGGGGAAAGCATAGCTTCTATTAATGGTTCTAGGAAACACTGGATAGCAACATGCAAAATAATAAAATAGGACCCTTTTGCTACACCATACATAAAGATGAACTCAAAATGGATTAAAGACTTAAACATAAGGCCTGGAACTATAAAATCCTTAGTAGAAAAATAGAGAGAAAGCTTCTTGACATTTGCCATTGCAGGCTTTTTTAATATGCCCCCCAAAATACATATAACAAAAGCAAAAATAAGTAAGTAGGATTATGTCAAACAACTTCTGCACAGCAAAGAAACAATCAACAAATTAAAAAGACAATCTGTGAAATACAAAAATAGTTTTGCAAACAATGTATCTGATAAAAGACTAACATCCAAAATATATAAGGAACTCATACAATTTAATAGCAAAAAAAAAATATTTTGATTAAAATTGGGTAAATAAGCTGAGTAGAGATTTTTCCAGAAAGAACTATAAATGGACACACCCACTACTTGGAGTAATATCCCTATTTTATTATATTTTAAATTTTGTTCTCATGTTCATCAAATTGCTTCATCCTGAAATTTCAGGAGGAGCAGATAATATTTACTAAGTCAGTCAGAACATTGGATTTTTCCTGTAGTGTTTGATTCAAGATGAGTGTGTGATCCAAATCTGTTCAATCAGGATCAACAAGATTCAATCTCCCAACTTTTGTTTTTAAATCCAAGCATGTGAATTATTTCTTCCTCTGGACTAGATTTTGTGAGCTAAAGTTGTCAGAGACTTCTGAGCTTAGGCTAAAAAAAAAATGGAGCCAAGACTGAAGAAGCAGATCTATGTGATGCATCCAGATAACAAAGGATGATTGTTTGAACTCTGTATCAAATGGGGTGCCAGAACTACAGTCGCACTGGACTTTTCAAGCTTACATAAACCACATTATATTTTTTGTTAAAGCCAGTTTGAGTTGGATAATCTTTTATTTGCAACTCAAAGAATTTTAAATTATAAGACCTGATTGCATTCCATGACAGATTGAAGATGACTTAGAGTATGTCCTATTAAGGCAAGCATTACTGTGTAAAAAATAAGAAATTAGAACAAAGATAAATAATGATATCTTAATAAGGTAAATTTGGGAGGAACTGTTACATAGAAATATATATAGTGAACAAACATATGTATGAAATTTAATCTTAAATTAAACAAGGTTCATACTAATTCAAAACATATATAATTGAGTCTTATTGTTCTCAGATATAAAACATCTAAAGGATGTGATTTCCACTAGTACTTCAAATAGAAGTATTGATCATATTGATTAAATCATAAATAATCATTGGATATCAAGGCAGAATAAAAGATCTAAAAAACAATGTGATCACATCACGCATTTAAATATCAGCCTAATAGCCTAAATGAAAAGTGTAAGTTTATCTACTCTCAGCCCACTCAGATCTCTGGTTTCTATGAACAATCACTATTGATTTAAGAGTGGAGTCTGTATTTTGTACAACCCTCTGACTTTCCTGAAAGTAAGCTCTGCTGGCTTTCAAAGCCAAACATTCTTGAGGTCATCATTCTGTCATAAGGCCCCTGATTTGGGGCTCAGCTCAGGCTTCTTACTTCTTATGGAGAATCTTTGTGATTATAATAATAATCTGTCTGTGAGTTGCCCACTCAGGTCATCAGTTGTGATTCTTCTTGTGGTTGTGGTTCCTTCTTTATATCTTTAGTTGTAGAAGATCTTTCCTGCTAGCTTTCCAGCCTTTGTCATCAATAGTTGTAACTGATGAGATTATAAATACTGTAATTTTGGTGTGTCCATGGAAGGAGTTAGGTTCAGAGTCTTCCTACACCACCATCTTGTCCAATCCACTCATAATGACTTTCCAATAAAAAGTATTCAGGTAGCTTTAAGTCTTTCTTTATATCTTTCTTTTTTGACACAAAAGATTTATTTGCCTATCAAATTGAAGTTCCATCCAGGACACTTTCATGAATATAACTTTTCCAACTTATCAACTCACACATATCATTTTGGGAAATGAGTACTATAAGAACCTTTTCAGAGCAGTATTCCCTTCCTTATTCCTCAATGTGTAGGCAAGTTGTTTGAGTAGAGAAGTGATCACTGTATAGGTTGCTGCCACAAGCCAATGTATGAGGAGTACAGGGATGCAAACCTCAATAGATAAATGAAGCACAGCCAGAGTGGACAATGACCATGGTGAGGTGGGAGGACCAGGTGGTAAAGCCTTTACACCTCCTTATAGAGAGATCTTGAGGATGGTGGAAACAATGAAGACATAGGAGATGAAGATCAGCACTAAGGGACCCAGCAACACCAGAATGCTGAGGAAGAAGATAACCATCTCCTTCAGGTTGGTGTCTGTGCAGCCCAGTTTTATGACTGAGGAAATGTCACAGAAGAAGTGGTTGATCTGACTGGAGGTACAGAAGGGTACACTAAACACCAAGGTGTTGACAACCACAGAGATCAGGAAACCACAGAAGCTTGAGGCTGAAACCAGCATGCAGGTGGCACAGCTTGCAATGAGTGTGTAGTTGAGAGGGTTGCAGATGGCAGTATAGTGATCATAGCCCATCACGGCATTTAGAAAACAGTTAGTACATGCCAAGCCCACAAAGAAATAGAACAGGGAAGTAACTATATTCTTTCTCTCAATACTGAGAAAGAAACAGTATTGTGGAAACAGGTGGTCAGCATTTTGGTACAATGAGCAAGAAGTAACAGGTTTCAGAGTAGGAGAAGACAAAGAAAAAGAAGTATGGATCCAAAGGAATGACAGCCATAATGGTGGCATTGCCATTAGAGTGGTCAGGTAGACCAGGAGGAAAAGAAGAAGAGAAGGATCTGCAGATGTCCCAGCTTTAAGAAGCCTATAAGGATGGACTTGATGGTCATATTCTGGTTCTACCTCACCAAGAGGCACTGGGAATCAAACTCAGACATTCTTACATCCAGAAGAGAAAGAATATGACAAAAGTGAGGTGCTTCCATGGAAACCACAAATGCATTTCTGTACAAAGCCAATGATACTGATATGAAAACAATTAGTAACAAGTTAAGCACACTAATAAAGGAAGGAGGAGATAGAAGGAGGCATGAGAAGCAGTGACATAAGTTTTAAAATATTCCAAGTTAGTGATATCTGAATGTTTATTTCTATAATTGTTCTCATTCTTTGTATTATGATTTGCATGGAAGATTAATACAAAGCACATTAAATCAATAAGTGATTTTAAGCTCATCTCATCCAATCCTGCCATTTTATGGAAGAAGAAAATGATTTACTTAAATCACATGTTTATACAAAGCTAATGAGAGGAGTAAAATAATGAACTTAGGAAATGAATCAAATATAGACTAAGGAAAAAGACATAAGAATCAATAAAACTAAAGTTTTTTTTTTTTTAATTAAATCAACAAAGTCTTAGCTAAACTGACTCTACACATGGACATAACCAGATGGTCAACACTGAATCAGATTGATTATATTCTTTGCAGCCAAAGATGGAGAAGCTCTATACAGTCAGCAAAAACAAGACTGGAGGTGACTGTGGCTCAGATCATGAACTTCTTATTGCCAAATTCGGACTTAAATTGAAAAAGTAGGGAAAACAACTAGATCATTCAAGTGAAGTCACTCAGTCACATCCAATTCTTTGAGACCCCATGGACTGTAGCCTACCAGTCTCCTCATCCATGGAATTTTTCAGGCAACAATACTGGGGTGGGTTGCCATTTCCTTCTCCAGGGGATCTTCCTGACACAGGGATCAAACCCGGGTCGCCTGCACTGTGGGCAGATGCTTTACCATCTGAGCCACCAGGGAAGCCCGCAGGTCAGACCATTAGAATATGACCTAAATCAAATCCTTTATGACTACAAAGTGGAAGTGAGAAATAGATTTAAGGGACTAGATCTGATAGACAGAGTGCCTGATGAACTATGGACAGAGGTTTGTGACATTGTACAGGAGACAGGGATCAAGACCATCCCCATGCAAAATAAATGCAATAAAGCAAAATGGCATCTGGGGAGGCCTTACCAATAGCTGTGAAAAGAAGAGAAGTGAAAAGCAAAGGAGAAAAGGAAAGATATAAGCATCTGAATGCAGAGTTCCAAAGAATAGCAAGGAGAGATAAGAAAGCCTTCCTCAGCCATCAGTGCAAAGAAATAGAGGAAAACAACAGAATGGGAAAGACTAGGGATCTCTTCAAGAAAATCAGAGATACCAAAGGAATATTTCCTGCAAAGATAGGCTCGATAAAGGATAGAAATGGTATGGACCTAACAGAAGCAGAAGATATTAAGAAGAGGTGGCAAGAAGACACAGAAGAACTGTACAAAAAAGATCTTCACAACCAAGATAATCATGATGGTGTGATCACTCACCTAGAGGCAGACATCTTGGAATTCAAAGTCAAGTGGGCCTTAGAAAGCATCACTATGAACAAAGCTAGTGGAGGAGATGGAATTCCAGTGGAGCTATTCCAAATCCTGAAAGATGATGCTGTGAAAGTGCTGCACTCAGTATGCCAGCAAATTTGGAAAACTCAGCAGTGGCCACAGGAATGGAAAAGGTCAGTTTTCATCCCAATCCCAAAGAAAGGCAATGCCAAAGAATGCTCAAACTACCGCTCAATTGCACTCATCTCACATGCTAACAAAGTAATGCTCAAAATTCTCCAAGTCAGGCTTCAGCAATACGTGAGCCATGAACTTCCAGGTGTACAAGATGGTTTTAGAAAAGGCAGAGGAACCAGAGATCAAATGCCAACATCCGCTGGATCATGGAAAAAGTAAGAGAGTTCCAGAAAAACATCTATTTCTGCTTTATTGACTATGCCAAAGCCTTTGACTGTGTGGATCACAATCAACTGTGGAAAATTCTGAAAGAGATGGGAATACTAGACCACCTGATCTGCCTCTTGAGAAACCTATATGCAGGTCAGGAAGCAGCAGTTAGAACTTGGCATGGAACAACAGACTGGTTCCAAATAGGAAAAGGAGTATGTCAAGGCTGTAAAATGCTGGGCTGGAAGAAGCACAAGCTGGAATCAAGATTACTGGGAGAAATATGAAATACCTCAGATATGCAGATAACATCACCCTTATGGCAGAAAGTGAAGAGGAATTAAAAAGCCTTTTGATGAAAGTGCAAGAAGAAAGTGAAAAAGTTGGCCTAAAGCTCAACATTCAGAAAATGAAGATCATGGAATCCAGTCCCATCACTTCATGGCAACTAGGTAGGGAAACAGTGGAAACAGTGGCTGACTTTAGTTTGGGGGCCCCAAAATCACTGCAGATGGTAATTGAAAAGCCATGAAATTAAAAGACACTTACTTCTATGAAGGAAAGTTATGACCAACCTAGATAGTATATTCAAGAGCCTAGACATTTCTTTGTCAACAAAGGTCCGTCTTGTCAAGGCTATGGTTTTTCCAGAAGTCATGTATGGATGTGAGAGTAGGACTGTGAAGAAAGCTGAGCACCGAAGAATTGATGAATTGAACTGTGGTGTTGGAGAAGACTCTTGAGAGTCCCTTGGACTGCAAGGAGATCCAACCAGTCCATTCTAAAGGAAGGTGTTCTTTGGAAGGAATGATGCTAAAGCTGAAACTCCAGTACTTTGGCCACCTCATGCAAAGAGTTTACTCATTGGAAAAGATTCTGATGCTGGGAGGGATTGGAGGCAGGAGGAGAAGGAGACGACAGAGGATGAGATGGCTGGATGGCATCACCAACTCGATGGACGTGAGTCTGAGTGAACTCTGGTAATTGGTGATGGATGGGGAGGCCAGGCGTGTTGCAATTCATGGGGTTCCAAAGAGTCGGACACGACTGAGTGACTGATCTGAACCGAACTAGCTAAATTAAATAGGAAAAAAGGGAAGACTCAAATAAAATCAAAGCAACAAAAGAGGAGATGTTGCAATGTATGCCTCAGAATGTTAAAAGAATAATAAAACAATATTATCACCAATTGTGTACTTCTAAATTGGGTAATTTAGAAGAAATGAATAAATTTATAGAAACATCAATCTACCAAAACTGTATCAAGAAAAAACAGAAAGTTTAAGTAGACAAAACCTGATAAAGATATTAATCAGTAGTCAAAAATCTCCCAATAAAGAAAAATCCAAGATCAGATGGTTTTCTGAGCTAATTTTTCCAAGCATGCAAAGAAGAATTGATACAACCCTTATTAAATGCCTCAACAAAATAGAAGAAGGAACACTTTCAAATTTAAATAATGAGGCTAACATCATCCTGATACCAATACCAGATAAAGACAACAGAAAAACTGCAAGCCAACTTCCTTAAAGAGCATAGATGGAAAAATCTGAACCAAATACTAGGAAACTAAATACAAGCGATATTACATTTATTATATTTTATTCTTACCATACAAGGGTGGTTGAAGATGTACAAATCAGTCAATGTGGTCTACCACATTAATCAAATAAAAAGCATCATCAAATAAATATATGTAGAAAAAGTATTTGACAAAGTTCAACATCCAGTCATGATTAAAACTCTCTCCAAATAGTTATAGAACTTACTTTGACACAGTAAAGTTGGTATACAAAAAGCCCACAGCTTAATTATAATCAATGAAAGAAAATGTAAAGCTTTTTATCTAAGATTGGGTACAGTGGAAAGGATTCCCACTTTCATCACTCCTATTCAGCATAATACTAGAAGTCCTAGTCAGAACAAGGAAACTAGTCAGAACAAGGAAAAGAAATTTAAGGCAACCAAGTCAGAATGAGAAAAGTATTTCTATTTGCAGATGATGCAAACATATACATAGAGAACTCTAACAATTCAATCAGAATATGTGTATTAAAACTAATAAACAAATTTAGTAAAGCAGCAAGATACAGAATCAATATAAAACCAGGTATGTTTCTATACACTGTAAATAAATTATCCAAAAATGAAATTAAGAAAATAACCCCATTCATAATAGCAACAGACGGAATAAAACATTTAGGAATTAATTTAGCCAAAGAGGTGAAAAACTTGTACACTGGTAATTGTAAAATATTGAAGAAGGAAATGAATGAAGAAACATGAAAGAAAAGACATCTAACCAACAGATAAATGGAAAGGCATGCAGCATTCACAGGCTGAAAGAATTTATATTGTTAAAATGTCTATATTACCCAATGTGATCTACCAAGTTCAATTCCTATGAAAATTCTATTGACGTTTTTTAAAGAAATAGGAAAAAAGAACAAACCTTGAAATTAAATATAGAACCACAAAAGACATGGAATAGCCAAAGCAATCTTGAAGAACAAAGGTTGAGGCCTCACTCTTTAAGATTTAAAAATATATTGCAAAGCTACAGTATTCAACATGGTATGCCATTGGCAAAATAAAAAACACAGAGACCAAAGGAATTGAATAGAAAGCACAGAACTAAATCCATCCATTTATGGTCTATGTATAACTTGCAGATCTATAATTTACATTGAAATTTTTGCATTAAGCAAAACATTTTCATAAAAATAAAATCAATTATACAGTAATTATAAAAAGTAGGATCAATATCCTAACTAGTGTAAAAATCTCCTTTCCATCTGTGGATGATTTGTAAATAGAACATCGTAGACCCAAGAAACCAAGGGCAAGTTTCAACTTCTGTTTTTGTGTTTCCTGATAGAAGCAATACTTCTTGGAAAAATAACACCTCTAAACTATGAAGCCCAATATTATGTAAGTCATTATAGGTAATAATGAAAAGAATCATTTCCACCCCGCCCCATTACATTGATTCACAGACGTAACATATTATTGCTGTTGGAGAATAAGCACAATACATTGTTTGCTAGCTCAGAGTATACACTGCTTTAAATAGACCTATGGGGTTCCATCATGTCTTGTCACACAGGTCGTGCTTTGCCTGAGCCTTCAGTAAGCCATTTTATTTTATATTATGACACCTACTTTTAAGTGATGTGTACATAGAGAGAGCCTGGTTTCTCAGTTTTATTTACTAATTACAATGGTCTTACTGATTTGTGAGGTAATTAGTCAAAGACAAATTTTCCAAATATACATAGATCAATTTCAGAGATCTCCTTTTTGCCTCTTTGTAATATTTAACTCTTCCATCTCATGCGAAGAGTTGACTCATTGGAAAAGACTGATGCTGGGAGGGATTGGGGGCAAGAGGAGAAGGGGACGACAGAGGATGAGATGGCTGGATGGTATCACTGACTCGATGGACCTGAGTCTGAGTGAACTCCGGGAGTTGGTGACGGACAGGGAGGCCGGGCGTGCTGCGATCCATGGGGTCGCAAAGAGTCGGACACGACTGAGCGACTGATCTGATCTGATTCTAGAAGCAAGTTCTTTTTTTTTTTTTTTTTTTTAAATTTAATTTTATTTTTTAGCTTTACAATGTTATATTGATTTTGCCATATATCAAAATGATGAATCCGCCACAGGTATACATGTGTTCCCCATCCTGAACCCTCCTCCCTCCTCCACCCCATACCATCCCTCTGGGTCCTCCCAGTACACCAGCCCCAAACATCCAGTATCATGCATCGAACCTGGACTGGCAACTCTCTTTTTATCACTAAGGCATCTGACTATTGGGGAAAGTGAACCACTATATCACTTGTCATTTTTCAAAAGTGTCTTATTATTCCATGTAAACTATATATTTGTATTGTTAGGTTGCTTTCACAATTTATGCTAGAGTTTGGATTCGAATTGTATTGATTTTGGATTAGCTTGGATGAAATTGACAACTATATTTATCTAGTTATTCTAGTAAAAATTTGTAAAATAGCAAGAAATTTAATGATAATGCTCAACTAGATTTTAACAATACACTGGTCAAAAATTTAGATTTTTGCAGAACACTCCTATGTTCCTACTTAGAATTTCTATGAACAAGGACCTGAGAAGATAAATTTGCAATTATGCCCTCTTTTGACTCATAAATAAAGCTGAGACTCACTGGACAAACATACTCATTTCCTGACTTAAAATTCAATGAAAAATTTCCTCTTGGTCTTTGCATTACAGTCTTAATTGTGGTGACTTCTCCTTCAGAATCCTTAACAGATGGACTCAACTTCCAGTGAAGACAGGAGCCAATTATCCTTATGTCTCCTACTCCCCAGGTTCCTCAACTAAAACTACATTGTGACATTATTTTTCCATAATGACCTTAAACTTCCAATAAACCCCAGGACAATGTCTCCAAGGCAATAGATCAAGCCTCAGGAGTCCAACAATCACAACATATGCTTCTAATAACCACACTCCATGTTGGTCATCAGAATTTCTAAAGATAATGATTTTGCCTGGAAATGCTGAGAGTCCTTATGAACAGGAGAGGCTACCTCTGTTGATACGGAGGAGAGCTTCTGTCTCAAGGCAGGATTCATACTCCTCTGCTGATATTTCTTCAAGTACTGATCTTTGGCTTTGCATCTACTTGTCAAGGGATCCTAGATTCTGAATAGCTGCTTCTGTCTGAATTGAAAGGAGAGCAATGTAGTTATTTGTTGAGCAGTGAGAAATATCGATCTAGTTAGTCTGGGGCTTTGTGGGGTCTAAACCTTGGTGAGTGGTAGTATTGTCAACACCTCCTCCCATTGCAATTCTGGCAGGTGACAGAATTAAGAAGGAAAACCAAGATCTGCTTTTAACTCCAGGTACTAAGAGTGACTGGAATTGGTTCATATAGTTCTTCAATTTTTTCTTAATGATCAGACTAGGTCAGCTTGCTCCCAGCTAGATCTTCTTTCCTTTTCTTTTTTAAACTGGTTGCCTCAAGAACTAAGTGAAACACATACTTACTGAACCTGCACTTCTCTATTTGCTGTGTACTTATAGATATGTTTTTTAGCTATAATTGAAACCTAATACTTAATCACCATTTTAGTAAGGAAATTCTGGATTTTCATGTGTATCTAAGAAAATAAAAATTCTACTTCTTTAATATCTGAGGCTGTGTACATGATTTCTCTCAGTTAATTGATTGATTAATGTTTTCCCTAATTATTTGAAAACGTCAAAAATTTTGCATCCGAAAAGTGATAGATTTGAGCCTTTTGAGACACCTGGTAACCTGGATTATTGGGTCAGTATTTAATTCTAAATTATATAAAATTCCTTAAAGCATCTAAAGAGTTACAAAAATAAGTGCAGAAATGTCATCTCTAAGGATCATAACCTGAATTCCATCCCTAGGTTCTAAAATATCATAAAGGGAATTTAGGAATCATCTAACTAGAGAGTTTTGGACTTTCTCAGTTGAAATGTCTCTTGAGGGTAAGTAATGAACTCTTAGCTTAAGTCAAAACTTCTTCTACAGGATATTATTTTAAGAGCCTCTGGTTAAGTACTTTCTGTTTATTACAGTTATTGCCTGGTTACATTTAATTTTAAAAATAAAGAAACTAAATACACATGTTAAGTACTTTGACAAAGTCACATAAGGCTATACCTGAAATATAGATCTCCAATTGAGGTATCTTTAACCTTAATTTTAGAGCCTGTGAGTTTTCGGCTGGAAGATCTTTTTAATCTTCTGCTCTTAAATCTTTCTATCCCTAGTACTGATATAACACACTGTGGTGATCTTTGATGTCTTCTTGGGCAGAGGGTCTGCTTTCTTGGGTGGGTCTCTGAAAATCATGAAAAGGGCAAATATATCAATCACGTAACTCATTTAGAACAAGGGATTATATTAATAGTATAAAAAGTGTCATCTAATTGAAATCAGCTGCCCTTATGAGTCTGAGTGATAAATGATACAGTTTTTTTTTTTTGTGGGGAGTATTAGATAGATACAGATGCTCCTTCAGTACCAGATAATTCTAACTTCTGTGGTCTACTCTACAATTTATACTCAGTGGCATGAGAATATAGTGAGGATTAGATATGGATTAGTTGACAGTAGATCCAGAAAAATCTTGGGAAAATGATAAGAAAACGATAAGCAATGATCATAAATTGAGATTTCCCTTAGTGTTTTGAAAGAGACAGAAATCCTTTTACCCAGATAGAGATATTATATAAATAAACTGCCTGATTGGTTTGCAATGTCTTCATGTAGAAAACATATATATAGGAAATAGATGGAGAAACAGTGGAAACAGTGTCAGAATTTATTTTTCTGGGCTCCAAAATCACTGCAGATGGTGACTGCAGCCATGAAATTAAAAGACGCTTACTCCTTGGAAGGAAAGTTATGACCAACCTAGATAGCATATTCAAAAGCAGAGACATTACTTTACCAACAAAGGTTCGCCTAGTCAAGGCTATGGTCTTTCCTGTGGTCATGTATGGATGTGAGAGCTGGACTGTGAAGAAGGCTGAGCGCCGAAGAATTGATGCTTTTGAACTGTGGTGTTGGAGAAGACTCTTGAGAGTCCCTTGGACTGCAAGAAGATCCAACCAGTCCATTCTGAAGGAGATCAATCCTGGAATTTCTTTGGAAGGAATGATGCTAAAGCTGAAACTCCAGTATTTTGGCCACCTCATGTGAAGAGTTGACTCATTGGAGAAGACTCTGATGCTGGGAGGGATTGAGGGCAGGAGAAGAAGGGGACGACAGAGGATGAGATGGCTGGATGGCATCACTGACTTGATGGGTGCGAGTCTGAGTGACCTCCGGGAGCTGGTGATGGACGGGGAGGCCTGGCGTGCTGCAATTCATGGGGTTGCAAAGAGTCGGACACGACTGAGCGACTGATCTGATCTGATCTGATATATATATATATATATAAGTTTAAGTATACACATACATATATATATGCATATAATGGTTATATACATGATATTTACATTCTTTATATGTAATAAAATTAACTCTACAGTTACAGAATGAAAAAAAAAATTCCCTGTCATTTGTGTTAAAGGACTTTAAAATCAGCATGTATATCTTAATATTAACTTCAAATAATTACATCTACTAAGTTTATGATCAATTTATAGTAATTGAGAAAGAAAAAACATATCTTTTCAGAAATTTCTAATTACCTAACTTAAGGTCTAGAAAGTCAATATTTGCTATTGTCATAAAAAATGCAAAAACAAAAATTTCTGGTAGTAGATGCAAGTAATTCCTCAACACAAAATGACGTAAAGGTTTAAATATACTGAAAAGTGCATAAATGAAGGCTGGCTACAACCAATAAATGCTAAATGATTTTTTACCCAAGAAGCATTTTATTTGCTTCTTAAGCTTTGACAGGTGGGGAATACACCCATGATACAATTATCTGATATAAGCCCTAAAAATGATTTTAAAATAGCAGTTTGCAAACTGGATGTAGTAGCAGAATATTAAAAGGAATCTTATTGTCATAACAATATCAAAAATATATAAAGCTTGTGATCTGATTAGGAGTTGTAATCCTGGAAAACTGTCCAATTGTCTCATTCTCTGTCACTCTATGACATTTTTGCAAAGCTCTATTTTCCTGAGGCATCTCAGAATGGGGGAAGGTGAAGCGTGTTTAAAGTGCCACAAAGTACATGAGATTCTTTTTAACAGTCTGATGATTCTTTTCCTAAAAAAAGGAGAAACTTTTCTTTAAATTAATGTTATCTTCTGTTCCACTCTTGCTCAGTGCTCTAGTTTGTGGAACTTCTGGCAATGTTCTTAGTTGGTCTGAAAACTATTTTTTTTCTTTTTCATATTGTTTGGGGAAGGCAATGGCACCCCACCCCAGTACTTTTGCCTGGAAAATCCCATGGACGGAGGATGCTGGTAGGCTCCAGTCCATGGGGTCGCTAAGAGTCGGACACGACTGAGCGACTTCACTTTTACTTTTCACTTTCATGCACTGGGGAAGGAAATGGCAACCCACTCCAGTGTTCTTGCCTGGAGAATCCCAGGGACGGGGGAGCCTGGTGGGCTTCCTTCTATGGGGTCGCACAGAGTCGGACACGACTGAAGCGACTTAGCAGCAGCAGCAGCATATTGTTTTGTCTATTGACATAAAATTTGACATAAAAATTGTCATAATGAGTAACTGAGATATATGATAGTCGTACCACATATCTTATAACAAGCTGTCAATGACACAAATCCCCCCACACTTTTATTCAGAGATCATCTAATTCTTCTTGTCCCTTCCCATTTTGTGGAAAGTTATGACCAACCTAGATAGCATATTCAAAAGCAGAGACATTACTTTGCCAACAAAGGTCCGCCTAGTCAAGGCTATGGTTTTTTCCTGTGGTCATGTATGGATGTAAGAGGTCGACTGTGAAGAAGGCTGAGCGCCGAAGAATTGATGCTTTTGAACTGTGGTGTTGGAGAAGACTCTTGAGAGTCCCTTAGACTGCAAGGAGATCCAACCAGTCCATTCTGAAGGAGATCAGCCCTGGGTGTTCTTTGGAAGGAATGACGCTAAAGCTGAAACTCCAGTACTTTGGCCACCTCATGTGAAGAGTTGACTCATTGGAAAAGACTCTGATGCTGGGAGGGATTGGGGCAGGAGGAGAAGGGGACGACAGAGGATGAGATGGCTGGATGGCATAACTGACTCGATGGACGTGAGTCTGAGTGAACTCTGGGTGTTGGTGATGGACAGGGAGGCCTGGCGTGCTGCCATTCATGGGGTCAGAAAGAGTTGGACACGACTGAGTGACTGATCTGATCTGATCTAAAGTTCACTTACTGTGTTTAAACATCTCATTATTCTACTTTCTGATCAAGCTCAGGTAGCTGAAGTTTAACATGTTTTTCACTTTTGGAGAGATATTTTCCTTTGGCTTGTAGTGAGCAAGTAAAACACAGTAACTTAAAAGTACAAGGGAAAAATAATTTCAGGTAAATCCTTAATCCTTAGCTAGAGAGATAACATGTTCTTGGTCTTGGCAAAAAGTCTGTTAATTGGTTGTCAGTTACTCTGTTCCACATTTAGGCTTAATTCTTATTTTGGCAGGTGTTTTTTGGAGGGAATCAATGAGTTCCATCAAACATCTGGAGATGCCTGCCACCTGAAGACTTTGTGCTCAGTTCCCCATGCACGTCTCCATCTCTGAATTCTGGCCTCAGGCTCTGGCTCTCCTGTATTGCAGTGACCATGGAGTGGGTCAACGAGACCTTGGTGAGAGAGTTTGTCTTCCTCGGCTTCTCATCTCTGGCTGGGCTGCAGCAGTTGCTCTTTGCTATCTTCCTGCTGGTCTACCTCTTCACCCTGGGTACCAATGCCATCATCATCTCCACCATTGTGCTGGACAGAGCCCTCCACACCCCCATGTACTTCTTCCTTGCTGTACTCTCCTGTTTTGAGACTTGTTATACCTTCATCATTGTACCTAAGATGCTGGTTGATCTGCTGGTCCGGAAGAAGACCATTTCTTTTCTGGGCTGTGCCATCCAGATGTTTTCCTTCCTCTTTCTAGGTTGCTCTCACTCCTTCCTGCTGGCAGCCATGGGTTATGATCGCTACGTGGCCATCTGTAACCCTCTGCGTTACACAGTGCTCATGGGTTATGGGATGTGTTTGGGACTAGTGGCTGCTGCCTGTGCCTGTGGCTTCACTGTGTCACTGGTCACCACCTCACTAGTATTTCACTTGCCATTCCACTCCTCCAATCAGCTCCATCACTTCTTCTGTGACATCTCTCCTGTCCTCAAGCTGGCATCTCATCACTCTCGTCTGAGTCAGCTGGTCATATTCCTGCTTGGTGTATTTGCCTTGATTATTCCCCTGTTACTTATCCTGGTCTCCTACATCCGCATCATCTCTGCCATTCTAAAAATCCCATCCTCTGCTGGAAGATACAAAGCCTTCTCTACCTGTGCCTCCCATCTCATTGTGGTAACTGTTCATTATGGTTGTGCCTCTTTTATCTACTTAAGGCCCAAATCCAATTACTCTTCAAGTCAAGATGCCCTAGTATCTGTGTCTTATACAATCCTCACTCCATTGTTCAATCCAATGATTTACAGTCTAAGAAATAAGGAATTCAAATCAGCTCTTCGAAGAGCAATGGTCCAGACTTCATATCCTGTTAATTAAAGAAAGGTGTTTTTTTTTTTTTTTTTTTACAGTATGTAGCCTTTTAATTTTTTTTTTTTTAATCAAGAATCTCTTTTATTGATTATCAGAAACATTACAAACATCTAGTATGAACAAATTGTAACATGATAGTGTTTAGTTTGAACAATTAATACATTTCAGATATAATATTATACATATTTCAATGCTATTCTCCCCAATCATCTCACACTCTCCTGGTCCCAGAGTCCAAAAGTCTGGTCTATACATCAGTGTCTCTTTTGTTGTCTCGTAAATAGGGTTATTTTTTACCATCTTTCTAAATTCCATATATATGCGTTAGTATACTGTATTTGTGTTTTTGTTTCTGGCTTACTTCACTCTGTATAATAGGCTCCAGTTCCATCCACCTCCTTAGAACTGATTCAAATGTATTCTTTTTAATGGCTGAGTAATATTCCATTGTGTATATGTACCACAGCTTGCTTATCCATTCATCTGTGGATGGACATCTAGGTTGCTTCCACGTTCTGGCTATTGCAAACAGTGCTGCTATGAACATTGGGGTACATGCGTCTCTTTCAATTCTGGTTTTCTCAGTGTATATGCCCAGCAGTGGGATTGCTGGATCATAAGGCAGTTCTATTCGCAGTTTTTTGAGGAATCTCCATACTGTTCTCCAAAGTGGCTGTACTAGTTTGCATTCCCACCAACAGTGCAAGAGGGTTCCCTTCTCTCCGCACCCTCTCCAGCATTTATTGCTTGTGGACTTTTGGATAGCAGCCATACTGATTGGCGTGAAATGGTATCTCATAGTGGTTTTGATTTGCATTTCTCTGATAATGAGTGATATTGAGCATCTTTTCATGTGTTTGTTAGCCATCTGTATGTCTTCTTTGGAGAAATGTCTATTGAGTTCTTTGGCCCATTTTTTGATTGGGTCATTTATTTTTCTGGAATTGAGCTGTAGAAGTTGCTTGTATATTTTTGAGATTAGTTGTTTGTCAGTTGCTTCATTTGCTATTATTTTCTCCCATTCTGAAGGCTGTCTTTTCACCTTGCTTATAGTTTCCTTTGTTGTGCAAAAGCTTTTTAAGTTTGATTAGGTCCCATTTGTTCATTTTTTATTTTATTTCCAATATTCTGGGAGGTGGGTCATAGAGGATCCTGCTGTGATGTAAGTCAGAGAGTGTTTTGCCTATGTTTTCCTCTAGGAGTTTTATGGTTTCTGGTCTTACATTTAGCTCTTTAATCCATTTTGAGTTTATTTTTGTGTATGGTGTTAGAAAGTGTTCTAGTTTCATTCATATGGAGGGGTCTTGTTTTTGTATCCATTCAGCCAGTCTCTGTCTTTTGGTTGGGGCATTCAACCCATTTACATTTAAGGTAATTAATGATAAATATGATCCCGTTGCCATTTACTTTGTTGTTTTGGGTTTGAATTTATATATCCTTTTTGTGTTTCCTGTCTAGAGAATGTCCTTTAGTATTTGTTGGAGAGCTGGTTTGGTGGTGCTGAATTCTCTCAGCTTTTGCTTGTCTGTAAAGGTTTTGATTTCTCCTTCATATTTGAATGAGATCCTTGCTGGGTACAATAATCTGGGCTGTAGGTTCTTTTCTTTCATCACTTTAAGTATGTCTTGCCATTCCCTCCTGGCTTGGAGAGTTTCTATTGAAAGATCAGCTGTTATCCTTATGGGAATTCCCTTGTGTGTTATTTGTTGTTTTTCCCTTGCTGCTTTTAATATTTGTTCTTTGTGTTTGATCTTTGTTAATTTGATTAATATGTGTCTTGGGGTGTTTCGTCTTGGGTTTATCCTATTTGGGACTCTCTGGGTTTCTTGGACTTGAGTGATTATTTCCTTCCCCATTTTAGGGAAGTTTTCAACTATTATCTCCTCTAGTATCTTCTCATGGTCTTTCTTTTTGTCTTCTTCTTCTGGGACTCCTATGATTCGAATATTGTAACGTTTAATATTGTCCTGGAGGTCTCTGAGATTGTCCTCATTTCTTTTAATTCGTTTTTCTTTTTTCTCCTCTGATTCCTTTAATTCTGCCATTCTATCTTCTAATTCGCTAATTCTATCTTCTGCCTCTGTTATTCTACTATTTGTTGCCTCCAGAGTGTTTTGGATCTCATTTATTGCATTATTCATTATATGTTGATTCTTTTTTATTTCTTCTAGGTCCTTGTTAAATCTTTCTTGCATCTTCTCAATGCTTTTCTCCAGACTATTTATCCATGATTCCATTTTGCTTTCCAGATTTTGGATTAATTTCACGATCATTATTCGGAATTCTTTATCAGGTAGGTTCGCTATTTCTTCCTCTTTTGTTTGGTTTGGTGGGCTTTTATCCTGTTCCTTTACCTGCTGGGAATTCTTCTGTCTTTTCATCTTGTTTAAATTGCTAAGTTTGGGGCGTCTTTACTGTATTCTGGTAGTCTGTGGAGTTCTCTTTATTGTGGCGTTTCTGCACTATATGTGGGTTTGTACCGGTGGCTTGTCGAGGTTTCTTGTTTATGGAAGCTTGTATCGGTGTTCTGGTGGGTGGAGCTGGATTTCTTTTCTCTGGGGTGCAGTGGAGTGTCTAGTAGTGAGTTATGAGATGTCTATGCTTTTGGGGTCGCTTTGTGTAGCCTGTGTATTGGAGCTCAGGCTGTGTTCTTGTTTTTCTGGAGAATTTGCTTGGTATGTCTTGTTGTGGAACTTGCTGGTCTTTGTGTGATGCTTGGTTTCAGAGTAGGTATGGAGGCTTTTAATGAGCTCCTGTCAATTAGTGTTTTGTGGGATCAGGGTATGGACTTAAGCCTCCTGGTTCCAGTTATTGGTCTTATTTTTACAGTAGTCTCAAAAACTTCTTCTTCTATAATGCATTCCACAACTGGACTGCTCAGAGATGTTCACGGAATTATACATAGAAGGAAAAAGGGAGGAAGGAGACAGAGGTGGTCAGGAGGATAAAAGGAGGGAGTGTGAAGGAGAGAGACAGATCTAGTCAGTAATCAGTAAAGAAAAGAAAAAAGGAAAGGAAAAAAGCAAAGGACAAAAAGGAAAACGGAAAAAAAAAAAACAAAACAGGGTCGCAAAAGTTATATCTAAACGTGGAGATTAAAGAAGTACTAGAGGATAAAAAAAATAATAATAATAAAAAAATAAAAGAAACAAAACAAACAACAACAAAAAAAAATTAAAAGGGAAAAAAAAATTTTTGTTTTCCTTTTTCCAATTAAAAAATAATAAAAATTTAAAAAATATATATATATTAAAAAAAGAAAAGAAAAAAAAAAGGAAATAATGATGGGAAAAATAGTAACAATATATATAAGAGTTTCTCTATTATTGTTGTGGGTTCAGTTCATTTTCAGCTAGTTCCTTGTTCCGGCTTAAATTTCTCAAGATCTATAGGCCCCTTTCTCTGTGGTTGTTCTGTATAGTTCTTTGTTCTGTGCACGGTTCGGCGGTGTTCTGGGCCAAGGCCCGCCACTCGTGTGGTCGGCGCTGCACAATCTGGATTGCTGGCCCAAACTACTCCAGTTAGGCAGCACTCCAGACAATCAGGCGAACGAAGTCTGCGCTGAGGCCTGCAGAGGGGGAGGGGGTCGGCGACGGGAATGGCGGGCGGGCGGGTGGGGGGAGGGGGATGGGGTGGCCCTCGTGGGAGCCGCCGGCACAGCGGGCGGGGGCACGCCTGCACGGGAGTGGCCGGCGGGGGAGCGTCCAGTGGGGGAGAGTCCCGCGGGGGAGCGTCCCTCTGGGGAGCGCCGGCAGCGGAGCGTCCCGCGTGGGAACGGCCAAGGCGTCTCCCTGCCCAGCCCCGGCTCCCCAATGGCAGATGCTGGCGTTTGCAGCGGTGCTTTTCCGCTGCGGAAGTTACCGCAGGGCCCGCAGTCTGTGGGTTCTAATTGCTCAACTGTTCTCCTCCCTGTTATGATAGTCTCCGTGTTTCCCAGGTTCGGCGCAGATTCCGCAGGGAGAGTGTTTCCTGGTGTTTGGAAACTTCTCTTTTTAAGACTCCCTTCCCCGGACAGAGGTCCGCCCCTCCCTCTTTGTCTCTCTCTGGCTTCTATATTCTTTCCTACCTCCTTTAGAAGGCAGTGAGTTGCTTTTCTGGGTGTCCGACGTCCTCCGCCAGCACTCCGAAGCTGTTTGTGGTATTTACTCGGCGCCCATATGTCCCATTGATGAATTTGTGGAGGAGAAAGCGTATTCCCCATCCTAATCCTTCGCCATCTTAACCGGAAGTCAGAAAGGTGTTTTTTAACTGTTCAGTTAATTGTAAGCCTTTTATGTGCCAAGTAAAATGTGCTTTCAAATATTTTTTATTTAAATAACAGTTTTCATATGAAAATAATGGGACTCAAAGAAGTTATGATATTCTGGCTATCTGCTATGAGTAATACTCTAAGAAGGCCGTGCAGATTTGAAAATATAATTCATATCTAGAATAAATTTCATTTTATTTCATTCCTGTAAAGATTAATCATTCAAAAACAAATATATCAGTTAATGAGAGCAAAGATGCACCCAAGCTATCTAGTTCAAAGAATAGAAGAAAAGATAACTATCTATTCTTACCCCTCCTGTTATCGGTTCTCCCCTTCCTGAAGACAACAGGTAACCTTGGTCCCTTTCATTCTACAACAGACTTTAGTGCCCCTTTTTGTTTCCTGATTCTTTCACTCCCAGCTCAATCTACATATTGAAATAGCTTTGCCTCTACTTGGGGTTGTTCTGTCCTTTCCTTGTTTGAGATTGGAAGCTTATTATGGAGTTTCCTTCCTATGTATGTTTATGCTATTTTAATATTATCCTATCATAGCCCCCAAGTTTATACCCTGAACGCTATACCTATTTATTCTCTTCAAGGCAGCTACTAACACTGAATAATTGATGAAGTATTTCAAGTAGTCTAAACAAAGGAGTTGAGTTAATATTAACAGGATGAAGAGCATGAGTTTTTTAATGATCAGAAAATCCACGGAAAATTCCTTCAGTGACTCCACTTTCCATAGAGGATGATGTCAAGAATTATCTGTTAGCAAGGATTTATCACCTAATCCCTGCCTGTTTCTGTGGCATTATTATTTCTAACATTATTACTATCCACTTCTCAGATGTGCCTCATCATGAACTTTGAAGTTAGTGTATTATTTACTGGTCCTCAAAGTGACACTATTCTGTGTTCTGCCATGGTTTCTCATGTGCTGCTTCTTCTTGGAATAATATTAAAAAGGAGCAATGGAACCACTTTTAGGTCCATGGCTGTCTGTGTGGATGAGCTGACATTCACCAAGATGGGACATGAAGGAAGCTGAGCAAATTTGGCCCCAAAAGATCTATTCTACAAACATCCCTTTGGTTCCAGGCATTATATGAGGAACAGTGTAGACAAGGTCATGTTTAGTATAATGAATTTGAATTTCCTGAAGGCCACAGATTTTATATAAATACAACATTGTCAGCACTGTTTGGTTTCCTTCAATATTCTTTCATTGAAATGATTCTGAGATGAAATATAAAGGAATTTTTCCTTCAGCAGAAGGGTGGAAAATCTAAGCCAGTAAGATCTCAGAATTCTATTTTACTTTCATGGGAGTAATTTTGCTTAGCTCTGTTCAATAGCTTGAATAGCACTGTTCAATAGACTCCTTGACCGCATTTTTTTGGTCATTACAGCAAATTATGCCTTTGTTCACAAAGGGACGGAGTGAGGTAACATGAAGGCATATGCATAAATCCATTCTTAATACAAATAACATCACTCAAAGAATAAACCATACATTTGGATTCCTGTAAAAAGGGAATTATTACAAATTTCTATTTCAGAAAATGTGGGACTAAAAGTCAAAACTTACTGGGGATAGACTTAAGTATTTCTCAACTCTAACAGAACATCTTACAGTCTTACAGTGACAATCTTGAGGTCTTTACTCTGAAGCACTAGTTTCTTGAAGTACCTTGAATTTTATCTTTCCCTTGAAGCCATTTCTTATTTTCAGAATCTTTGCTGGTGAGATTAGGGATAGTATGAGGAAACGTTTCATTTTCAAGGCTGGCACTTTGTTTTACCTTACTAGAAATTTCTCATGAGTTTACTAAATATTTTTTCTGTATTCCAAGCTATAACAATGCAAACATTCCAAGAAAGCACATAAATGCCAACCCCCCCCCCTTTTTGTTTGATTGTTGTTTTGTTTCTACTCTTTGCAACCCCATGGACTGAGCCTTCCAAGCTTCTCTGTCCACGGGATATTCCAGGCAAGAATACTGGTGTAGGTTGCTGTTTCCTCTAGAGGGAATCTTCATGACGCAGGGATCAAATCTGTGTTTCCTGCTTGGCATGTATCACTGAGCCACCTGGGAAATCTGTTTTGTCCCAAACTATATAACTGCTTCCTCTCTGTTCTTCAACTGCTTGCCATCGGTTGCCTCAAGGTTCTTACACCTTTCAGTGATAGATACCTAAAGAAATTATAGATTTTCCTACCATCCACTGCAAACTCAATGCCATATTTTTAGTTTAAGTTATAATATCACCTTGACTTTAGATACCAAATTCTGTTTTAACTATTTATTACCATTTAGCAAACTAGCCAGAAGTTTAGCTAAGATAACAACAGTTACTTATTTTACACACAAATCCACAGTTTTGGCAGGCTTTCAGGTGACAACTTGTATCTACTCTTTGTGAGGTCACATTTGTTGGCCCAACGTTGGCTGAAGGGTCATTTACAAAATTGCTCACTTATGTGGCTGGTTAGTTCATATTAAATGCTGATTGTGTGAAAATTTGGGGCTATTCAGTCTTGGTTTCTTATCATAAGGGTTTTAAAAGGTTGCTTGGGCTTTCTCAAAACATGGTGCCCAGAGAAGGAAATCAAGATAGTAGAGAAGTAGAAAGCCCAGATATAAACTTGTGCACCTATGAGAAAGTTATCTTTAACAAGGGAGGCAAGAGTTTACAATGAGGAGCCTCTTCAATAAGTGGTGCTGAGAAAAATGGACTGCTAAGTATGAAAGAATGAAACTAGAACACTTTCTAACACTATATATGAAAATAAACTCAAAATGGATTAAAGAGCTAAATGTAAGGCCAGAAACTATAAAGATCTTGGAGGAAAACATGGACAGTACACTTTTTGACATAAATCTCAGCAAGATCCTCCTTGATCCAATTCCAGGAATAATGGAAACAAAAATGAACAAATGAGGCCTAATTAAAATTCAAAGCTTTTGTACAGCAAAGGAAACAATAAACAAGATGAGAAGACAACAACCCTCAGAATGGGAGAAAATAATTGCAAACAAAGAAACTTACAAAGGATTAATCTCCAAAATATATAAGCAGCTCATGCAGCTCAATATCAGAAAAACAAATAACCCAATCAGAAAGTGTGCAGAAGAACTAAACAGATATTTCTTCAAAGAGGACATACAGATGGCCAAAAAAACACATGAAAAGATGATCAGCATCACTAATTATGAGAGAACTGTAAATCAAAACTACAATGAGGTATCACATATACCATAATGTGCCGTGCTGAGTCAATTCAATTGTGTTTGACTCTTTGTAACCCTGTAGACTATAGCCCACTGGGTTCCTCTGTCCATGGGATTCTCCAGAAAAGAATACTGGACTGAGTTCCCATTCTCTCCTCCAGTGGGCCTTCCACACCCAGGGATGGCTATCATCAAAAAATCTGCAAACAATAATTTTTTGAGAGGACTTCGATAAAAGAGAATCCTCTTGCATTGTTCATAGGAATGTCTAGTGATAAAGCCACTATGGAGAACAATATGGAGATTCCTTAAAAAACTAAAGCTACTACTGTATGACCCAACAAGCCCACTACTGGGCATATACCCTGAGAGACCATAATTAAAAAAGACACAGTACCACAATGTTCATCACAGCACTATTTACAATAACCAGGACATGGAAGCAACCTAGATGACCATAGACAGATGAAGAGATGACAAAGCTGTGGTACTTTTATACAACACAATATTAGCCATAAAAAAGGAGGGGCCCAATATGCTACTGGAGATCAGTAGAGAAATAACTCAAGAAAGAATGAAGGGATGGAGCTAAAGCAAAAAGAATACCCAGTTGTGGATGCGTCTGATGATAGAAGCAAGGTCCGATGCTGTAAAGAGCAATATTGCATCAGATCAGATCAGTTGCTCAGTCGTGTCCGACTCTCTGCGACCCCATGAACCGCAGCACTCCAGGCCTCCCTGTCCATCACCAGCTCCCGGAGGTCACTCAGACTCACATCCATCGAGTCAGTGATGCCATCCAGCCATTTCATTCTCTGTCGTCCCCTTCTCCTCGTGCCCCCAAGCCCTCCCAGCATCAGAGTCTTCTCCAATGAGTCAACTCTTCGCATGAGGTGGCCAAAATACTGGAGTTTCAGCTTTAGCATCATTCCTTCCAAAGAAATTCCAGGTCTGATCTCCTTCAGAATGGACTGGTTGGATCTTCTTGCAGTCCAAGGGACTCTCAAGAGTCTTCTCCAACACCACAGTTCAAAAGCATCAATTCTTCAGCGCTCAGCCTTCTTCACAGTCCAGCTCTCACATCTATACATGACCACAGGAAAGACCATAGCCTTGACTAGGTGAACCTTTGTTGGCAAAGTAATGTCTCTGCTTTTGAATATGCTATCTAGGTTGGTCATAACTTTCCTTCCAAGGAGCAAGCGTCTCTTAATTTCATGGCTGCAGTCACCATCTGCAGTGATTTTGGAGCCCAGAAAAATAAAGTCTGACACTGTTTCCACTGTTTCTCCATCTATTTCCCATGTAGTGATGGGACCAGATGCCATGATCTTCGTTTTCTGAATGTTGAGCTTTAAGCCAACCTTTTCACTCTCCACTTTCACTTTCATCAAGAGGCTTTTTAGCCCCTCTTCACTTTCTGCCATAAGAACCTGGAATGTCAGGTCCATGAATCAAGGCAAATTGAAAGTGGTCAAACAAGAGATGGTCAGAGTGAATGTTGACACTCTAGGAATCAGCGAACTCAGATAGACTGGAATGGGTGAATTTAACTCAGATGACCATTATATCTACTACTTCGGGCAGGAATCCCTCAGAAGAAAAGGAGTGGCCATCATGGTCAACAAAAGAGTCCAAAATGCAGTACTTGAATGCAATCTCAAAAACAACAGAATGACCTCTGTTCGTTTCCAAGGCAAACCATACAATGTCACAGTAATCCAAGTCTATGCCCCAACCAGTAATGCTGAAGAAGCTGAAGTTGAATGGTTCTATGAAGACCTACAAGACCTTTTAGAACTAACACCCAAAAAAGATGTCTTTTTCATTATAGGGGACTGGAATGCAAAAGTAGGAAGTCAAGAAACACCTGGAGTAACAGGCAAATATGGCCTTGGAATACGGAATGAAGCAGGGCAAACGCTAATAGACTTTTGCCAATAAAATACACAAGTCATAACAAACACCCTCTCCCAACAACATAAGAGAAGACTCTATACATGGACATCACCAGATGGTCAACACCGAAATCAGATTGATTATATTCTTTGCAGCCAAAGATGGAGAAGCTCTATACAGTCAGCAAAAACAAGACCAGGAGCTGACTGTGGCTCAGACCATGAACTCCTTATTGCCAAATTCAGACTGAAATTGAAGAAAGTAGGGAAAACCACTAAACCATTCAGGTATGACCTAAATCAAATCCCTTATGATTATACAGTGGAAGTGAGAAATAGATTTAAGGGCTTAGATCTGATAGATAAAGTGCCTGATGAACTATGGAATGAGGTTCGTGACATTGTACAGGAGACAGGGATCAAGACCATCCCCATGGAAAAGAAATGCGAAGAAGCAAAATGGCTGTCTGGGGAGGCCTTACAAATAGATGTGAAAAGAAGAGAAGCAAAAAGCAAAGAAGAAAAGTAAAGATATAAGCATCTGAATGCAGAGTTCCAAAGAATAGCAAGAGAAAAGTAAGCCTTCTTCACCGATCAATGCAAAGAAATAGAGGAAAACAACAGAATGGGAAAGACTAGGGATCTCTTCAAGAAAATCAGAGATACCAAAGGAACATTTCATGCAAAGATAGGCTTGATAAAGGACAGAAATGGTATGGACATAACAGAAGCAGAAGATACTAAGAAGAGGTGGCAAGAATACACAGAAGAACTGTACAAAAAAGAGCTTCACGACCCAGATAGTCACGACGGTGTGATCACTGACCTAGAGCCAGACATCCTGGAATGTGAAGTCAAGTGGGCCTTAGAAAGCATCACTATTAACAAAGCCAGTGGAGGTGATGGAATTCCAGTGGAGCTATTCCAAATCCTGAAAGATGATGCTGTGAAAGTGCCGCACTCAATATGCCAGCAAATTTGGAAAACTCAGCAGTGGCCACAGGACCTCCGCCTGGAAAAGGTCAGTTTTCATCCCAATCCCAAAGAAAGGCAATGACAAAGAATGTTCAAATTACCACACAATTGCACTCATCTCACACGTTAATAAAGTAATGCTCAAAATTCTCCAAGCCAGGCTTCAACAATATGTGAACTGTGAACTTCCTGATGCTCAAGTTGGTTTTAGAAAAGGCAGAGGAACCAAAGATCAAATTGCCAACATCCGCTGGATCATGGAAAAAGCAAGAGAGTTCCAGAAAAACATCTATTTCTGCTTTATTGACTATTCCAAAGCCCTTGACTGTGTAGATCACAATAAACTGTGGAAAATCCTGAAAGAGATGGGAATAACAGACCACTTGATCTGCCTCTTGAGAAATCTGTATGCAGGTCAGGAAGCAACAGTTAGAACTGGACATGGAACAACAGACTGGTTCTAAATAGGAAAAGGAGTACGTCAAGGCTGTATATTGTCACTCTGTTTATTTAACTTATATGCAGAATGCATCATGACAAACGCTGGACTGGAGGAAACACAAGTTGGAATCAAGATTGACAGGAGAAATGTCAATAATCTCAGATATGCAGATGACACCACCCTTATGGCAGAAATTGAAGAGGAACTAAAAAGTCTCTTGATGAAAGTGAAAGTGGAGAGTGAAAAGGTTGGCTTAAAGCTCAACATTCAGAAAACAAAGATCATGGCATCTGGTCCCATCACTTCATGGGAAATAGATGGGGAAACAGTGGATACAGTGTCAGACTATTTTTCTGGGCTCCAAAATCACTGCAGATGGTGACTGCAGCCATTAAATTAAAAGCCGCTTACTCCTTGGAAGGAAAGTTATGACAACCTAGATAGCATATTCAAAAGCAGAGACATTACTTTGCCAACAAAGGTTCATCTAGTCAAGGCTATGGTTTTCCTGTGGTCACGTATGAATGTGAGAGCTGGACTGTGAAGAAGGCTGAGGGCCAAAGAATTGATGCTCTTGAACTGTGGTGTTGGAGAAGACTCTTGAGAGTCCCTTGGACTGCAAGAAGATCCAACCAGTCCATTCTGAAGGAGATCAGTCCTGGGATTTCTTTAGAAGGATTGATGCTAAAGCTGAAACTCTGTACTTTGGCCACCTCATGCGAAGAGTTGACTCATTGGAGAAGACTCTGATGCTGGGAGGGATTGAGGGCAAGAGGAGAAGGGGACGACAGAGGATGAGATGGCTGGATGGCATCACTGACTCGATGAATGTGAGTCTGAGTGACCTCCAGGTGTTGGTGATGGACAGGGAGGCCTGGTGTGCTGCAATTCATGGGGTCGCAAAGCATCGGACACGATTGAGCAACTGATCTGATCTGATCTGATCTGATTGATTTAATTAGTCATTTGGCCTACCCAGATTCAATGGAAATGTATAGACTGATGATGAATTTTTTCACTAAAGGATTTCCTGAAAGTCTAGCCATGGTCCCAATCTATGACATAACTGAAGGACAATAAAGTCACTAAATCCTAGTCATCAAATTCTTATTTAATAACTTGGAATTTCCTCCTCCTTTTCCATCACTGTAGCATTTCTGATGTAATTTATACAAGATTGGGTCACATAGGTCCCTAAAAGAGACATCTTTGAGTATCTAGCACAATATTTTCCCATTTCTAGCCCAAAATATATGGACTCACTGGCAGAGGGAATAAATATGCAATACGAAATTAGAAGGTAATCCTACTAAGGCTGAAGTCTCAGCTAACACCTGTAACAGGGCACTGTGACATTTTACTCTACAACCCAAATTTTCTTTCTTTGTTTATTGAACAAATATCAATCATGGTCACATTATATTCCAGGAAAAAATTGTTTTCCCATTTGTGTGAAAGACTTATATTTCCTCTGATATTCTAATATTATGTTCTCTATTCTTTGTGTCTTTCTTCCCCTTCTAACTTTCAGAGAGGAGAATATGAATATTTTTTGCCAGTTTGAGTACAAAAATTTAGCCCTTAGGTAGGGATACTCACAGGAAGTAGTTCTACTATGTCTGTTTTAACAAATAAGACCAAGAAAATTTTAACACTCTAATAAGTCCCCAGAGAATTTCTATAAGGTAACCAATTAACGCCACAATGTGTTAGAAAGGACCTTGTCTTTGACCAACTAATTCTCATAGTGTATTACTGTAGTTCTACTTGCTAACTGGGGATATTATGGACAAGTATTGTACAGAATGTAGTAATTAGCTCCCTATGGAGAAAGTGATCTCAGTAACCAACAAAGCATTGAGGTCATTGCTGATGTAAAAAGGAAAGACCATTGTCATACTCATTGGGGACAACACCTAAACTATTCAAGTCAAAGGTGGAATTTTTGTGTTGAGCAATGTATATAGCTCTCTTATACTGGTCCTGAATTTGTAGAAAATGGAAGAAGAGGCCTGGGACATTATGATGGGGAAGGTAATTTTGGCAACTTTCACCAGAAAGTTTAATAGAAGATTCCAAGATGTGTCTGAGAGTAAAGACATCAGCATGTCACTGGGCATTAAATTCTCATTTGAAACAATATGAACATTTTATTTTTATTTAGGGACTTTTATTTTCTTATTGAGAAGAACAGTGACAATCTTGTCATTTATTTTTACATCAAACTTTTTAAACTGTAGGGTTTTTCATGGAGCTACTAATCTGTTTCCCCCTAGTTGTTAGTATTGGAAAATAGAAAAACTGATCAAATTATCAATGAAGCAATTGGATGCTGAAAAATGTAATGATAAAAGTAAAGACCACAGCAAGAAGAAGGTAGGGATGCAGGATAAGTTTTGAATTTTTTCATGAAAATTTTCATATTTCATGCAATATAAGAGAGAAAGATGAAAATTTAAATGGAATATGGAACATATGGAAACACAAAGTACTTTTACCTAGGAGGTACATTATGGTACAAACAGGGCCAAGCTGCTATAAAATAAGCTAACTGAGATCATTATTATCAATAATTCATTAATGAACTATTTATTCATCAAGTCTTTGTATTTCATATATTCCATATATTTAAATATAGATTATGCTTTGATGATACACAAGGCATATGTTGTGGAATTTATCATTGAGGTTGTCTAGTCTATTGGAGAGACAATCAGGAGAAAATAAAGACACATGAAACAACCTCTAAATATACTAAGCTTTAGATACACTAGAAACAACAAATTCTCCCTAGACTGATTAGAGAAAGTTCAATACTGGTGCCTGTAAACAGCATGAAGAATGAGTGGGGGCACAGATGAAAGTTAAAAGATATTCAGGGCTGAGATTTCCCTCTCTCCCTTTCTATGAAGTCTTGAAATATAAAAGCATGTTGGAAATCTGTGCATTTTAATGCAATTTCTGTGTTATTAAGATTTAGTTTGCAAATGTTGATAGAGGATAAAATTAGTTGCCTTTTTAATCAACTTAAGAAATTGGCTTTACAGTGTACGTGATAAAACAAAATAATGAAAAATCAGTTTTATTTTTCTACTTTTTGAGAAGGCAGTTTAATTATCCTATATGTTCTTTCCCATCTTTTCATTTTTTCCCAAGGTTTCTTTGAACACAAAATATCTCCTTCTCCAAATTAAAAAACCAAAATAAAACCCAGCAATACCACTTGTTTGCTTGCATACCCCAAGGACTGTGGCAGCAACCTCCCTATGGTTCTTTTGTAAAATATATAAGGTAATGTAGTGATCTGAAAGGCCTTTATTTTCTCTCCTGTCCAAGTCTGCACATCTAAATTCAAAATAAATTCCCTAACTCATTTCAACTATCATCTCTCTGCCATACAGCTATCTCAGATCCCAAACTCTGTAAGGAGCAAAACTTTTCCCCCTACAGAATTCCCATATTTGTTTCATGGTGCTTCATGTTCTATTTTGTGTAAATGTCTTATCTCCAATAGACTACTTGTAACCAAGGAACTTGTCATTTCTTCTTTTATTTACCCACAGTTCTTAGGATAGTACCTGACATGTTACAGAAACTCCATAAGTATTTGTCAAATGAATAAAGTAATAGCTATATTTAAAGCATTTTTCCTATTTACCAATATCAATATTTTACACAATATCCCAGACTGGGTTAAGTAGAGCCAACATTTTCCAAAAAGTAAATTTCTTTTCCAACTTTAGTTGCCATACAAGTTCTGAGGATAAGTTTGAAAAAGTATGTGATATGTTGAAGCAGTTGGCAGGGAGGGCCATGGAATAGTCATTGAATAATGTGGATTTTCTTTCCTTTCAGAAAATCTGTCTTTCTTTGGATAGCTAGTCACTGTTCTCTCTGAGGATGATCTTATAAAAGAGAAAATACATAAAGAAAGGAAGTTGGAAAGATAGAGATTATATCCCAGGAGGAATAATATGGGAGTATTTGTTCTGGTCAAAAGCACAGTGTGTACTTCTTGTTTATAAAGTTTACAGATAAGGCTTCCATGGTCGGCAATGCAGGAGATGTGGGTTCGATACCTAGGTTGGGAAGTTCCCCTGGAGAAGGAAATGGCAACCCATGCCAGCATGCTTGCATGGGAAATCCCATGGATGGAGAAACCTGGTGAACTACAGTCCATGTGGTTGCAAAACAGACAAGACTTAACGACGAAAACCAACAAAAACAAACAACAGATGAGGTAATTCAAAAGTTCCATTTCAAAATTTTACTAGACCTTTGTCTAAGCAAAAGAACAAAAAACTTAGATATTTTGCTGTTTGTAGAGTACTTTGAGATCAATTATTGTTGTTTAGTTGCTAAGTAGCTTCTGACTCTCTTGTGACCCCATGGACTATAGCCTGCTACACTCCTCTGTCCATGGGATTTCCCAGGCAAAAATACTGGAGTGAATTGACCAATAATAAAGCGCTATTAAAATTAAAAGTTTAATTAATGAGACAATGGAGAAAACTTTCCAATAATCAGAAAGAAAATGAGAAAGCAGCACTTTTTCTTCCAGTTTTACTGAAATATGATTGACATATAACACTATATAAGCATAAGGTATATGGCATAATAATCTGATTTATATACATCTTGAAATGATGATCACAAGTTTAATGAACTTCCATCATTTCAAATAGGTAAAATGTTAAAGAACTAGAGAAAAATATTAATAATTATATATTTTTCTTGTGATGAGAACTCTTAGGGTTTAATTTCTTATATGGGCATGCTCAGTTGCTTAGTTGTGTTTGACTTTTTGTGATCCCATGGGCAGTAGCCCACCAGGCTCTGCAGTTCATGGAATTGTCCAGGCAGGAATACTGGAGTGGATTGCCATTTCTTGTTCCAGGGATCTTCCCTGACCCGGAGATCGAATGTGTGTCTCCTGCATCTACTGCATTGACAGGTCGATTCTTTACCATTGCACCACCTAGGAAGCTCCTTTACTCTCTTAATAACCATCATATGTAACATACAGCAGAATTAATTATAGTTTGGGGGATGACAGCAATTTTTAATGAAGCATTTGTCTCTGCATTTAGAGAACAGTTTTAGAGAGATTTTTCATCATGAAATGTTGAAGCAGAAGGTTAACATTGTATGCTAGATTAATAGCAAGGGAACAAAGTTTAGAAAATCCCTGAAATCAAATGCCATCTGCCTGGGAGTTTTCCAAAATAATTTAGAAGAGAAACTGGGGTTATTGTTATTGGTCACTTTGTTTCTTCAACAAGTTTTCAAGGACTAGTATATACTAGACAATATGTCATGTGTGGGTATGCAATTTCTGTCTCTGTTAAGTTATAATTTGTGGAATCAGAGATAAGCTTAAAATACTAATGGCAAAGCCAATACAATTTTAATGATTGCTAAAGGTGCCCATATAAAATAACAGAAAAATTAAGAAGTTGTAGGAATGATCAATGAGTACATGCCACTTTGAGAATTTAAAGAAGGTTGCACAATTAAAAGAAGAAGATAAAATGATAATAAATATGCACTTCCCTGGTGGCCCAGATGATAAAGAGTCTTCCTGCAGTGCATGAGACCTGAGTTCGATCCCTGGGTCAGGAAGATCCCCTGGAGAAGGAAATGGCAACCCATTCCAGTACTCTTGCCTAGAAAATTCCATGGATGGAGGAGCCTGGTAGCTACAGTCCGTGGGGTAGGAGACAGTCAGACACGACTGACCAACTTCACTTCAAACATGCACTATTTCCAGATGTAGGAGATAGTATGTAAAAGGAAATGATTGTTCAAATTTTCTCTATGCTAAAGTTCATTTAAAGGAATATGTATATTGACAATTATGAGAGGAAAGGTATGTTTGGAAACAGTGTCAAAGAATATAATTACTTTAACTTTATAAATAATAAATTTTGTTAATAGGATAGGATTTGCCCTATAAAAGGACAACTCTACTGCTTTTATGAAGGTGACAGATTGGGAAGAGACAGACTCCTAGGAGTCCATTCAAAATGCTCTTGTAATAATGCAGGTTAAGAGCTCATTTCTGGAAAAATGAGGGAAAAAATGTATCATAGAAGTGTTACACACACAACACACAATAAAAAAACTGATCTGATGCGGAGGATGAGAATTTTTTTGTGTTTAAATATGCCCCAGAAGTATACAGCTTGGATGACTACGCAGCTTTGGAAACTTCTTATTGAGATACAGAACTCAGGTAAAGGAACAGATTTGGGTGATAAGTTGGAAAGGATAAGAATGTTTCAAATAAAAATATGTAATCTAGTACCAGAAATAAGAACTGTGTCAGAGTCATCAGGGAAAGTAACTGAGCCTCCCTGCTCAAGAATTCAGAGATGGAGCCTGGGAACAACAGTCTGTTGGGTTTCCAAGTCAGGTATATCAAGAATAAGATATATAACCAAGTAGGAAAACAGTGAATGCTGAAAAAAAACTAATGCTAGAGTCTGTAGAGGAACCATACACTAATTCTAAAGCAGTAGCTATAGTTGTAAGGCAAATTAATTTCAAAAAATGACTGCATTGAAATGGGGTATGTTGTTAGTAATGAAAGAGAATTCCATGTTTTAAGGACAAGCAAGAAAAGGACAAATCAATGATTACTGGCTGACCTAGATGAAGAAACTATTAAAATCATGTGGGCTTTAGATCTTCATACATTGGTGGTATTCCTTGTGGAATGTATGTATCAGTAATATGGATACAATTATGACCACTTAAAATCACAATTAATGTAGGTGAAAGTTTTTGAGGATTAGATTATCAACAAACTAAGTAGAGATTATATAAGTCTACAAGCAGGGACTATATTTCTTAGGCGGCAGGAGAATAGACTTTCTTTGAGCAAATGTCTGTCCTTTTCACTTGAACGCTTGTCCCCAAATTCTCTGCTAAAATCATTGGCAGAAAATTAGCAATGTGGGCACATGTTAATTTAGAATAAATTTCACTTAGTTTGTTGCAAAATGCTTTATTACTTTATCTTGGTTTTCTTTTTTCTCTCCCATACCTATTGTTTCTCTTTCATACCAGACTGGTGACTTTATGAAGGTTAAATCTCCCTGATTTTTTAGTTTCAAAGGACTCTGAACTTGATCATATTGACTTTATTCCATGGGATCAATTCTCCATGGCCAATTCCTCCTGTGTTACTGAGTTCTTCCTGCTGGGTTTCTCTAGTCTTGGAGAATTGCAACTTATCCTCTTTGTGGTCTTTCTCTGCCTCTATTTGATCATCTTGAGTGGAAACATCACCATCATCTCAGTAATCTGCTTGGATCACAGCCTCCACACTCCCATGTACTTCTTTCTATGTGTCCTTTCTACCTCTGAAACTTTCTACACAATTGTCATTCTGCCCAAGATGCTTATCAATCTGCTCTCTGTGCTCAGGACACTGTCCTTTGTGAGTTGTGCTTCACAGATGTACTTCTTTCTTGGTTTTGCTGTCACCAATTGCCTGCTTCTGGGAGTGATGGGCTATGATCGCTATGCTGCTATCTGTCAGCCTTTGCATTACACTATTCTCATGAGCTGGAGAGTTTGTGGGCAACTTGCAGTGACTTGTACTGTCAATGGTTTCCTAATATCTCTATTGGGAACAACTTTGGTCTTTAGCCTCCCTTTCTGTGGCTCCAACAAGGTCATCCATTATTTTTGTGACATCTCACCAGTCATCCGCCTCGCTTATGCTGAAACCTACATTAATGAACTGGTCATCTTCTTTGGTGGGGTCTTGGTCCTTGTTGTGCCCTTGATCTTCATCTTCATCTCTTACGGATTTATCGCCTCTGCTATCCTGAAGATCTCATCAGCTGAAGGCAAACGAAAAGCATTCTCCACCTGTGCCTCCCATCTCATTGTGGTCGTTGTCCACTATGGCTGTGCTTCCTTTGTCTACATGAGACCCTCAGCCAAATATATATCAGGAAAAGACAGGCTGGTGACAGTGACTTATACCATCATCACCCCACTGTTGAACCCTGTGGTATACAGCCTCAGGAACAAAGATGTACAGCTGGCTATTAGGAAAATGATTGATAAGGCTAGATTAAGATTTTATAATTATGTTAAGACTTTATAATTTCTTTTTCAATAGTACACACACATTTGGGTCAAATGTATCACTAATGTTTAAGTCATGAAAGTTTCTAGTCTATAACTCTGTGGCCTTGGATGAGTTTTTTGGCATCGTGAGGCTGTAGTGTTCTTATGTAAGACAGACTTAGTAGTATGCTCATCTCAAGGCTTTTTGCCAAATTAAGGGCCAAAGTTTCCTCATCAAGGCAACTGTCACTAAAAGAAAACTCTCCTACTCCTACTCTTCCTCCCGAGATAGTTCTCAAAAGGATCTTAACAGCCATTATCTCTTACCCTTTGTTTGGCTTGCTAGCCACAAATCTCTGATTGTCTCCTTTGTTTAAGATTATGCCCAGCTGAAAATGAGTTGCTGAGGCCTGAATATAGTGTGGATATAGGAGTAACACGTGGTTGGGGGAAAAGTTACTGTACTAGTAATTAGAAAACTATTTAGGTCATTTCTTTAAGAAAACTATGGTTGTTCTCCAAATCTAAACTTTGTATATAGAATATAGGGATAATATAATTTTCCTTTTATATTTTGCAGGGCTTTTGTTTGTATCTAATGGATAAGATGAATGTAAGCATAAGTAAAATGCAAAGCTGGATAGAACTTAAGATTCTTAAGACTTAAGAGTCAGTCTAAGGTTTTAAGTCTTAAGACACTTAAGAATTAAAGTCACTTTAAGAATTTACACATCTCTGCATGACCTTTTATTTCCTTCAGATTCTCCAAAAATTATATTTCTAGGTATCTTTTCTGACTAGCCATTTGAACTATTCCTTATATAACATAGGGAATGTGCTACATCAAAAATACATCTGCATGTGAAACAACTCCTTCAGTACACTTTCTGAAAGTTGGCAGAAGACCCCAGATTTCCCAAAGGGCAAACTAATCTCCACAGAATGAAGTAGGGCAAAATATATAGGAAAATAAAGAGACAAAAGATTCAGAACAAGCACCTGTGCCTCGGAGAGGGCTCCATGAAGGAGAAAAGTTTCCTCACACTTGGAAACCTTCGCATGGGTGGGCAAAGAGGAAGCTCTGGAACCTCTGAGGAAAATACAGCAACAGGTGCTTGGAAGGCAAAATGGAGATAATTCATCACATGGATTGTTGTTGACCAGCACTTTCCAGCTGAGATGCTGTTTGCAAGCCTGTCATGGCAAACAGGGACTGGGTGCTGAGGCTCAGGGCTTCAGGGGATGGACTTCAGGGAGAGGACTGAGGTTGATCGCCATGAAGATTTTCTAAGGGTGCTAATTTAACACAGCTGGAGGAGTCCAGAGAAAAGCCTGAGCCTGCCAGAGAGGCAAGAGATCATTGTCGCAGGGACCTGTCCCTTCACACACTCACAGGTCACAGGACCCTGCCTTTGCAAGTGCCATAGGTGGGATGAGCCATGGTGTAGACTACAACCTCAGAGGTAGACTGCCAAAGCTACCATGAGTACCAGAGGTGGGGCTACCTGTGATTGCAGTTTGAGATACCAAAGGGGTAAATGCAGGTCAACTGGTCACTGCCAAAGACAGGGCAAGTTCCAGAGATGGGGGAAAAAATGGCTCTGTGGTTTCAACCCCAGAAGTAGCAGCTGCCACCAAGCCCTTAGCAGGCACAGGTCATTCCCCACACATTCCTGGGAGCCTATGCAGCTTGGCTCTTTTGAGGAAGACATGACCTGGGGCCAACTTCCCTGGGGGAGCATACAAACCAGCTTGAACTGTAGCAACTTCCCACAGGCCTTGGCTGCAGCAGGCACCATATGCACATCCCAATTGTATCTAATGTATCCCTTCCTCTCCCCAGGCTGAAGGAGCAAATAAGCCCTCATAAGCTGTCACTTTCACCTTTTTTGTCTGGGTAGGGAGCAGACATTGGAGGGAGGCCTACAAGCAGAAGGAGGGTGAAAAATCAAAGTTGGTCACACAGACCCTGTGTGAAAAGGGTAAATTGCTCTAAAGATACAGAAAATTTACCCCTCAATTAGCCTGACACTGTGGACTTTGGGAACAACTGTGGACTTTGGAAGCAAGTACAAGCTGCAGTAAGGCCAGCTATGAGTTTGAGCTGACCTCATGACATCCACAGCAGGTCCAGAAACCTTCCTAGAAATACTAGAGGACTTCCTGAGTAGGCAGATTGGCTCATGCTCAACGTATGGTTAGGAAAATGGAGGACACAGAAGAATACTCTTCTCACTACCACTTTATCTCTCTCTATATTTTATGTGTTTTTGTTTTTGGTTTTGTTCTATTGTTCTTTTTTATTATTCAATTCATTTTTACTTTTAAGTTACTTTTTCCTTTATAAAAGCTTTTATTTTTACAAAAATTTATTTTATCTTTTCCTTCCTATTTTTATAGTACTCTTTAGTTATATTGCATTTTCCCATGTTTTTGATTTTGTATTTTTGCTAGACTAGTTTTTAGTATTCACTTTCACTTATAGGTTTGATAATTGGATTGATTGCTCTCTTCTTCTCTGGTTTCTGTTTTTATTCTTTTTCCTCTCTTATTTCAATTTTGTGATTGTATGAGTCTCTTTGGGTGTTCTTTACTGATGAATGTTGCTTTCACCATTTGCTTTGGGGTTTTATCTGTCTGTTCCTTTTTGTTTTGTTTGTTTACATGACTTTTTTGTTTGTTTGTTTTTTCCCCCTCCTATATATCTTTCTCTTTATCTTCTGTGCTGGGTGGCTTGTGGAGTCAAACTGCTAGAGTAAGGGGTTGGCCCTGAACCTCTATGTGGAAGACTGAGTCCAGGACATTGGGCCACTGTAGAGCCCCCAACACCATGGAACATTGATTGGCAAGAATTCTTCCAAAGGTCTCCATCTCAACACTAAGATCAAGCCCCATCCAAAGGCCAGCAAGCTCCAATGCTGGACCCCTCATGCCAAACCACCAGTAAAATAGGAACACCATCCTTACCATTAGTAGAAATCCTGTCCAAAGCCATACAAAATCCACAGAACAATCCCAAAACAAATCACTGGATGCATCTCTACCTTTCAGACAGACAAAATTCAGCTCCATCCTCCAGAACACAGACACCCGTCCTTCCAACCTGAAAATGTTCAAAAGGTACTGGTCCAACCCCACCAACAAGGGGCAGACACCATGATTAATAGGAACTATGGCCTTCCAGCCTGCAGATAGAGGGCCCAAAATACAGTAACTTAAGCAAAATGAAGAGACAGAGAAACAAGCATCAGATGAAGAACATAGTAAAAGTCCACAAGACCAAATAAATGAAGAAGACAGGGGCAGTTTACTCTAAGAAAGAACTCAGAGTAATGATAGTAAACATGATCCAAAATCTTGGAAATGAAATGAAGGTACAGATAAATAGAATGGAGGCAAGGATTAAAAAGATACAAAAAATGTTTAACAAGGACCTAGAAAAAAAGAAAGAATAGACAATCAGAGATGAATAATACAGTGAGATAAAAATACGCTGCTGCTGCTAATTCCCTTCAGTCTTGTCCAACTCTGTGCGACCCCATAGAAGGCAGCCCACCAGGCCCCGCCATCCTTGGGATTCTCCAGGCAAGAACACCAGAGTGGGTTGTCATTTCCTTCTTCAATGCATGAAAGCGAAAAGTGAAAGTGAAGACGCTCAGTTGTGTCCGACTCTTAGAGACCCCGTGGACTGCAGCCTACCAGGCTCCTCCATCTATAACAGAATAACTACGACAGAAGAATGGATAACTGAGCTGCAAGATAGAATGGTGGAAATAACTTAAACAGAGAAGAATAAAGAAAAAAGAATGTAAAGAAATTAGAACAATCTCAGAGATCTCTGGAGAATTCTCTGGACAGAGGAGCTGGTGGGCGATACTCCATGGGACCACAAAGAGATACAATGGAGCAATTAACACTGGAACAACGTTAAGTACTCTAACATTCAAATTAAAGTGGTCTCAGAAGAAGAAAAGGAAAAGAAAGGGTATGAAAATTTATTTGAGGAGATTATAGCTGAAAAATTTTCTAACATAGGAAAGGAAATAGCTACTCAGCTCCAGGAAGCCCAAGAATCTCATACAGGATAAACCCAAGGGGAAACATGCCAAGACAGGTATTAACCAAACTAACAAAAATTAAAACCAAAGGAAAAATGTTGAAACCAGCAAGGGAAAAGCAAAGACTAACATATAAGGAGATCCCCATAAAGCTAACAGCTGGTCTTTCAACAGAAATTGCAGTCCAGAAAGGAGTAGAAGGATATACTTAAAATGATGAAAGAAAAAATTTATAACCAAGATTCCTCTATTCAGCAGGGATATCCTACAGATTCAAAGGAGAAATCAAAAGCTTTACAAATAAGCAAAAGCTAAGAGAATTTAACACCACAAAACGAACACTACAACACAGGCAAAAGTAACTTCTCTAGATAGGAAACACAAAAGAAAAAAAAGACCCTGCAAAAACAAAGCCAAAATGATAAAGTAAATGGTAACAGGATTGTATATACCAATCAGTTCAGTTCAGTTCAGTCGTTCAGTTGTGTCCACCTCTTTGTGACTCCGTGGACTGCAGCACGGCAGGCCTCCCTGTCCATCACCAACTCCCAGAGCTAACTCAAACTCATGTCCATTAGTCAGTGATGCCATCCACCCATCTCATCCTCTATTGTCCTCTTCTCCTCCCACCTTCAATCTTTCCCAGCATCATGGTCTTTTCCAATGAGTCAGCTCTTCTCATCATGTGGCCAAAGTACTGGAGTTTCAGCTTTAGCATCAGTCCTTCCAATGAACACCCAAGACTGATCTCCTTTAGGATAAACTGGTTGGGTCTCCTTGCAGTTCAAGGGACTCTCAAGAGTCTTCTCCAACACCACAGTTCAAAAGCATCAATTCTTCTGTGCTCAGTTTTCTTTAGAGTTCAACTCTCACATCCATATATAACTACTGGAAAAACCATAGCCTTGCCTAGAGGGACATTTGTTGGCAAAGTAATGTCTCTGCTTTTAATATGCTCTCTAGGTTGGTCATAACGTTTCTTCCACAGAGTAAGAATCTTTTTATTTCATGGATGCAGTCACCATCTGCAGTGATTTTGGAGCTAAAAAAAAAAAAAAAAGTCTGCCCCTGTTTGCACAGTTTCTCCATCTATTTGCCATGAAGTGATGGGACTGAATGCCATGATCTTAGTTTTCTGAATGTTGAGCTTTAAGCCAACATTTTCATTCTCCTCTTTCACTTTCATCAAGAGGCTCTTTAGTTCTTCACTCTCTGCCAATAAGGGTGGTGTCATATGCATATCTGAGGTTATTGACATTTCTCCCAGCAATCTTGATTCCAGGTTGTGCTTCCTCCAGCCCGGAATTTCTCATGATGTACTCTGCATATAATCAGGGTAACAATATACAGCCTTGATGTACTCCTTTCCTATTTGGAACCAGTCTGTTGTTCCATGTCCAGTTCTAACTGCTGTTGCTTCCTGACCTGCATACAGATTTCTCAAGAGCCAGATCAGGTGGTCTGGTATTCCAATCTATTTCAGGATTTACCACAGTTTATTCTGATCCACACAGTCAAAGGCTTTGGCATAGTCAATAAAGCAGAAATAGATGTTTTTCTGGAACTCTCTTGCTTTTTCCATGATCCAGCAGATGTTGGCAATTTGATCTCTGGTTCCTCTGCCTTTTCTAAATCCAGCTTGAACATCTGGAAGTTCACAGTTTACTTATTGCTGAAGCTTGGCTTGGTGAATTTTGAGCATTAATTTGCTAACATGTGCGATGAGTGAAATTGTGTGTTAGTTTGAAAATTCTTTGGAATTGCCTTTATTTGGGATTGGAATGAAAACTGACCTTTTCCAGTCCTGTGGCCACTGCTGAGTTTTCCAAATTTGCTGGCATATTGATTGCAGAACTTTTGCTGCATCATTTTTTAGAATTTGAAATGGCTCAACTGGAATTTCATCACCTCCACTAGCTTTGTTCACAGTGATGCTTTCTAAGGCCCATTTGACATTGCATTCCAGAATGCCTGGCTCTAGGTGAGTGATCACATCATCGTGATTATCTAGGTCATGAAGATCTTTTTTGTACAGTTCTTCTGTATATTCTTGCCACCTCCTCTTAATATCTTCTGCTTCTGTTAGGTCCATACCATTTCTGTCCTTTATTGAGCCCATCTTTGCATGAAATGTTCCCTTGGTATCTCTGATTTTCTTGAAGAGATCTCTAGTCCTCCCCATTCTATTGTTTTCCTCTATCCTTGCACTGATCACTGAGGAAGGCTTTCTTATCTCTCCTTGCCATTCTTTGGAACTCTGAATTCAAATGAGTATATCTTTCCTTTTCTCCTTTGATTTTGGCTTCTCTTCTTTTCACAGCTTTTTGTAAGGCCTCTCAGACAACCATTTTCCTTTTTTGCATTTCTTTTTCTTGAGAGTGGTCTTGCTCCCTGTCTCCTGTAAAATGTCATGACCTCTGACCACAGTTCATTAGGCACTCTATCAGATATAGTCCCTTAAATCTATTTCTCACTTCCACTGTATAATCATTAGAGATTTTATTTAGGTCATACTTGAAGGGTCTAATGGTTTTCCCTACTTTCTTAAATTTAAGTCTGAATTTGACAATAAGGAGTTCATGTTCTGAGCCACAGTTAGCTCCCGGTCTTGTTTTTGCTGGTTGTATAGAGTTTCTCCATCTTTGACCACAAAGAATATAATCAATCTGATTTCAGTCAGTGTTGACCATCTGGTGAAGTCCATGTGTAAAGTCTTCTCTTGTGTTGTTGGAAGAGAGTGTTTGCTATGACCAGTGCATTCACTTGGCAGAATTATATTAGCCTTTGCCCTGTTTCATTCTATACTCCAAGGACAAATTTGCCTGTTACTCCAGGTGTTTCTTGACTTCGACTTTTTCATTCCAGTCCCCTATAATGAAAAGGATATCTTTTGTGTGTGTTAAATCTAGAAAGTCTTGTAGGTCTTTATATCTCATTAGGAAGCTTTCATAACCCTCTTATCCTTCTCGATCAGAGGGCAGACAGACTGAAAACTATCATCACAGAAAACTAATCAATCTAATCACATGTACATATCAATAATTTACCTTAAATTTAATTAGACTAAATGATCCAGCCAAAAGACACAGATTAGCTGAATGAATACAAAAACAAGATCCTTATATATGCTCTGTACATGAGACTCACTTTGAACTGAGGGACAAACACAAACTGAAAGTGAAGGGCTGAATAAAGGTATTCCATGCAAACAGAAATCAAAAAAAAAAAAAAAGTGGCAGTAGTAATACTCATATCAGATAAAATAGACTTTTGAAAAAGACCATTACAAGAGAGAAGGAAGAACACTACATAGTAATCAAGGAATCGATCCAAGAGGAAGATATAGCAATTATAATTATATATGCACCCAAAACAGGGGCACCTCAATACATAATGCAATGCTAACAACTATTAAAGGGGAAACTGATAATAACATGATAATAGTGGGGAAGTTTAACATCCCACCCATACCAATGGATAGATAATCCAGACAGAAATTTAACAGGGAAAAACAAGCTTTAAATGATAATTTGGACCAGATGCACCTCATTGATATCTATAGATGTTTTCCCTATTCTCTGGAGGTTCAGACAGTGAGGCTCTTCCTGCAGTGCAGAATACCTGGGTTCGGAAATCATAAAGAAGAAATACGTGAAAAAAAAAAAAAAGTGAAGGAGACAATGGCAAGGATTAATAAAACTAAAAGCTGGTTCTTTGAGTGGATAAACAAAATTGACAGACCATTAGCCAGACTCATCAAGAAAAAAAATAAGATTCAAGTCAATAAAGCTAGAAATAAAAAAGGACAAGCTTCAAAAGACAATACAGAAATAAAAATGATTAAAAGAGACTACTAACTATATGCCAATAAAATGATAACTTGGAAGAAATGGACAAATTCTTAGAAAAGTGTAATATTCCAAGACTGATCCAGGATGAAACTGAAAGTATGAACAGGCCATCACAAGCACTGAAATTGAAACTGTGATCAAAATCTTCCAACAGAAATGTCCAGGGCCAGATGGCTACACAGGCGATTTTACCAAAGATTCTGAGAAGAACTAAAACAGATACGGTTCAAACTCTCCAGAAAATTTGCAGAGGGAGAAAAACATCAAAATCCATTCTATGAGGTTATCATTAGCCTGATACCAAACCTGGAGAAGGATATCACCAAAAAAAAAAAAAAAAAAAAAAAAAGAAAGAAAGAAAAAAGAAAACTACAAGCTAATATCATTGTTCAATATAGTTGCAAAAATGCTCAACAGAATTCTTGCAAACAATCCAACATACAATAGAAGGATCATATATCATGATCAAATGGACTTTATCCTAGGGTTGTGAAGATTTTTCAATATATAAATCAAACAATGTGATACTTAATATTAATAAATTGATAGATAAAAGCCATATGATAATCTCAATCAGAGCAGATCAGATGAGTCACTCAGTCATGTCTGACTCTATGAGACCCCATGAATCACAGCATGCCAGGCTTCCCTCTTCATCACCAACTCCAGGAGGTTACTGAGACTCACATCGAGTCAGTGATGCCATCCAGCCATCTCATCCTCTGTCATCCCCTTCTCCTCCTGCCCCCAATCCCTCCCAGCATCAGAGTCTTTTCCAATGAGTCAACTCTTCGCATGAGGTGGCCAAAGTACTGGAGTTTCAGCTTTAGCATCATTCTTTCCAAAGAAATCCCAGGGCTGATCTCCTTCAGAATGGACTGGTTGGATCTCCTTGTAGTCCAAGGGACTCTCAAGAGTCTTCTCCAACACCACAGTTCAAAAGCATCAGTTCTTTGCCACTCAGCCTTCTTCACAATCCAACTCTCACATCCATACATGACCACAGGAAAGACCATAGCCTTGACTAGACGAACTTTTGTTGGCAAAGTAATGTCACTGCTTTTGAATATGCTATCTAGGTTGGTTATAACTTTCCTTCCAAGGAGTAAGCGTCTTTTAATTTCATGGCTACAATCACCATCTGTAGTGATTTTGGAGCCCAGAAAAATAAAGTCTGACACTGTTTCCACTGTTTCCCCATTTATTTCCCATGAAGTGATGGGACCAGACACCATGATCTTTATTTTCTGAATGTTGAGCTTTAAGCCAACTTTTTCACTCTCCTCTTTCACTTTAATCAAGAGGTTTTTTAATTCCTCTTCACTTTCTGCCATAAGGGTGGTGTCATCTGCATATCTGAGGTTATCGATATTTCTGCCAGCAATCTTGATTCCAGCTTGTGCTTCTTCCAACCCAGCGTTTCTCATGATGTACTCTGAATATAAGTTAAATAAGCAGGGTGACAATATACAGCCTTGACGTACTCCTTTTCCTATTTGGAACCAGTCTGTTGTTCCATGTACAGTTCTAGCTGTTGCTTTCTGACCTGCATACAAATTTCTCAAGAGGCAGATCAGATGGTCTGGTATTCCCATCTGTTTCAGAATTTTCCATAGTTTATTGTGATCTACACAGTCAAGGGCTTTGGCATAGTCAGTAAAGCAGAAGTAGATGTTTTTCTGGAACTCTCTTGCTTTTTCCATGATCCAGCGGATGTTGGCAATTTGATCTCTGGTTTCTCTGCCTTTTCTAAAACCAGCTTAAACATCAGGAAGTTCACAGTTCACTTATTGCGGAGCCTGGCTTGGAGAATTTTGAGCATTACTTTACTAGCGTGTGAGATGAGTGCAATTGTGCGGTAGTTTGAGCACTCTTTGGCATTGCCTTTCTTTGGGATTGGAATGAAAACTGACCTTTTCCAATCTTTGCAGAGAAAGCTTTTGACAAATTTTGAAACCTATTTATGATAAAAACTCCCCAGAAAGTGGGCATAGAGAGAATATACATCAATATGGTAAAAGTCATGTATGATAAACCCACAGCACACACTATTCTCAGCAGTGAAAATCTTTAAAGCATTTCCTCTATGATCATGAATAATACAAGGGTACACAATCCCATTACTATTATTCAACATATTTTTGAAAGTCCTGTGAACATCAACAGGTGGTCAATACTGAAATCAGGTTGATTATATTCATTGCAGCCGAAGAGAGACAAGCTCTATAGAGCCAGCAAAAACAAAACCAGGAGCTGACTGTGTTTCAGATCATAAACATCTTATTGCAAAATTCAGACTTAAATTGAAGAAAGCAGGGAAAACCACTAGACCATTCAGATATGACCTAAATCAAATTCCTTAAGATTATACAATGACAGAGACAAGTAGATTCAAGAGATTACGTCTTAAAGACAGAGTGCCTGAAGAACTATGGACAGAAGTTTGTGACATTGTACAGGGGATGGTGACCAATGCCATCCCAAACAAAAAGAAATGCAAAAAAGGCAAAATGGCTGTCTGAGGAGGCCTTACAAATAGCTGAGAAAAGAAGAGCAGTGAAGACAAAGGAGAAAAGGAAAGATAAAAGCATCTGAAATCAGAGTTCCAAAGAAGAGCAAGAAGAGATATGAAAGCCTTCCTCAGTGATCAATGCAAAGAAATAGAGAGAAAGAGTAGAATGGGAAAGGCTAGAGATCTCTTCAAGAAAATTAGAGATACCAAGGGAACATTTTACGCAGAGATAGGCACAATAAAGGACAGAAATGATATGGATCTAACAAAAGCAGAAGATATTAAGAGGAGGTGGAAAGAATACACAGAATAACAATACAAGAAACATCTCAATGACCCAGATAACCATGATGGTGTGATTAATCACCAAGAGCCAGACATCTTAGAATATAAAGTCAAGAGGGCCTTAGGAAGCATAACTATGAACAAAGCTGGTGAAGATGATAGAATTCCAGCTTAGCAATTTCTTAAAAGATGATGCTGTGAAAATTCTGCATTCAATATGCCAACTAATTTGGAAAACTCAGCAATGGCCACAAGACTGGAAAAAGTCCATTTACATTCCAATCCCAAAGAAAGTCAATGTCAAAGAATGTTCAAACTAGCATACAGTTGCACTCATCTCACTTGTTAGCAAAGTAATGCTTAAAATTCTTCAAGTCAGGCTTCAGCAGTACATGAAATGTGAACTTCCAGAGGTTCAAACTGTTTTTCAAAGACAGAGGAACCAGAGATCTAATTGCCAACATCCATTTGATCATGGAAATAGCAAGAGAGTTCCAGAAAAACATCTGCTTTATTGACTATGCTAAAGCCTTTGACTGTATGGGTCATAACATACTAAAAATTTCTTAAAGAGATAGAAATACCAGACCACCTTATCTGCTTCCTGAGAACTTTGTATGCAGGTCAAGAAGCAACAGTTAGAACTGGACATGGCACAATAGACTGGTTCCAAATCAGGAAAAGAGTACACCAAGGCTGTATATCGTCACCCTGCTTATTTAACTTATATGCAGAGTATATTATGTGAAATGCCAGGCTGGATGAAGCGCAAGCTGGAATCTAGATTACCAGGAGAAATATCAATAACCTCAGATATGTAGATGACACTATTCTTATGGCAGAAAGTGAAGAAGAACTAAAGAGCCTCTTGATGAAAGTGAAAGAGGAGAGTGAAAATGTTGGCTTAAAGCTCAACATTCAGAAAACGAAGATCATGGCATCTGGTCCCATCACTTCGTGGCAAATAATTGTGAAACAGTGGACAAAGTTAGAGAATTTATTTCTGGGGGCTCCAAAATCACTGCAGATGGTGACTACAACCATGAAATTAAAAGACGCTTGCTCCTTGGAAGAAAAGCTATGACAAATCTAGACAGCATCTAGGTTAAAAGCAGAAACATTACTTTGCTGACAAAGGTCCATCTAGACAAAGCTATGGTTTTTCCAGAAGTCATGTATGGATGTGAGTGTTGGACTATAAAGCTGAGCACCAAAGAATTGATGCTTTTGAGCTGTAGTTTCGGAGAAGACTCTTGAGAGTCCCTTGGACTGCAAAGAGATCCAACCCTTCAATCCTAGGGGAAATCAATCCTGACTATTCATTGGAAGAATTGACACTGAAGTTGAAACTCCAATACTTTGGCTACCTGATGCTAAGAACTGACTCATTAGAAAAGACTCTGATCCTGGACAAGATTGAGGGTCACAGGAGAAGGGGACGACATACGGTGAGATGGTTGCATGGCATCACTGATTCAATGGATATAAGTTTGAGCAAGCTCCGGGAGTTGATGATGGACAGGGAAGCCTGGAGTGTTACAGTGCATGGGTCTCATAGAGTTGGACATAACTGAGCTACTGAAATGACCTGAACTGACCTAAACTGTATAGATATGCAGATGACATCACGCCTATGGCAGAAAGTAAACAGGAGCTAAGGATCCTCTTGATGAAAGTGAAAGAGGAGAGTGAAAAAAAATGGCTTAAAATTCAACATTCAAAAAGCTAAGATCATGGCATCTGGTTCCATAACTTCATGCCAAATAGATGGGGAAACAAAGGAAACAGTAACAGACTTTATTTTCTTTGGGTCCAAAATCACTGCAGATGGTGACTGCACCCTGAAATTAAAAGATACTTGCTCATTGGAACTCAAGTTATGACAAACCTGGACAGCATATTAAGAAGCAGAGACATTACTTTGCCAATAATGGTCCATCTCGTCAGAGCTATGGTTTTTCCAGTACTCACGTATGGATGTGAGAGCTGGACCATAAGGAAAGCTGAGAACTGAAGAAGTGATGCTTTAGAACTGTGATGTTGGAGAAGACTCTTGAGAGTCGCTTGGACAGCAAGGAGATCAAAACAGTCAATCCTAAAAGAAATCGGTCCTGAATATTCATTGGAAGGATTGACGCTGAAGCTGACACTCCCATATTTTGGCCACCTGATGTGAAGAACTGACTCATTGGAAAAGACTCCTATGCTGGGAAAAACTGAAGACAGGAGGAGTAGGGGATGACAGTGGATGAGATTGTTGGATGGCATCATTGACTCAATGGACATGAGTTTGAGCAAACTCCGGGAAGTGGTGATGGACAGGGAAGCCTGGTGTGCTACAGTTCATGGGATCTCAAAGAGTTGGACACGACTGAGTGACTGAACTGAACTGAGGCATAATAATCATAGGAGAAAAAGAAATAAAAGGAATCCAGATGGAAAAAAAGAATTAAAACTCTCACTGTTTTCTGATGACATGATTCTCTACATAGAAAACCCTAAAGATGCCACCAGGGTTATTTAAATAAGCCAGGTGACAATATACAGCCTTGAAGAGTTCCTTTTCCTATTTGGAACCAGTCCATTGTTCCATGTCCAGTTCTAACTGTTGCTTCCTGACTTGCACATAGGTTTCTCAAGAGGCAGGTCAAGTGGTCTGGTATTCCCATCTCTTTCAGAATTTTCCACACTTGATTGTGATCCACACAGTCAAAAGCTTTGGCATAGTCAATAAAGCAGAAATAGATGTTTTTCTGGAACTCTCTTGCTTTTTCCATGATCCAGCAGATGTTGGCAATTTGATCTCTGGTTCCTCTGCCTTTTCTAAATCTGGCTTGAGCATTAGGAAGTTCACGGTTCACATATTGCTGAAGCCTGGCTTGGAGAATTTTGAGCATTACTCTACTCATGTGTGAGATGAGTGCAATTGTGTGGTAGTTTGAGCATTTTTTGGAATTGCCTTTCTTTGGGACTGGGATGAAAACTGACATTTTCCAATCCTGTGGCCACTGCTGAGTTTTCCAAATTTGCTGGCATATTGAGTGCAGCACTTTCACACATCATCTTTCAGGATTTGAAATAGCTCAACTGGAATACTATCACCTCCACTAGCTTTGCTCATAGTGATGCTTTCTAAGGCTTACTTGATTTCACATTCCAGGATGTCTGGCTCTAGGTGGGTGATCACACCATCGTGATTATCTGGGTCATGAAGATCTTCTTTGTACAGTTCTTCTGTGTATTCTTGCCACCTCTTCTTAATGTCTTTTGCTTTTGTTAGTTCCATACCATTTCTGTCTTTTATCAAGCCCATCTTTGCATGAAATATTCCCTTGGTATCTCTAATTTTCTTGAAGGAGACTATAAACAAGGTGAAAAGACAACCCTCAGAATGAAAGAAAATAATTGCAAACAAAGCAACTGGCAAAGGATTAGTTTCCAAAATATATAAGTATTTGGTACAGCTTAATATCAGAAAACAAACAGTCCAATCAAAAAATGGACAGAAGACTTAAAAAGACATTTTCCCAAAGAATACATACAATTTGCCAAAAAACAAATCAAAAGATTCTCAATATCACTCATTATTAAGGAAATACAAATCAAAACTACAATGAGGTATCACCTCACACTGGTCAGAATGGTCATCATCAAAAAATCTGCAAGCAGATTATCTGTACTTCCGGTTAAGATGGCGAAGGATTAGGACGGGGAATACGCTTTCTCCTCCACAAATTCATCAATGGGACATCTGGGCGCCGAGTAAATACCACAAACAGCTTCGGAGTGCTGGCGGAGGACGTCGGACACCCAGAAAAGCAACTCACTGCCTTCTAAAGGAGGTAGGAAAGAATATAGAAGCCAGAGAGAGACAAAGAGGGAGGGGCGGACCTCTGTCCGGTGAAGGGAGTCTTAAAAAGAGAAGTTTCCAAACACCAGGAAACACTCTCCCTGCGGAATCTGCGCCGAACCTGGGAAACACGGAGACTATCATAACAGGGAGGAGAACAGTTGAGCAATTAGAACCCACAGACTGCGGGCCCTGCGGTAACTTCCGCAGTGGAGAAGCACCGCTGCAAACGCCCGCATCTGCCATTGGGGAGCCGGGGCTGGGCAGGGAGACGCCTTGGCCGTTCCCACGCGGGACGCTCCGCTGCCGGCGCTCCCCAGAGGGACGCTCCCCCGTGGGACTCTCCCCCACTGGACGCTCCCCCGCCGGCCACTCCCGCGCAGGCGTGCCCCCGCCCGCTGTGCCGGCGGCTCCCACGAGGGCCACCCCATCCCCTCCCCCACCCGCCCGCCCGCCATTCCCGTCGCCGACCCCTCCCCCTCTGCGGGCCTCAGCGCAGACTTCGTTCGCCTGATTGTCTGGAGTGCTGCCTAACTGGAGTAGTTTGGGCCGGCAATCCAGATTGTGCAGCGCCGACCACACGAGTGGCGGGCCTTGGCCCAGAACACCGCCGAACCGTGCACAGAACAAAGAACTATACAGAACAAAGAACTATACAGAACAACCACAGAGAAAGGGGCCTATAGATCTTGAGAAATTTAAGCCGGAACAAGGAACTAGCTGAAAATGAACTGAACCCACAACAATAATAGAGAAACTCTTATATATATTGTTACTATTTTTCCCATCATTATTTCCTTTTTTTTTCTTTTCTTTTTTTAATATATATATATTTTTTAAATTTTTATTATTTTTTAATTGGAAAAAGGAAAACAAAAAAAATTTTTTCCCTTTTAATTTTTTTTTTGTTGTTGTTTGTTTTGTTTCTTTTATTTTTTTATTATTATTTTTTTTATCCTCTAGTACTTCTTTAATCTCCACGTTTAGATATAACTTTTGCGACCCTGTTTTGTTTTTTTTTTTCCTTTTTCCTTTTTGTCCTTTGCTTTTTTCCTTTCCTTTTTTCTTTTCTTTACTGATTACTGACTAGATCTGTCTCTCTCCTTCACACTCCCTCCTTTTATCCTCCTGACCACCTCTGTCTCCTTCCTCCCTTTTTCCTTCTATGTATAATCCGTGAACATCTCTGAGCAGTCCAGTTGTGGAATGCATTAAGAAGAAGAAGTTTTTGAGACTACTGTAAAAAAACAATAACTAAGGGGCTTTCCTACCCTGTCCCAAAACAATTGACAGAGCTCTCCATCCTACTCTGAAACCAGAAGGTCCACAAAAAAACCAGCATTCCCGCCTGCTCCAAACAGCTAAGCCCAAAGTAATTTACACTACACTCCACTCACCCCAGAGAAAAAACAGCCACACAAAAGGTTAGAGAAAAAAAAGCCCAAATAGAAATAAAACCGAGGTAAGAAAGGATAAGCCAAAAAAGGAAGAAAAATGAACAAAATTAGCAAATGTCTTAGTCTGAGAAAGCATAATGAATAACAGGACTAAGAAAAAAAAGAATCAATATAAAAAAAAAAAACTTGAGGAAAAATAGTAGAAAAAGAGGAAAGAACATAGAAGATAGAATGGAGAATAAAGAATAAGGAGAAAAAAGAAAAAGAAAAAAGAGAAATAAGACCTCAGACAAAAAAATACAGAGTCCCAAAAGAAAAAACATAGAGAACTAGAGGAGATAAGGAAAACTCCTAAAATGGAAGAAAAATCAAAAGAGCCAATAGAAAACAAAAAAAAAAAAAAAAAGGAAAAAAAAAAAAAAAGGACATGGAAAGCTGATCTTTCATAGAACTCTCAGAGAGGGAGGCAAACATACTTAATGTGGAAAGAGAAACCAAAGATCTATAAATATAAGGAGAATAAAAAAGAAGCTGAAGAATTAACACAACTCTCCAAAAACTAAAGACATTCTCTAGACAGAAAAAAAAAGGATATATAAATTAAACCAAAAAAAAAGTAAATGGCAACGGGATCATATTTATCATTAATTACCTTAAATGTAAATGGGTTGAATGCCCCAACCAAAAGAAGAGACTGGCTGAATGGATAAAAAAAAGACCCCTCCATATAATGAAACTAGAACACTTTCTAACACCATACAAAAAATAAACTAAAATGGATTAAAGAGCTAAATGTAAGACCAAAACATAAAACTCCTAGAGGAAAACATAGGCAAAAACTCTCTGACTTACATCACAGCAGGATCCTCTATGACCCACCTCCCAGAATATTGGAAATAAAATCAAAAATGAACAAATGGGACCTAATCAAACTTAAAAAGCTTTTGCACAACAAAGGAAACTATAAGCAAGGTGAAAAGACAGCCTTCAGAATGGGAGAAAATAATAGCAAATGAAGCAACTGACAAACAACTAATCTCAAAAATATACAAGCAACTTCTACAGCTCAATTCCAGAAAAATAAATGACCCAATCAAAAAATGGGCCAAAGAACTCAATAGACATTTCTCCAAAGAAGACATACAGATGGCTAACAAACACATGAAAAGATGCTCAATATCACTCATTATCAGAGAAATGCAAATCAAAACCACTATGAGATACCATTTCACGCCAATCAGTATGGCTGCTATCCAAAAGTCCACAAGCAATAAATGCTGGAGAGGGTGCGGAGAGAAGGGAACCCTCTTGCACTGTTGGTGGGAATGCAAACTAGTACAGCCACTTTGGAGAACAGTATGGAGATTCCTCAAAAAACTGTGAATAGAACTGCCTTATGATCCAGCAATCCCACTGCTGGGCATATACACTGAGAAAACAGAATTGAAAGAGACACCTGTACCCCAATGTTCATAGCAGCACTGTTTGCAATAGCCAGAACGTGGAAGCAACCTAGATGTCCATCCACAGATGAATGGATAAGCAAGCTGTGGTACATATACAAATGGAATATTACTCAGCCATTAAAAAGAATACATTTGAATCAGTTCTAAGGAGGTGGATGGAACTGGAGCCTATTATACAGAGTGAAGTAAGCAGAAACAAAAACAAAATACAGTATACTAACGATATATATGGAATTTAGAAAGATGGTAAAAAAAACCTATTTACGAGAAACAAAAGAGACACTGATGTATAGACCAGACTTTTGGACTCTGGGACCAGGAGAGGGTGAGATGATTGGGGAGAATAGCATTGAAATATGTATAATATTATATCTGAAATGTATTAATTGTTCAAACTAAACACTATCATGTTACAATTTGTTCATACTAGATGTTTGTAATGTTTCTGATAATCAATAAAAGAGATTCTTGATTAAAAAAAAAAAAAATCTGCAAGCAAAGAAACACTTTTGAACTCATTCTACAAGGCCACCATCACCCTGATACCAAAACCAGGCAAAGACAACACAAAAAAAGAAAACTGCAGGCCAATATCACTGATGAACATAAATGCAAAAATCCACAACAAAATTTTAGCAAACAGAATTCAACATCACATTAAAAAGCTCATACACCATGATCAAGTTTGGTTTATTTCAGCGATGCACGGATTCTTCAATATATGCAAATTAATCAATGTGATATATCATATTAACAAATTTAAAGAGAAAAACCATATGATAATCTCAATAGATGCACAAAAAGCCTTTATCAAAATTCAGCATCCATTTATCATTAAAACTCTTCAAAAAATGGGCATAGAAGGAACCTACCTCAACATAGTCAAGGTCATATATGATAAGCCTACAGCAAACTTTATTTTTAATGGTGAAAACCTGAAAACATTCACCCTAAGATCAGGAGCAAGACAAGGGCATCCACTTTCATCACTATTATTCAACATAGTTTTGGAAGTCCCAGCTACAGCAATAAGAGATGAAAAATAAATAAAAGGAATCCAGATAGGAAAAGAAGAATTGAAGCGCTCACTGTTTGCAGATGACATGATATTGTACATAGAAAACCCTAGTGGCTCTACTAGTTTGCATGCCCACCAACAGTGTAAGAGGGTTCCCTTTTCTCCATACCCTCTCCAACATTTATTGCTTGTAGACTTTTGGATATCAGCCATTCTGACTGGCGTGAAATGGTACCTCATTGTGGTTTTGATTTGCATTTCTCTGATAATGAGTGATGTTGAGCATCTTTTTCATGTGTTTGTTAGCCATCTGTATGTCTTCTTTGGAGAAATGTCTGTTTAGTTCTTTGGCCCATTTTTTGATTGGGTCATTTATTTTTCTGGAATTGAGCTGTAGGAGTTGCTTGTATATTTTTGAGATTAATTCTTTTTGTTGCTTCATTTGCTATTATTTTCTCCCATTCTGAAGGCTGTCTTTTCACCTTGCTTATAGTTTCCTTCGTTGTGCAAAAGCTTTTTAATTTTGATTAGGTCCCATTTGTTTATTTTTGCTTTTATTTCCAGTAATCCAGCAATCTTACTGCTGGGCATACACACCAAGGAAACCAGAATTGAGAGAGACACGTGTACCCCACTGTTCATCACGGCACTGTTTATAATAGCCAGGACATGGAAGCAACCTAGATGTCCATCAGCAGATGAATGGATAAGAAAGCTGTGGTACATATACACAATGGAGTATTACTCAGCTATTAAAAAGAATACATTTGAATCAGTTCTAATGAGGTGGATCAAACTGGAGCTTATCATACAGAGTGAAGTAAGCCAGAAAAACACCAATACAGTATCAGATCAGATCAGATCAGATCAGTCGCTCAGTCGTGTCCGACTCTGCGACCCCATGAACCGCAGCACGCCAGGCCTCCCTGTCCATCACCAGCTCCCGGAGGTCACTCAGACTCGCATCCATCGAGTCAGTGATGCCATCCAGCCATCTCATCCTCTGTCGTCCCCTTCTCCTCCTGCCCTCAATCCCTCCCAGCATCAGAGTCTTCTCCAATGAGTCAACTCTTCGCATGAGGTGGCCAAAATACTGGAGTTTCAGCTTTAGCATCATTCCTTCCAAAGAAATTCCAGGATTGATCTCCTTCAGAATGGACTGGCTGGATCTTCTTGCAGTCCAAGGGACTCTCAAGAGTCTTCTCCAACACCACAGTTCAAAAGCATCAATTCTTCGGCGTTCAAATACATATATATGGAATTTAGTAAGATGATAATGACAACCCTGCATGCAAGACAGCAAAAGAGACACAGAGGTATTGGCCAGTCTTTTGGACTCTGCAGGAGAGGGCAAGGGTGGGATGATATGGTAGAATGGCATTGAAACATGTAAATTTTCAAATGTGAAACGAATCCCCTGTCCTGGTTTGATGCACAATACAGGGTGCTCGGGGCTGGTGTACTGCAATGACCCAGAGAGATGGTATGGGGAGGGAGGTGGGAGGGGGGTTCAGGATGGGGAACACATGTACACCCATGGCAGATTCAAGTCAATGTATGGCAAAACAAATACAATATTGTAAAGTAAAATAAATTAATTAATTTAAAAAATAAATTAAAAAATGAAAACCCTAAAGACAGTATCAGAAAATTACTAGAGCTAATCAGTGAATTTAGCTTCGTCTCAGGATACAAAATCAATACACAGAAATCACTTGCATTTCTGTATACTAAACATGAAAAATCAGAAAGAGAAATTAAGGAATCAATCTCATTCACCATTGCAACAAAAAGAATAAACTTACTTAAGGAGACAAAAGAGCTGTACACAGAAAATCATAAGACACTGATGAAAGAAATCAAAGATGGCATAGACAGATGGAGAGATATTCCATGTTCCTGGGTAGGAAGAATCAGTACTGGGAAAATGACTATAATACCAAATACAATCTAAGGATTCCATGTGATCCCTATCGAATTACCAATGTAATTTTTCATGGAACTAGGGGAAAAAAAAAATCACAATTCATATGGAAACCCAAAAACCCCTGAATAGCCAAAGCAGTCTTGAGAAAGAAGAATGGAGCCTGTGGAATCAACTTTCCTGACTTCAGGTTATACTGCAGAGCTACAGTCATCAAGACAGTATGATACTGGCACAAAAACAGAAGTATAGACCAATGGAACAAGATAGAAAGCCCCCAAATAAATTCATGCACATATGGGTACTCTATTTTTGACAAAGGAGGCAAGAATATACAATGGGGCAAAAACAGCCTCTTCAATAAATGGTGCTGGGGAAAGGGGACAGCTACATGTTAAAAAATAAAATTAGAACACTTTTTAACACCATACATAAAGATAAACTCAAAATGGATTAAAGAGCTAAATGCAAGACCAGAAATTATAAAACTCTTAGAGGAAAGCAGAGGCAGAACACTTGATGACATAAATCAAAGCAAGATCCTGTATGACCCACCTCCTAGAGTAATGGAAATAAAAACAAAAGTAAACAAGTGGGACCTGATTAAACTTAAGAGCTTTTGCACAGCAAAAAAAAAAAAAAACAAAAACCTATAAGCAAGATTAAAAGACAACCCTCAGAATGGGAGAAAATAATAGCAAAGGAAACAACTGACAAAGGATTAATTTCTAAAATATATAATCAGCTCATATAACTCAATACCAGAAAAACAAACAACCGAATCAAAAAGTGGGAAAAAGACCTAAACAGGTATTTCTCCAAAGAAGACATACAGATGGCTAACAAACACATGAAAAGATGCTCAATATTGTTCTTTATTAGATAAATGCAAATCAAAACTACTATGGAATATCACCTCACACTGCTCAGAATGACCATCATCAAAAAGTCTACAAACAATAAATGCTGGAGAAGGTGTGAAGAAAAGGGAACGCTCTTGCACTGTTGTGGTAATGTAAATTGATATAGCCACTGTGGAAGATAGTATGGAGATTCTTTAAAAAAAACTAGGAATAAAATTACCATATGACCCACCAATCTCACTCCAAGGCATATACCCTGAGGAAACCAAATTGAAACAGACACATGTATCCCATTGTTCATTGCAACATTATTTACAATAGCTAGAACATGGAAGCAACCTAGGTGTCCATCAACAGATGAATGGATAAAGAAGGTTGGTACATATACACAATAGACTATTCAGATCAGATCAGATCAGATCAGTCGCCCAGTCGTGTCCGACTCTCTGCGACCCCATGAACCGCAGCACGCCAGGCCTCCCTGTCCATCACCAGCTCCCGGAGGTCACCCAGACTCACACCCATCAAGTCAGTGATGCCATCCAGCCATCTCACCCTCTGTCGTCCCCTTCTCCTCCTGCCCTCAATCCCTCCCAGCATCAGAGTCTTCTCCAATGAGTCAACTCTTCGCATGAGGTGGCCAAAATACTGGAGTTTCAGCTTTAGCATCATTCCTTCTAAAGAAATTCCAGGATTGATCTCCTTCAGAATGGACTGGTTGGATCTTCTTGCAGTTCCAGGGACTCTCAAGAGTCTTCTCCAACACCACAGTTCAAAAGCATCAATTCTTAGGCGCTCAGCCTTCTTCACAGTCCAGCTCTCACATCCATACATGACCACAGGAAAGATCATAGCCTTGACTAGGCGAACCTTTGTTGGTAAAGTAATGTCTCTGCTTTTGAATATGCTATCTAGGTTGGTCATAACTTTCCTTCCAAGGAGTAAGTGTCTTTTAATTTCTTGGCTGCAGTTACCATCTGCAGTGATTTTGGAGCCCAGAAAAACAAAGTCTGACACTGTTTCCCCTGTTTCCCCATCTATTTCCCATGCAGTGATGGGACCAGGTGCCATGATCTTCGTTTTCTGAATGTTGAGCTTTAAGCCAACCCTTTCACTCTCCACTTTCACTTTCATCAAGAGGCTTTTTAGCCCCTCTTCACTTTCTGCCATAAGGGTGGTGTCATCTGCATATCTTAGGTTATTGATATTTCTCCCAGCAATCTTGATTCCAACTTGTGTTTCTTCCAGTCCAGCATTTCTCATGATGTACTCTGCATATAAGTTAAATAAACATGGTGACAATATGCAGCCTTGACGTACTCCTTTTCCTATTTGGAACCAGTCTGTTGTTCCATGACCAGTTCTAACTGCTGCTTCCTGACCTGCATACAGATTTCTTAAGAGGCAGATCAGGTGGTCTGGTATTCCCATCTCTTTCAGAATTTTCCATAGTTTATTGTGATCCACACAGTCAAAGGCTTTGGCATAGTCAATAAAGCAGAAATAGATGTTTTTCTGGAACTCTCTTGCTTTTTCCATGATCCAGCAGATGTTGGCATTTTGATCTCTGGTTCCTCTGCCTTTTCTAAAACCAGCTTGAACATCAGGAAATTCACGGTTCACATATTGCTGAAGCCTGGCTTGGAGAATTTTGAGCATTACTTTACTAGCGTGTGAGATGAGTGCAATTGTGTGGTAGTTTGAGCACTCCTTGGCATTGCCTTTCTTTGGGATTGGGATGAAAACTGACCTTTTCCAATCTTGTGGCCACTGCTGAGTTTTCCAAATTTGCTGGCATATTGAGTGCAGCACTTTCACAGCATCATCTTTCAGGATTTGGAATAGCTCCACTGGAATTCCATCACCTCCACTAGCTTTGTTCGTAGTGATGCTTTCTAAGGCCCATTTGACTTCTCATTCCAAGATGTCTGGCTCTAGGTCAGTGATCACATCATCATGATTATCTAGGTCTTGAAGCTCTTTTTTGTACAGTTCTTCTGTGTATTCTTGCCACCTCTTCTTAATATCTTCTGCTTCTGTTAGGTCCACACCATCTCTGTCTGTTATCGTGCCCATCTTTGCATGAAATGTTCCTTTGGTATCTCTGATTTTCTTGAAGAGATCCCTAGTCTTTCCCATTCTGTTGTTTTCCTCTATTTCTTTGCACTGATCACTGAAGAAGGCTTTCTTATTTCTTCTTGCTATTCTTTGGAACTCTGCATTTAGATGTTTATATCTTTCCTTTTCTCCTTTGCTTTTCGCTTCTCTTCTTTTCACAGCTATTTGTAAGGCCTCCCCAGACAGCCATTTTGCTTTTTTGTGTTTCTTTTCCATGGGGATGGTCTTGATCCCTGTCTCCTGTACAATGTCACGAACCTCATTCCATAGTTCATCAGGCACTCTATCTATCAGATCTAGGCCCTTAAATCTATTTCTCACTTCCACTGTATAATCATAAGGGATTTGATTTAGGTCATACCTGAATGGTCTAGTAGTTTTCTCTACTTTCTTCAATTTCAGTCTGAACTCAGCCATAAAAAGGAACATATTTGAGTCAGTTCTAATGAGGGGATGAAGCTAGAGCCTATTATACAGAGTGAAGTAAGTCACAAAGAGAAAAATAAATATTGTCTACTAACTCATATATACAGAATCTAGAAAAATGGTACTGAAGAATCTATTTGCAGGTCAGCGATGGAGAAACAGACATAGAGAATGGACTTATGAACATAGGGAGAGGGGAGCAGAGGGTGAGATGTATGGAAAGAGTAACATGGAAACTTACATTACCATATATAAAATAGATAGCCAAGGAAAATTTGCTGTATGACTCAGGAAACTCAAACAGGGGCTCTGCATCAACCTAGAGGGGTGGAATGGGGAGGGAGATGGGAGGAGGTTTAAAAGGGAGAGGCTATATGTTTACCTATGGCTAACTCATGTTTAAGTTTGACAGAAATCAACAAAATTCTGTAAAGCAATTACCCTTCAATTAAAAAATAAATTAATTAAAAATAAATAAGTAAATTATTCTCTGAGAAGAGGATAAAAGAAAGAAAGAAACATAAATGCATTTATTAAGAAGTCAAACAGGAAAGGACAGAATACAGGAGATATTAAAAAATTATGGAATCAAAGAAAAAAGCAGAAGAGTGAGTGCTGAAAATAGAGCAGCACAAGGTGGAAAGTAAACCAAAAGGAACCAGTCACAACACAGAACTCTGGAATCCTCACAAGTGAGTCTCTCAGAATAAGATTTCTTTAATGTTTTCCTAAGAAACAGCTTCTCAGTCAGTGCTTCTCAAATCATCTGCTATGAAGGATCAGTTAATTTACTTTTTTTCTTTGCTCACAAGCCAACCAGCAAAATGCAACAAAAATGAATTGTTAAAAGAAAGAAAAGAAAAACCTAACTTTTCCATTCTCTATTCTAAAAAATGTGTTCACTGATTAGATGTTTCAATAATATCAAATTTTGTAAAAGTTATTTAATACTTACAATTTATTTTTTGTTTTTTCCTTCTATTGAGATATAATTGGCATACAGTACTGTACAAGTTTAATGTATACAGCATAATGCTTTGGCTTATATTTACCATTAAATGGTTATTATAATACATTTAATGAGCATCTATCACTTCACATACATACAAAATTAAAGACATTGAATCTTAGTGTGAAATCTTAGAGTTTACTTTCTTAACTTTCTGATATATTATACAGAAGTGTTAATTGTAATTAACATGTTGTACATTGTCTCTGATATTTATTATCTTATAATTTGACATTTGTACCTTTTTACCATCTTCCTCCAATTGCCACTCTTCCCATCCATCAACTCTGATAACCACAAAAAAGATCTCTTTTTGTCTGTCTGCCTGTTTGATTTTGAAGTATAAATGTTCTACAACACTATGTTAGTTACTGTTACACAATATAGTGACTCAATGTTTCTATAAATTTCAAAATGATCATCACAATAAATCTAGTTATATAACACTGTACAAAGATACTACATAAATATTGACTATATTCCCCATACTGTACATTGTCACACACATTCTCAGAGGAAATGTAAAAAGTGCATAGAATAGAAAATATAATTAGTTTACTCATGTAAAATATATTTATGAAATGACAGTACATTATGTTCACTTTTAATGGAAACAAAAACAGTGACAGAAAAGTTGACAAATCATGGTTGGCATATTGATAAATTATCACAAAGTGAACATGAATAGGTCAAAAGTAGAATATTACACACTCATTACTCACTCCCTCTTCTCCAACAGAGACAAAACTTGTGCCTTCTAATTCATGCATTAACATTTTTCTAGTTCAAAACTTTATAACGATAGAATTATAGAGAGTGCATGCTTTAAAACTATTTTTATAGTTTTCTTCTGTCCCCCCCCCCCTTTTATAATCTGCTTTTTCTATTATGGCCTTGTCTATCATGTTTGTTCAGTCTTATTGTTTCTCCAAATTTTAACAATTTATGAAATAGTTTCTTTTTTTCTTTCTGAAATTCCCCCATATGGTACAGTATATGCTGTGCTGTGCTTAGTCACTGAGTTGTGTCCAACTCTTTGAGACCCCATGATCTGTAGCCTGCCTGGCTCTTTTGTCCATGGGGATTCTCCAGGCAAGAATACTGGAGTGGGTTGCCATGCTGTCCTCCAGGGGATCTTTGCAACCCAGAAATCAAATCCAAGTCTTCCCCATTGCAGGCAGATTGTTTACCATCTGAGCTACCAGGGAAGCATAATTTTATAGCTATATTCCGTTATCCCTCTTGTTCTACAATCTATTCTTATAACTTATTTTCTACGTAACAATTTCTACCTCTTAATCCCTACCCATGTATTGCCCATCCCCCTTTCCTGTCCCCACTGGTAACCACTAGTTTGTTCACTATATCTGTTAGACTACATCTTTTTTGTTGTATTTACTAGTTTGTTATACAATTTAGATTTTACATACAAGTGATGCAATGCACTGTTTGTGTTTATCTGTCTGACATTTTCCTAGAGGAGGAAAAGGCAACTCACTTCAGCAGTCTTGCCTGGAGAAGCCCTTGGACAGAAGAACGTAGAGGGCTATAGTCCATGGGGTCACAAAGAGTCAGACATGACAAACTGACTAAGCACACACACACATCTAACACTTCACTTAGCATAACACACTCCAAGTATATACCAAGTCTATCCATGCTGCTGCAAACAGCAAAATTGTGTCAACATATTAATACATATATATGCACACTACCTAATTTTTCTTTCCATTCATCTGTTGATGGACCCTTAGGTTGCTTCTACATCTTGGCAACTTTTAATAATGCTGCCATGAATATTGGGGTGCACATAATTTTTTGAATTAAAATTTCTTTCTTTCTTTTTTTTTTTTTTTTTAAGCTTTACCCAGGAGTAGAATTTCTGGGTCATAGGATAGTTCAATTTTTAGTGTTTTTTGAGACATCTCCCTACTGTTTTTCACAGTGGCTGCACCAATTTACATTCTTAGAAATGGTTTTATTAATACTTTCATCTCTAACTGCTTCCAGATGTGCCTCTATTTCTAAAACTTTCTCCAACCACTTATAACTGAATTTTTTTGAATTGTGATCTTGCTGTTATTTCACATATTGTATGGCTTCTTAAATTTCTTTTAACTTATTTTGAAATGTTTGGTTAGTTTCCACTTCTTTGTGAGTACATCTTCCAGGCTTTTGTAGGTTGTATTCCCTGGGAATCACTCTGAGAGACCCTGGCATGTGGAATATGTATTAATAAATGCCTGGGATTAACAACTGGGGAATGAAGGGGATGTATTGGGTCAGGATAAAAGCCCAGTTGAAGGCATTCCCAGTGTTAGCCCCAGCTGGCCTGATGGTGAGCCCTTCAGAGGTGTTCTGAGTTGGGCCAAAATGGCCAGGAGTTCATAAAACTGTGTCAATCATTGTTTGGATATGGCTGCTACAGAAAGGGTGGTAATTTCTGTGAGGTGTCTTTGTTGCTGTCCAAAAGCTTAGAGAGACAGACCCTGAAGTCTAACTACCCAAAGCTGGGGCAACAAGTCATGTCTTTAGAGTACAATTTGCACCAGGCATCTTGGTTTCCACTACATAAGTACAGGGTAATTTTTTACAAGGATATTGTTACACTTTTTTTTTTTTTTTCCCCTATAGTAATGCTGGACTGGAAGAAACACAAGTTGGAATCAAGATTGCCGGGAGAAATATCAATAAACTCAGATATGCAGATGACACCACTCTTATGGCAGAAAGTGAAGAGGGGCTAAAAAGCCTCTTGATGAAAGTGAAAGTGGAGAGTGAAAAGGTTGGCTTAAAGCTCAACATTCAGAAAACGAAGATCATGGCATCTGGTCCCATCACTGCATGGGAAATAGATGGGGAAACAGTGGAAACAGTGTCAGACTTTCTTTTTCTGGGCTCCAAAATCACTGCAGATGGTGACTGCAGCCATGAAATTAAAAGACGCTTACTCCTTGGAAGGAAAGTTATGACCAACCTAGATAGCATATTCAAAAGCAGAGACATCACTTTGCCAACAAAGGTTCGCCTAGTCAAGGCTATGGTCTTTCCTGTGGTCATGTATGGATGTGAGAGCTGGACTGTGAGGAAGGCTGAGCGCCGAAGAATTGATGCTTTTGAACTGTGGTGTTGGAGAAGACTCTTGAGAGTCCCTTGGACTGCAAGAAGATCCAACCAGTCCATTCTGAAGAAGATCAATCCTGGAATTTCTTTAGAAGGAATGATGCTAAAGCTGAAACTCCAGTATTTTGGCCACCTCATGCGAAGAGTTGACTCATTGGAGAAGACTCTGATGCTGGGAGGGATTGAGGGCAGGAGGAGAACGGGACGACAGAGGATGAGATGGCTGGATGGCATCACTGACTCGATGGATGCGAGTCTGAGTGACCTCCGGGAGCTGGTGATGGACAGGGAGGCCTGGCGTGCTGCGGTTCATGGGGTCGCAAAGAGTCGGACACGACTGAGCGACTGATCTGATCTGATCTGATAGTAATTTTATATGGAATCTGAGCATGCTCTTTTTCTGGGTTCATGTTTCTGTGAGACTGATTTTCAGGTACTTTTAGAAGGGGAGGATGCTATAGTATAGCATTGCTAGCTTTGTAGCAGTGGGGCTCCCTCTTGTGTTGTCATTAAAATGTATTCAACTCTTAATTAGAGGCTGTAGACTTTTCTGTTTTTGGCTGATGCTCTCAGATTGGCTAATTAATTTTTGAGCTTTTGCCTTTGAAAGTTGCTTTTTTGTCCTTCCTGTTCTTATGACATTAGGACTGTCACAAGAATTTTGCTTCTTTGCTTCTCTTTCACAATTTTAATACCATCCATTTTGAGTTCCTCGAATATATTTTGTTGACTGGCCTTTTGAAATGTGACCTCTTGGTCACATTTGGAGTCTTGGTGTACCTTTTGCATTCACATTTTTCCTTATCTTACATTTAAATTAAAGGATAGTTTGCATAAATAAAGTTCAGGTATATTAAGTGTAAGCTATTTGTGAGTTTTTACAATAACTTTACAGTTTTACAGTTGTATGTTTTTACAATAACCCATTTAACTACCACACCAATCAAGAAATACAAGATTTTTGTCACTCACAAATTATTTTATGCCATTTTCTAGTTGACTCCCTACTTCAGAAAAACATGGCACTGGTTTCTCTGATCTAGCTTTATTGAGATGTATTGACAAATAACATTCTGGAAGGTTAAGGTGTACAGTGCGATGGTTGATACATGTATATATTACAAAATGATTACCACAATAAGGTTATATAACACTACAGTTATATCACATAGTTATCTCTCTTTTTTGGTGAGATGATATAAGATCTACTCTCTCGGCAACTTCGAATTAGATAATACAGTAGAATGGTTAATATAATTGCCATACTGTGTATTAGATCCCCATTACCTATCCGTCTTATAAATGGAAGCTTATATCCTTTGATAAATATCTCCCCATTTCTCTCAACCCCAATCCCTGGCAACACCATTCTACTCTGTATGTCTATGATTTAACGTTTTTAGATTCCACATACAAGTGAGATCACACAGTATTTGCCTTTCTGATTGACATATTTCAGTTAGCATGATGTCTTCAAGATCCATTTGCATTGTTGCAAAAAAAGCAGTATAAGTTTTTTTTCTAGATAAATAAAAACTAATTTTTACAATGTATTTTACTGAGAACTAATGTGTACATGCATGCATGCTCAGTCGCTTCGGTCGTGTCTGACTCCTTGTGACACTGTGGACTGTAGCCTGCCAGTCTTCTAAGTCCATGGGATTCTCCAAGCAAGAATTCTGGAGTGCGTTGCCATGTCCTTCTCCAGGGATCTTCCCAACCCAGGAATTGAACCTGTGTCAGGTACATGATGATGGACATTTAGCTTTTTCTCAGTTTATAGCTCTTAGCAATAGAACTGTACAAATATTTGTGCACATGCATTTACATAACCTTGTGGAGATATTTTTCATTCTATTATGTAAATATCTAGGTGTGGAATTGATGATCTATATATGTAAATATATGCTAATTTTATATGAGATTGACAAAGATTTTGCCATTTTACACTCTATGCACACTCTCAACAACAATATATGAGGGTTACCAATTGCTTGACATGCTCAATATAACTCACCAGTCTTAATTTCATCCCTCAAGTAGATACAGAGTAGTATCAAATTGTGGTTGGGATTTCCTTGATGACTAAAAGTGCTGATTATTATTTTATGTATCTATTGGCCATCTCTGTAATTTCTTTAGTTAAGTGCCTCTCAGATCTTTTATCCATTTCCTAATTTGAATGTCTTTCCAATTTCTAGATTGGATCATTTGTCTCTTTATTGAACTTTAAGAGTTCTTTATATTTTCTAGGCATAAGTTTTGTCATATATATATATTATGCAAACATTTTACCTTGTTCTAATTTGCTTTTGCTTTTTTATCAGTGTCTTTTGAAGAGCAATCTTTTTTGGTATTGCTAAAGAAGTACAATATACTGATTTTGACTTTTATAGTTTGTATGTTTTGTCTTATATTCAAGAAATAGTTGCAAAATGTAAGCTAACTGACATTTTATCCAATTCTATTTTCAAGAAGTTTTATAATATCAGCTTTTGCAGCCAGGATATAATCCATTTTCAGTTGATTTTGTTATATATGGTGTGAGAAAAGTGTACGTTTTTATGCAACATTGTAGAAAAGGTTATCCTCTTAGGGCTTTGTAAATCATATGTTCTTTTATCTCTGCTAGGAAAGAATTCATTGAGAGGCAGAGTGACAGATCAGGAATGAGCTTATTAGTATAGGGCACTTGAGAGAGATACAAGTGGTCAGGCAAGGAAGTACTATCCTGAAAGTTTAGTGGGCTATATTTTTATAATCAGTGGGAAAAGTGGGGAGGAAAAGAACACCACCTTCTTCCTCATTCTTGAGTAGATGTCAAGCTTCCATCATTAGCTCCCCATCCCAATCAGTCAGGGGAGTTTTCTTGTCCCTACTTTCATCACTGAATTACCTTGGCAACTTTATAGAAAATTAATTGTCTTTATCAATATGGATCTATTTCTGGACACCATATTTTGATTTATTTGTCTAAATTTACACTAATACCTGTCTACTTAAATGTAGCTTTATAAATAAGCCTTGGTATAATTTCCTCTGGGTTCTGTTTTGTTGGTTTCATTTTCTGTCATATATGAGAAGGTGATATACCTCAGAACTTGCTGCAAAGCCACCTTCTCGAGTACTGGAGGAGGCTGTCCATGGTAAGTTGTCTCAGTACTGAATTCACTGGGAAAATGTCTGTGGAGACCTTACTGCTGAAACAGAGATAGATTCTTCTGGGTGTCCCACATGCCGCTAACCTCCAGACAGCAGCAAACACATTAGAAACAGGTACAGAATTGTCTGCTAATTCTGGAGTCCAATTATCACCTTCTACTGAGAAAGCTTAGTATAGTGTCAGCTAGCAAGGGAGAAATATTCCAGGATCATAGTTAGGCCAATTAAAAGATAGTTTAGAACTGAAATGCAATTGCATTTTTAACTTTCACAGTCTACATAGAGTTAGTATTGTATGACTATACCTGAAATGTAAAAGCTTTGGAATTACATAGATCCATTTACCACTAACCTATCATTCATTTTAAAGTGTATTTCATCTCTATATTAAAAAGCCATAATGAAATATAATAATTTTTGCTTTATTCATACATATTCTAAATAAGAAAAAAATAATCCTTTATGTTTTCTCAAGTATTTATGATTTTAATGCTTGTCAATTTCTTCTTTATGATAGTTTTTAGCATCTATATTTATTTAAAGCATCCTGAATATAAAGAAGTTTTGGAGCAAGGATAGATTATTACTATTTATAGCAACAGCTGAATAGGTTTTCATTGACCTAGTCCTTCTGACAAAGGTCTACATAGTCAAAGCTGTGGTTTTTCCAGTAGTCATATATGGATGTGAAAGTTAGACCATAAAGAAAGCTGAGTGTTGAAGAATTAATGCTTTTAAACTGTGATGTTGGAGAAGATCTTTAGAGTCCCTTGGACTGCAAGGAGATCAAGCCAGTCAATCTTAAAGGAAATCAGTCCTGAATATTCACTGGAAGGACTGATGCTGAAGCCAAAGCTCCAATACTTTGGCCACCGGATGTGAAGAACTGATTCATTTGAAAAGACCCTGATGCTGGGAAAGATTGAAGGCAGGAGGAAAAGGGGATGACAGAGGATGAGATGATTGGATGGCATCACCGACTTGATGGACATAGTTTGAGCAACCTCTGGGAGTTGGTGATGGATAGGAAAGCCTGGTGTGTTGCAATCCATGGGGTCTCAAAGAATTGGACACGAGTGACTGAATGAAACTGGATCCTTCTGAGGTTACTGATGAGGCCCAGATGTCAGTCTGAGGGCCTGTACTACATAACAGAAATCCTAAAATTGGAAATCTGGAGCTTATGTAGAAAATGAATAGTTGTTAACCTTCTTGAATGAAATGTAAATTCAAAATCATGGGACAATAAATATCTCATAATTATTTAACTATATTTTAGATTTCAAATTGTGTCCTTTAAGTTAGATCTCAGGTTGTTTTACTCAGAAAACCTAACTAAGATGAAAACTAAAAATGTTCACTTTATGACACCTACCTGCATTTCTGTCTAATATAATTTCCTTTTCTTGAAGATTTATTGTTTAGTATTTCAGGTAATATGGATCTATTGATGACAAATTCTCTCTCTCTTTTTTTTTTCTGTATAAAACTGTCTTTATTTCGTTTTTTAATCTTCAAAAATAATTGTAGTGGAAATACAATACTGAATTGGTATTTTTATTATTTTTTTTCATCATGTTTAGGTTTATGTTCCACAGTTCTCTGGGCTCCAAGTTTCTGGTGAGAAGCCAGCATTAATTTCACTGCTGTTTCACTCATTGTATGATACTTTTTTTTCCTTTTGTTCTTTCAAGAATTTTTTTTATCCTTTATTTTAAGCAGTTTGATTATGATGTATCTAGGCATGATTTTCTTCCCATTTATCATGCTAGATGTTTGTTGAGACTCCCAAATCTATAAACTGAAGTCTTTAAGAAAATTTGTGAAATTTTTGGCCATTATTTTTTCCAAATTTTTTCTACCTCATTCCTTTCTAGAACTCTAATTACACAAGGGCTGCATAATTTAACATAGTTTTCCAAGTGCTTGAGGCTCTGTTTACATTTTTCATTGTTTTCTAATCTTCTTCACATTGTATTCTTTCTTTTGATATATCTTCACAGTCACTGTTTTTCTACTGTTATCTCAATTCTGTGAATCTCATCCAATAAAGTTTTTTTTTTCAGATAATGTATTTTAATTCTATCATGTTTATTTGTTTCCTGTGGTTTTTATTTCTCTTCTAAGGTTTCTAGTATGCTTATAAGAAAGAACATTTTCTTTTATATCACTGAACATAGTTATCACAGCTACTGTAAAATCCCAGTTTAGTAATTTCAATGTTGAACTATATATATCATTAGCTTTACACTGACTGCCTTATGTCTTGCAAATCATCACATAATCCTGGATTTTTATGTAAAATAATTTTGGATTTCAACTACAATTTAGTGAATATTATATTGTAGAGATTCTGTTATATTAAACTGAAAATTGTTGGTATTTTTAGTTTTAGCAGATAAAAAACTTACTCAGATCAAAACTGAAAGCTTTAACTTGGGTAGTAGTTCAAATCTCTGTTTAGTTTCTTTGTACTTCTGGACTGCATTGAGTCTTTTTCACACATATGCTTCAGAAAAGTCAACCAGAAATTTGAGCAAAATATATTCAGAGATTTTGAATTTGAAATGCAAAAAAGCAAAATGGTTGTCTGAGGAGGTCTTACAAATAGCTGAGAAAAGAAGAGGAGCAAAAAGTAAAGGAGAAAAAGAAAAGACATACCCATCTAAATGCAGAATTCCAAAGAATAGCAATCAGTGATTAAAAAAAAAAAAAAGGCTTCCTAAGTGAACAAGGCAAAGAAATAGAGGAAAACAATAGAATGGGAAAGACTAGAGATCTCTTCAAGAAAATTATAGAAATCAAAGGAATATTTCTTGCAAAGATGGGTAAAATAAAGGGCAAAAACAGTATCAACCTAACAGAAGCAGAAAATATTAAGAAGAGAAGGTAAGAATACACAAAATTATACCAAAAAATCTTATTGATCCAGATAACCGTGATGGTGTGATTAGTCACCAAGAGCCAGACATCCTAGAGTGCAAAGTCAAGTGAGCCTTAGGAAGCATCACTACAAACATGGTAGTAGAGGTGATGGAATTCTAGCTGAGCTATTTCCTAAAAGATGATGCTGTGAAAGTGCGGCACTCAATATGCCAGCAAATTTGGAAAACTCAGCAGTGGCCATGGGACTGGAAAATGTCAGTTTTCAATCCAATCCCAAAAAAGGGCAATGCCAAAGACTGTTCAAACTACCTCACGCTTATACTCATTTCTCATGCTAGCAATGTAATGCTCAAAATCCTCCAAGCTAGGCTTCAAAAGTACATGAACTGAGAACTTCCAGATATACAAGGTGGATTTAGAAAAGAGAGAAGAAACAGAAATCAAACTACCAACATCTGCTGGAATATAGAAGTAGCAAGAAAATTCCAGGGAAACCTCTACTTCTCTTTCATTGACTATGCTAAAGCCTTTGACTGTGTGGATCACAACAAACAGTGTAAAATTCTTAAAAAGATGGGAATACAAGACCATCTTTACATGTCTCTTGAGAAACCTGCATGCAGGTTGAGAAGCAACAGTTAGAAGCAAACATGGAACAACAGACTGTTTAAAGTTGGGAAAGATTGAATATTGTCACCCTATTTATTTAATGTATAATGCACAATTCAGTCAGAGAAGGCAATGGCACCCCACTCCAGTACTTTTGCCTGGAAAATCCCAGGGATGGAGCATTCTGGCGGGCTACAGGCCAAGGGATCACTAAGAGTCCGACTTGACTGAGCGACTTCACTTTCACTTTTCACTTTTCTGCATTGGAGAAGGAAATGGCAACCCACTCCAGTGTTCTTGCCTGGAGAATCTTGGGGACAGAGGAGCCTGGAGGGCTGCCGTCTATGGGGTCGCACAGAGTCGGACACGACTGAAGCAACTTAGCAGCAGCAGCAGCAGCAGCAGCACAGTTCAGTTCAGTTCAGTCGCTCAGTCGTGTCCGACTCTTTACGACCCCATGAATTGCAGCATACCAGGCCTCCCTGTCCATCACCAACTCCCAGAGTTCACCCAGACTCATGTGCATTGAGTCGGTGATGCCATCCAGCCATCTCATCCTCTGTCGTCCCCTTCTCCTCCTGCCCCCAATCCCTCCCAGCATCAGTCTTTTCCAATGAGTTAACTCTTCGCATGAGGTGGCCAAATTACTGCAGTTTCAGCTTTAGCATCAAATGCTGGGCTGGTGAGCTCAGCTGGAAAAGATTGCTGGTAGAAATAATACCTCAGATATGCAGATGACACCACCCGTATGGCAGAGAGTGAGGGAACTAAGCCTCTTGAAGGTGAGGGAGAGTGACAGCTGGCCTAACTCAACATTAAAAATGAGTTCATGCCAGTCCATTACTTATTGCACACGGGAACCAACGGAAAAATGATTTTATTTTCTAGGCTCAAATCACTCAGACAGTGACTGCAGCCATGGATGCTTCTCCGGGGCTGACATCTCAGTCATTCAGTTCACTTCGTCGCTTCATGTCCGACTCTCGACCTCATCCACACGGCCTCCCTGTCCATCACCAACTCCCAGAGTTCCTAAATTCTGTATCGGTCGTCCATCCACCATCTCATCCTTTGTCGTCCCCTTCTCCTCCTCCCCAATCCCTCCTACATCAGTCTTTTCCATGTCAGCTCTTCGCATGAGGTGGCCAAAGTACTGGAGTTTCAGCTTTAGCATCAATCCTTCCAAAGAACACCCAGGACTGATCTCCTTTAGAATGGACTGGTTGGATCTCCTTGCAGTCCAATAGACTCTCAATAGTCTTCTCCAACACCACAGTTCAAAAGCATCAATTCTTCAGCACTCAGCTTTCTTCACCATCCAACTCTTACATCCATACATGACCACAGGAAAACCATAGCCTTGACTAGATGGACTTATGTTGGCAAAGTAATGTCTCTGCTTTTGAATATGTTATCTAGGTTGGTCATAACTTTCCTTCCAAGGAGTAAGCGTCTTTTAATTTCAGGACTGCAATCACTGTCTGCAGTGATTTGGGAGTCCCCCAAAATAAAGTCTGACACTGTTTCCACTGTTTCCCCATCTATTTCCCATGAAGTGACGGGACCAGATCTAGATAGTGTATTAAAAAGTAGAGACATTACATTACCAACAAAGGTCTGTATAGCTAAAGCTATAACTCTTCAAGTAATCATGTATGGATGTGAGAGTTGGACAATAAAGATGTCTAAGCATTTATAATTAACGTTTTCATACTGTGGTGTTGGAGAAGACTTTTGAGAGTCCTTTGGACAGCAAGGATATCACACCAGCTAATCTTAAAGGAAATCAACCCTGAATATTCATTGCAAGGACTGATGTGGAAGCTGAAGCTCCCAAACTTTGGCCACCTGGTGCAAAGAGCCAACTCATTAGAAAAGACCCTGATGCTGGAAAGATTGAAAACAGAAGGAGAAGGGGATGACAGAAGATGAAATGGTTGGATGGCATCACTGACTCAGTGGATATGAGTTTTAGCAAGCTCCAGGAGATGGTGATGGACAGGGAAGCCTGGTGTGTTGCAGCCCATGGGGTCACAAAGAGTGGGACACAACTGAGTGACTGTGAACAACTCTGGCTCTCACTTTGTAGGCTTCTTTCCTCACATTCCAGCTATTCTGGTTACCTCCAACTCTATCTTCCAGTCCTTCATGCCAGAAAGTCTGTTAGTGCCCATTTTGAATCTCAAATTGAAGAAAGTAGGGAAAACCACTGGATAATTGTAATTCAGGTATGACCTAAATAAAATCCTTTATGATTATACAGTGGAAGTGGCAAATAGATTCAAGGGATTAGATCTGATAGACAGAGTGCCTGAAGAACTATGGACGGAGGTTCATGACATTGCACAGGAGGCAGTGATCAAGACCATCCCCAAGAAAAAGAAATGCAAGAAGGCAAAATGGTTGTCTGAGAAGGTCTTACAAATACCTGAGAAAAGAAGAGCAATGAAGGCAAAGGAGAAAAGGAAAGATAAAAGCATTTGAATAAAGAGTTCCAAAGAATAGCAAGGAGAGATACAAAAGACTTCCTTAGTGATCAGTGCAAAGAAATAGAGGAAAACAATAGAATGGGAAAGAATAGAGATCTCTTCAAGAAAATTGGAGATACCAAGGGAACATTTCATACAAAGATGGGCTCGATAAAAGACAGAAATGGTATGGACCTAACAGAAGTAGAAGATATTAAGAAGTGGTAGGAGGCAGGTATACACAGAAGAACTGTATAAAAAAGATCTTCATGACCCAGATAATGATGATGGTGTGGTCACTCACCTAGAGCCAGACATCCTGGGATGCAAAGTCAAGTAGGCCTCAGAAAGCATCACTATGAACAAAGCTAGTGGAGGTCATGGAATTCCAGTTGAGCTATTTCAAATTCTAAAAGACAATGCTGTGAAAGTGCTGCACTCAATATGCCAGCAAATTTGGAAAACTCAGCAGTGTCTGCAGGATTGGAAAAAGTCAGTTTTCATTCCAATCCCCAAGACAAGTAATGCTAAAGAATCTTCAAACTATCGTACAATTGCACTCATCTCACATGCTAACAAAGTAATGTTCAAAATTCTCCAAGTCAGGCTTGAACAGTATGTGAGGTGTGAGCTTCCAGATAATCAAGCTTGCTTTAGAAAAGGCAGAGGAACCAGAGATCAAACTGCTAACATCCACTGGATCATCGAAAAAACAAAAGAGTTCCAGAAATGCATCAACTTCTGCTTTATTGACTATGCCAAAGCTTTTGACTGTGTGGATCACAATAAACTGTGGAAAATTTTTGAAGTGATCAGAATACCAGACCACCTGACCTGCCTCCTGAGAAATCTGTATGCAGGTCAAGAAGCAACAGTTAGAAAAGGAAATGGAACTGACTGGTTCCAAATAGGAAATGTGTACATCAAGGCTGTATATTGTCACCCTGCTTATTTAACTTATATACAGAGTATATCAGGTGAAATGCCTGGCTAGATGAAGCACAAGCTGAAATCAAGATTTCCATGAGAAATATCAATAACCTCAGATACGCAGATGGCACCACCCTTATGGCAGAAGTTGAAAAAGAACTAAAGAACCTCTTGTTGAAAGTGAAAGATAGTGTAAAAGTTAGCTTAATAGTCAACATTCAGAAAACTAATATCATGGCATCCAATCCCATCACTTCATGGCAAGTAGATTGGGAAACAATGGAAACAGTGAGAGACTTTATTTTGGGAGGCTCTAAAATCACTGCAGATGGTGACTGCAGCCCTGTAATTAAAAGACACTTGCTCCTTGGAAGAAAAGCTGTGACCAACCTAGACAGCTTATTAAAAAGCAGAGACATTACTTTGCCAACAAAAGTCGATCTAGTCAAAGCTATAGTTTTTCCAGTAGTCATGTATGGATGTGATAGTTGGACTATAAAGAAAGCTGACCGCTGAAGAATTGATGCTTTTGATCTGTGGTGTTGGAGAAGACTCTTGAGAGTCCCCTGGACTGCAAGGAGATTGAACCAGGTCATCCTAAAGGAAATCAGTCCTGCATATTCATTGGAAGAACTCATGCTGAAGCTGAAGCGCCAATACTTTGGCCACCTGATTGGAAGAACTGACTCATTGGTAAAGACCCTGATGCTGAGGAAGATTGAAGGCAGGAGGAAAAGGGGATGACAGATGATGTAATGGTTGGATGGCATCACTGACCCAATGGACATAGTTTGAGCAAGCTCTGGGAGTTGGTGATGGACAGGGAAGCCTGGCATGCTGCAGTCCATGGGGTTGCAAATATTTGGACACAACTGAGTGACTGAACTGAACTGAACTGGAATCTTACTCTTTTCACAAACAGTGCTAGCTGTGTAAACCAAAACTCTATCAGAGAGTAATCATCTTGTGTACTTACCTTCTTTCTAGTGCTGAATACATTCTAGATGTGTCTGCTTTTACCCTGTCTCTACTGTCTTCAAGTATTTCTCCCAGAGTTTGTAATTATTATCTTCAAGAGGTTTAACAGACCAAGTTCTGAACTCATTTAGATGAGAAGCAAAATTTCTATTTGCCTTTACTTTTGTGAAAGTTACAACCCAAACATTTTCATAAAATACTTTATGCAATTTAAATACTCTTTTTGTCTAATTAGTTGAAATTATCTAATTTCTACTGAATCATTCAGTTGAAAATTGATGCAGGTAATATAAAATTATACTCAGTGTCTTAAGGAAATAAAAATGTAGTTCAAGACATTATGTGCCTACAAATTATTGAAAGTTTGAAATAACCAAGAGTCTGTCACTGGAATTAGTGACTGAAGAACACTGGACCATTAGCTGAAATCTACAGGTCAAGAAAATGCTACTTTTGGTGGTGTAACCATTTTACAATCTTCTCAAAGCACTCACAAAAATAGGGAGCAGAAACTTAATCTAACTCCTGCAGAAAACTCTCAGCACTCAGGTTCTTAACAGTTTGCCTCTCTATAGAATCAAGATGAAAGAAAGATGACCACAACTTTGCCTTCCACTTTACTATCATGAGGAAAACCAAGAAAAGAATGAAGCTGAAATAAAGGTCAAAGGAGAACTAAGAAAAGAGATAAATTAAGCCTACGGCGATGCCATAGTCTATGATTCACAATTTGCCTGCAAGTCATCATTTGAAATTAAGATGTTTCTTCAGATGCTGCAGTGATGAATTGAATTTCTTTTATCTACTGAATCTTACATAATTGGATTTTTTTTTCACTTTTTGCAATACAACAGACAAAAATTATCCTGGAAACATTTCAAGTATATTAGTTAATGGACCAACCCCTACTTTCTCCATTTCATACCATGTATTGGGTGAAAAGTTCTGTGAAATCAATCACACATTGCTCCAACTTCTATATAGAAAGCATCTTGATTAAATCATATATTTAGCTGTGTGCAACTGACAATCCTTTGAATACAACAAAGTTGTAAGACTTTCATTTTTGTTTTTCCCCTCTGCTATTTGGATGGTGGTGGTGGTTTAGTCACTAAATCATGTTCGACTCTTGCGACTCCAGGGACTGTAGCCTACCAGGTTCCTCTGTCCGTGGGATTCTCTAGGCAAGAATACTGGAATGGGTTGCCATTTCTTTCTCTAGGGGATTTTCCCAACCCAGGAATTGAACCCAGGTCTCCTGAATTGCAGGCAGATTCTTTACCTACTGAGCTATGAGGGAAGCCTTTTGGATAAAGAGAAGCTATTTGGATAAAGCCAGCTTATTGCAAAAGAAACCTAGCAAGAGTGTGAAGCTGAGTTAAGTGAAAGACAGAAAGAGAAAAACTATTCATTTATTCAACAAATATGTTTTGAACGCTTACTATGAATCAGGCAATATCCTAGAGATGGGCTAAAAATTTAGCAAAACAGGAAAAAATTCCCCATGGAGGTTGAAATAGAGATGTAAATTAAAAGTATATATATAATCTTAAATACACATAAAAATATGTGTTAAAGAGAAAAGGCAAATTATAGATGAAGATGTTTTCCAGAGGTTGACCTCTGAGTCAAGACTCAGCATATTGTTGTAATGCAAGTCTATGAACTGAGCCATATCTGATCAGAAATGTCTTGAACTTTCTAGTGATTTATCTGATGTGGACCATTTTAAAAGTCTTCATTTTGGCCATGAGGCATATGGAATCTTAGCCTCCTGACCAGTGATCCTACTCTCAGTCCCTGCATTGGAAGGTGAAATCTTAACTACTGGACCATCCAATGATTTAAGCCAATAGATTCCCTTTCCTTATGCTGGGTTATATTGTGCTTCATTTACATGAAAGTCAAAGCTACTGACTAACATGACACAGTCTTTTAATAATTTTTAAGATTCCTTCTTTACATTTTCATCTCCATATCTATCTTCCATTATGTGCAGAGTACATTTGGGGTATTGGTCTTCCCTTGTGGCTCAGACATAAAGTATCTGCCTGTAACACAGGAGACTCAGGTTCGGTCCCTCTGTAGGGAAGAACCCCTGGAGAAGAAAATGGGTACCTACTCTGGTATTCTTGGGTAGAGAATTCCATAGGCAGAGAGTCTGGTGGGTCATAGTCCATGGGGTCACAAAAAGTCAGACAACTGAGCGACTAACACTTTTATTTTCACTGGCTTCTCCAGAGAAACACAACCAATAGACTATATTCACATATGTTCTAGTCGCAGAAATTGGTTCATACAATTATAGAGATTATCCTACATCCACAACTGTGTCAAGAAGTGATTCTAGAAATATGACTCAGTTCAGTTCAGTTCAGTTGTTCAGTCGTGTCCGACTTTTTGTGACGCCATGAATCGCAGCATGCCAGGCCTCCCTGTCTATCACCAACTCCCGGAGTTCACTCAGACACACGTGCATGGAGTCAGTGATGCCACTCAGCCATCTAATCCTTTGTCGTCCCCTTCTCCTCCTGACCCCAATCCCTCCCAGCATCAGAGTCTTCTCCAATGAGTCAACTCTTCACATGAGGTGGCCAAAGTACTGGAGTTTCAGCTTCAGCATCATTCCTTCCAAAGAAATCCCAGGGCTGATCTCCTTCAGAATGGACTGGTTGGATCTCCTTGCAGTCCAAGGGACTCTCAAGAGTCTTCTCCAACACCACAGTTCAAATGCATCAATTCTTCGACACTCAGCCTTCTTCACAGTCCAACTCTCACATCCATACATGACCACAGGAAAGACCATAGCCTTGACTAGACGGACCTTTGTTGGCAAAGTAATGTCTCTGCTTTTGAATATGCTATCTAGGTTGGTCATAACTTTCCTTCCAAGGAGTAAGCGTCTTTTAATTTCATGGCTGCAGTCACCATCTGCAGTGATTTTGGAGCCCACAAAAATAAAGTCTGACACTGTTTCCACTGTTTCCCCATCTATCTCCCATGAAGTGATGGGACCAGATGCCATGATCTTCATTTTCTGAATGTTGAGCTTTAAGCCAACCTTTTCACTCTCCACTTTCACTTTCATCAAGAGGCTTTTGAGTTCCTCTTCACTTTCTGCCATAAGGGTGGTGTCATCTGCATATCTGAGGTTATTGATATTTCTTCTGGCAATCTTGATTCCAGCTTGTGCTTCTTCCAGTCCAGCGTTTCTCATGATGTACTCTGCATATAAGTTAAGTAAGCAGGGTGACAATATACAGCCTTGATGTACTCCTTTTCCTATTTGGAACCAGTGTGTTGTTCCATGACCAGTTCTAACTGTTGCTTCCTGTCCTGCATACAAATGTCTCAAGAGGCAGATCAGGTGGTCTGGTATTCCCATCTCCTGAAGAATTTTCCACAGTTTATTGTGATCCACACAGTCAAAGGCTTTGGCATAGTCAATAAAGCAGAAATAGATGTTTTTCTGGAATTCTCTTGCTTTTTCCATGATCCAGTGGATGTTTGCAATTTGATCTCTGGTTCCTCTGCCTTTTCTAAATCCAGCTTGAACATCAGGATGTTCACGGTTCACATATTGCTGAAGCCTGGCTTGGAGAATTTTGAGCTTTACTTTACTAGTGTGTGAGATGAGTGCAATTGTGTGGTAGTTTGAGCACTCTTTGGTATTGCCTTTCTTTGGGATTTGGATGAAAACTGACCTTTTCCAATCCTGCAGACACTGCTGAGTTTTCCAAATTTGCTGGCATATTGAGTGCAGCACTTTCACAGCATCATCTTTCAGGATTTGGAATAGCTCCACTGGAATTCCATCACCTCCACTAGCTTTGTTCCTAGTGATGCTTTCTAAGGCCCACTTGACTTCACATTCCAGGATGTCTGGCTCTAGGTCAGTGATCACACCATCATGATTATCTGGGTCATGAAGCTCTTTTTTGTACAGTTCTTCTGTGTATTCTTGCCACCTCTTCTTAATATCTTCTGCTTCTGTTAGGTCCATACCATTTCTGTCCTTTATCGAGCCCATCTTTGCATGAAATGTTCCTTCGGTATCTCTGATTTTCTTGAAGAGATCCCTAGTCTTTCCCATTCTGTTGTTTTCCTCTATTTCTTTGCATTGATCGCTGAAGAAGGCTTTCTTATCTCTTCTTGCTATTCTTTGAAACTCTTCATTCAGATGTTTATATCTTTCCTTTTCTCCTTTGCTTTTTGCTTCTCTTCATTTCGCAGCTATTTGCAAGGCCTCCCCAGACAGCCATTTTGCTTTTTTGCATTTCTTTTCCATGGGGATGGTCTTGATCCCTGTCTCCTGTACAATGTCACAAACCTCATTCCATAGTTCATCAGGCACTCTATCTATCAGATCTAGGCCCTTAAATCTATTTCTCACTTCCACTGTATAATCATAAGGGATTTGATTTAGGTCATACCTGAATGGTCTAGTGGTTTTCCCTACTTTCTTCCCGCATCTAAACAGTCCAGGGTTATCCTTCAGTCCTCAAACCAGCTCTTTGCCATTGTTCTTCAAAGTCTCAGTTTTACTAGCTACGATATCACCCTTTCTCATCCCTCACACTATGTGTTTTTATGCCCCTCTCCTTGGTGCAGAAACTGAATTTATAGAGTTCAGATGAAACTAGACTAAAAAGGTTAATTTTGCTTCTTTATTTGCAATGATAAAGCAGGCTTTATTTGTCTTGGTGAAGTCCAAGGAGGAAAAGGGTTTTCTTCCTTACCTAATGACCTCAGAAAATTCAGTCCTGTGTTACCTATTGTAATATGGGTTTTCCATATTTACTTCTATTTTCTCAATTTGCAACAATTTTCAGCTTCTAATGAGCTATCATGCAACCCGGGACTAATTGCCAGCTAATTGCCAGTATTAACCTTCTCCTGTGTCCTTTTTAGCCTGTTGGACCTGTGAGATTTAGGATCCAAGTTGTTTTCTACATCTTGTTTACTCATTGAAAAGACTGAAACTGTGCCAAAATTAATGCTGCAGTGATGGATCCCTGGAGTTTGGGAAAGTATAAACACAAACCAGCATGCTAGGCCCATGACTAATAAGAGACAAAAGAAAAGTTCTTCAATGATGCTTTAGGGGATACTTCTCATAATTTTCAGCAGAGGAGCTAGGAACAGAGTTTGGAAGTATTGGGATGTCAAGAGTAGAAAGAGTAGAGTCATTTAAAAGTAAAAATGATTGTAGTAATATTAGTTTTTGAGTCTTATTTTTATTAGATTGTTAGGTTTCACTGACTTCTAATAGCTTTGTGCTAGGGAACATAAAGAAATAGGCCCTGTTGGGTTATTTTATGTGTAAAATTGAGTAAAATTTGTGTTTGGGTATAGTGATAGAGAGGTCTCCAATGATAATTTTAGAAATGTTCTAATCATCCCATTAGTTTTGGTCTCTCTATGAGTGATGGTGAAAAAGAGCATGTAGGGAAAGCAAAGCACAAATACACAAGGTAGACTTAAAAGTTGGAGAAGAATATAAGGCTGTGGGGTGATAAGTAGAGCATCAACAATGAATTGTAGTAGGCACAGGAATGGCTATAAATAGGTGCCATAGAATATCCCCCCCCCCCCCAGTCCATGGAACTTATTTCCTTTCTATTAGCCATCTCTGAAAGACTGACCCTTTTTGAAAGTCTTTTCTGGGTAATTGAAAAAGAAAGGAAAGAAAAAGCTAATTCCTTATCAAAAATGAATTTTCAACATTTAGTTCATTCAATGTCCATTCTCAAACATCACATGAAACTATTCTCTGGTGACAGTGGTGTATTAAAAAAAAGTCTAACAGTGAATGAAGGAGTAAAGGAAGTATAACTGACTTATTTGTCCTTACAGACTTTCTACTGTCTTTAGCTCTCACACTCCTAACATTCTGTGTAGAAATAATCTACTGCATAAGACTCATAAATGGGAACTGAGGAGGTAAAATAAATTACATTGTTCAGGGAATATCCTGGTGGTTTGTTTTGTTAGATATCTAATGATGCATGAATGTATTTGGAAAAAAACAGAGTTTTAGTAAGTGTAGTAATAATAATGAAAGCAATGGTAGGGTATCAGGAGAACTTGGGTCTGGTTAATATTCTATAACTTCTTGGTTGTGTGACACATTAACACAATTATAACTTTGCAGTGTGATCTGATAGACTGTGAGCTGAATCTCTGTTTCCAGATTATCCAAATAAGGCTTAAAATTCAATCATCTCTTTCATGACTTTACATTATGCCTTTTGCAGATGCCATCCTTAAAATAATCAAATATTTAGTCATCAGTTCATTAAACAAATAGTTCCTAAGTAGCAATTTGTATTTATGTTATGGGAAATATAAAACTGTTCCCAAGGCATTCACACTCTGAAATATGAGAAAGTAGAGGCTGGTACTTTCATGATACATCTCATACACAATAGGAAGTCACTAAATTAAGAGAAGGGAAAGTTCATGTCCCTCTCATCATTGGAGACAAGAGTAGTCAGAGGTCACACCTTCTATCTAAGTTTCAAAACTGAATAGAAAGTGCATAAGGTTTTCCAAGTGAACGGGAAAGTATGAGTAAAAGCACAGAGGTGAGATACTGCAAGATGAGAAGACAGTCTTGCTGTTTGTTGAAGAAGGCAAAGTGATTTACAATTGTTTCAGTTAAGAACAGTACTCAACCTAAGATAGATATAATTTAAAAATAGATATGTAATAACTAGATATGTTACTTTAATTTATCAATAAATTAACACATTAATGAATGGATAAACCGATGAAAGTGATGACTTGTCTACTCAGTGTGCATGCTGTGTCGCTAAGTCATGTCCGACTCTTTGGGACCCCGTGAACTCTAGCCTGCCAAGATCTTCTGTCCGTAGGATTTCCCAGGCAATAATTCTGAAGTGGGTTGCCATTTCCTTCTCCAGGGGATCCTCCTGACCCAGGTATCAAACCTGCATCTCCTTCATGACAGGTGTATTTTTTACCACTGAGCCACCAGAGAAGCCCTGTCTACTTAGAGAACATAACAAGTCTACCTCTTAGCCTACTGGTCACTCTGCTACACTCAGGTAGAAAAATGAAACACGCTTTTGCTTCTCTTGAAATGAGAGGATGTGAAGAGAAAACATTCAAAGATGGTATAGATTAAGAAATATACCTTGAAAATGTAGAATCTAAAGCTGATCTCTGCAACTGAGCTACTTTAGGTAGAAGTTTTTTTTTTTTTTTTTTTTAATTCTTCTTTTGTGTCTTATATTTTCAACTATTTGATTGCTTCGATCTTTTTATTGCTTTAAAAATTCAAACTTGATTTTAGTTGAATTACAAAAAGGATTTTCTCATCCTTCAGTAAGGAGAAATTGGAGGAGCTGAAACTCCTTGAGGCCAGGTGCACCCAATGCAATGTTCAGTTCTGTTGGAAACCTGGGTAAAATGTGAGTAAACACAATGGCTCATATTGAAGTAAGGTCCTATGTTTGATTTATTTTCTTTTGAAGTTTGAAACTACAATTAGAGCAGAATCAGAGAATTATCTTGGCAGAATGGTAGGTATTTAGTTATATCAATGGCCAACCTGACTGTAATAACTTCGTATTTCTCTATGCTATGCTATGCTAAGTCACTTCAGTCGTGTCCGACTCTATGTGACCCCATAGACGGCAGCCCACCAGGCCTCCCCGTCCCTGGGATTCTCCAGGCAAGAACACTGGAGTGGGTTGCCATTTCCTCCTCTCATGTATGAAAGTGAAAAGAGAAAATGAAGTCCCTCAGTCATGTCCGACTCTTAGCGACCCCATGGACTGCAGCCCACCAGGCTCCTCCGTCCGTGAGTCATTTACATATACTAAAATCCCACCCAACTCTCTTCTATTAAGTGTGTGAAATCGATTGATTAAGGGGAAAGGTTGTACTTCAGTCAACACAATATTATTGTCTCTGTAAATGCATGCAAATAGGAATTGGGTGTACATGTTGGTCTGGTAGGTTGTTTTGTTTAGTTTTGTTTTAATAAAATAATAAGATTAAAAACTAAAACCTGAAGTAGATATATGTGTAAAGTATCTCCAAAAGGAAGCTTAAGAAGAACTAACACTGCTTCCTGAAAATTAAATAACTTATGTAGCAGAAGCTGACATTTACTAGAAGTTTACAGTGTGCATGTGCTCTGCTCAGTGCTTTAATTTTCATAAGAAAACTAGGAAAGAGGTGTTATTAGTATTTTATGTTACACATGAAAAAGCTGAAGCACAAAAAATTACACAGATAATAAATGATAGAGTTAGGCTGATATGCAGGAAATTTCAGACATTTTCATTCTTTAACTGCTATTTGAAGTAGGGAGTGTGAAAATAATTTCCTAGACTTAAACACTAAGAAAGATGCAGAAATATCACTGGAAACAAGTACTCTTGAGTTTTGGAAACAATTCCATGAATTGACATGGTCCATTGGGCATTTCCTACTAGCATTAGTCCTTATCCCTTCTATTTCCTGTTCCTCAATCCATAGTGGAACTATCTCCACCTTTCATGGCAAACAGTGTTTCTTCATTTTTGTCCTCTGTAGATCAATCTTGGGAAACAAGTCAACCAAGCTAATTATTCCTCTGTCACATAGTTCCTATTGATGGGATTCTCCAAACTTGGAAAAATCCAGTTTATCCTCTTTGCTGTTTTTCTGTGCCTGTATCTGATTATCCCGAGTGGAAATATCACCATTGCCATTGTCATATGCCTGGATTGCAGCCTCCACATACCCATGTATTTCTTCCTAGGGATCCTTTCCATCTCTGAAATATGCTATACCTTTGTCATTCTGCCCAAAAAAGTGAAGTGCTCAGTCGTGCCTGACTCTTTGCAAGCCCATGGACACCAGGCTCCTCGGTCCATGGGATTTTTCTAGGCAAGAGTAATGGATTGGGTTGCCATTTCCTTCTCCAATGAACTTCCCGACCCAGGGATCGAACCCAGGTCTCCCACATTGTAGACAGACACTTTACTGTCTGAGCCACCAGGGAAGTCCAAGATGCTCATAAATCTGCTGTCTCTTCTCTGAGGGCAATCTCATTTATTAACTGTGCCACTCAGATGTTTTTCTTCCTTGGTTTTGCTGTCACTAATTGCATGCTACTGGGAATCATGGGTTATGACTGCTTTGTTGTCATCTGTCATCCACTTAGGTACTCTATCCTTGTGAGCTGGCAAGTCTGTGGACAACTGGGAGCCACTTGTGCTGTAATTGTTTTTTTGTTTTGTTTTCATTGATAGGCTTTCTCTTATTTTTTGAACTATCTTTCTGTCCCAACAAAATTAACCATTACTTCTGTGACATCTCACCAGTTATCTGCCTTGCCTGTACCGATTCCAATATCAATGAACTCATCTTCATTGGTGGAGCTTTAGCACTCATGGTCCCTATGGTTTTTATCTACATCTCTTATGGCTTTATTGTTCATACCATCCTGAGGATCCCATCAGTTGAAGGCAAGAGAAAAGCCTTCTCCACTTATGCCTCCCATCTTATTGTAGTCATGTCCACTATGGCTGTGCCTCCTTTGTCTACCTGCAGCTGTCATCAAAGTACTCATCCAGCAAAGATAGACTTGTGACAGTGACCTACACAGTTGTGACTCCATTGTTGAACCCCGTGGCGTCTAGCCTAAGGAAGAAAGATGTCCAGATGGCTATTCGAAAGTGATTGGCAGAAGAGGATTTTATTCTGAAGCTCTGTAATGAGAATACTTCATATCTACAAAATACTATTTTCTGAGGATATACCAATAACTGTAAAAGTGATGATAGTTTTGTCTTTCATTCACATAGCACTTTATAACCTCATAGTGAAAGCTTCTCCATGGTATTAATTTGATAGGTTTGGTGAAGTGCAATCTTAAACTTGGGGGTAATTATTAATACTATACATATTTGAAAGGCTCTTAAACTTGAACAGGGAAGTATATTTTAAATTAATTTTATTGGAATATAGTTGTTTCCAAATGTTGTGGTAGTTTCTACTGTACCAAAAACTGAATAAGCTGTATATACACTTAGGTAAGAATAATTTTAGTATCTTCCAGGAAGGATAAGCAACATACTGTAAATGGTAATTCAATATAGAAGGTTCAGTCATTACAAATTTTCAAGCTTAGAAAAACGTCAACAGGACTCTTCACAAAAAAAAAAAAAAAAATCGTTAAGAAAATGGAATAAATCTAGTTGAAATTTAATAGAACCCTGAGTTATCAGTGTTGAAAAGGATTCAGGTCTATCACTTCCAATTGCTCTGTCGTTGCAGGGATCTTACCTGCAGTATTTCTGTCTCTAGTTTAACCACTGTTAAATATCACTGTTATAAAGCTCCACTTTTATATACTGTCCTCCTTTTCATTACACATATTATTTCTGGAGATGAATATCTTGTATATAATTTTTCACTTCCACAGCAGCGATTTAAATATTTGAAGATGAATAATGTATGCTTCGGGGAAGGCAATGGCACCCCACCCCAGTACTTTTGCCTGGAAAATCCCATGGACGGAGGATCCTGGTAGGCTCCAGTCCATGGGGTCGCTAAGAGTCGGACACGACTGAGCGACTTCACTTTCACTTTTCATTTTCATGCATTGGGGAAGGAAATGGCAACCCACTCCAGTGTTCTTGCCTGGAGAATCCCAGGGACAGGGGAGCCTGGTGGGCTTCCGTCTATGGGGTCGCACAGAGTCGGACACGACTGAAGCGACTTAGCAGCAGCAGCAGCAATGTATGCTTTCCCTAAAACACCTTTAACCTAGCTGATAAATCCTGGTTATTTTTCTCTGGATTATTCTCAAGGTACTTTTCATTTCATTAATAGCATTCTTTGATAGAGTCACCAGGAAATGGATATAATAATCCAGGTGACTTTGGATAATCCTCTCCCTAGTCCTTAAAGTTAATTTTATATTAATACATCCAGTTTCTTCCCTATAATTTTCTTTCCCTATAAGTTCTATTACATGTATATTCTTTTCTGACCCCTATGTTTTTCAGACTAAAGGATTATATATTATATATCCACATTCCTTTCATTTTAAAGCATATTTTGATCAGTTTTGCTTAGCTGGATATTTCTTTTTCAATTATCACCAATCTCCTGTTCTCTGCAGAAGGTATTGTGCATATTCTCACTTCCATTTAAAACAATTAACTATTCTCCCCTCCCATGGCCCTCTCAGTCACTCCTTCCAAACACAATGTTACCTAATATCATTGCATCATAACTTAGAGGAAATGTAAGGTATCAACCAAAACACTCTCTTTTTTTGTCACTGCGTTTGTAAATATATACTTGTACCACAATTATTCTAATATTTTTCTTAATTCCTGTTGCAGTAGAAACAGTTCTTTTTAGCTTTCTCAAATGCCTCTTCCTTTTCAAATTATCTGAATTTTGTCTATTTATTATTTATCAATGTTCCCTGAGTCCCTCTCCATGCAGTTAGGTTTTCATTTTTCTTAATCTTAGAAACAAGAATTGATAACTTATGCAAATATATTTAAAATGTGAATGCATCTAAAATTTTCAGATTGGGCACTTTCAAGCCAGTTATGCCAGATCATACATGCTCTCATATATATATATGAGGATATATATATATAAAGATAGCTAGAGGAAAGCAAAAGAACTGATCATTTGAGTGGGTCAATCCAGTGCCAAGTTGAAGACACTTTTACTTCCGTCTGGTTTTGTAGTATGTGTGTGCTTAGTTGCTCAGTCATGTTCAACTCTTTGCAACTTCATAGACTGTAGTCTGCAAGGCTCCTCTGTTCACGGGATTCTCCGGGTAAGAATACTGGAGTTGATAGCCATTCCATTCTCCAGGGGATCTTCCCAACCCAAGGATCAAACCTGTGTCTTCTGCAGGGCAGGCAGATTATTTACTGTCTGAGCCACCAGGGAAGCTCATCAAGTACATATATCAACATGCTAGTAAAGTTATCTTTGTTTTAAAAGACCTATATATAGAAAACTATAGAACACTGGTCAAAAAAATCAAAGATGACACAAATAGATGGAGAAATATACTATGTTCATGGATCAGAAGAATCAATATAGTGAAAATGAGTATACTACCCAAAACAATCTATAGATTCAATGCAATCTCTATCAAGCTACCAATGGTATTTTTCACAGAACTAGAACAAATAATTTTACAATTTGTATGGAAATTCAAAAAACCTTGAATATGCAAAGTAGAGAAAGAATAATGGAACTGGAGGAATCAACTTGCCTGACTTCAGGCTCTACTACAGAACTACCATCATCAAGATAGTATAGTACTGGCACAAAACAGAAATATAGATCAATGGAACAAAATAGAAAGCTAGGAGATAAATCCATTCACTTATGGACACCTTATCTTTGACAAAGGAGGCAAGAATATACAATGGAGCAAAGACAATCTCTTTAACAAGTGGTGCTGGGAAAACTGGCCAACCACCTGTAAAAGGATGAAATTAGAACACTTTCTAACACCATGACACAAAAATAAACTCAAAATGGATTAAATATCTAAATGTAAGACCAGAAACTATAAAACTCCTAGAGGAAAACATAGGCAAAACACTCTCCGACATAAATCACAGGAGGATCCTCTATGACCCATAAACAAATGGGACCTAATTAAACTTAAAAGCTTTTGCACAATGAAGGAAACTATAAGCAAGTTGAAAAGAGCCTTCAAAATGGGAGAAAATAATAGCAAATGAAGCAACTGACCAAGAATTAATTCAAAAATATATAAGCAATACCTGCAGCTCAATACCAGAAAAATAAGCAACCCAATCAAAAAATGGGCTAAAGAACTAAACAGATATTTCTCCAAAGAAGACATACAGATGGCTAACAAACACATGAAAAGATGCTCAACATCACTCATTATCAGAGAAATGCAAATCAAAACCACACTGAGGTACCATCGCATGCTGGTCAGAATCAGTTCAATTCAGTTCAGTCATTCAATCATGTCCAACTCTTTGTGACCCCATGGACTGCAGCACACCAGGATTCCCTGTCCATCACCAATTCCTGGTGCTTACTCAAACTCATGTCCGTTGAGTCATTGGTGCCATTCAACCATCTCAGCCTCTGTCGTCCCCTTCTCCTCCCATCTTTAAAAAGTATAAAAACAATAAATGCTGGAGAGGGTGTGGGGAAAAGGGAAAACTCTAACACTGTTGGTGGGAATGCAAACTAGTATGACCACTATGGAGTACACTGTGGAGATTCCTTAAGAAACTGGAAATAGAACTGCCATTAGTTCAGTTCAGTTCAGTTGCTCAGTTGTGTCCGACTATTTGCAACCCCATGAATCGCAGCATGCCAGGCCTCCCTGTCTATCACCAACTCCCGGAGTTCACTCAGACTCACGTCCATCAAGTCAGTGAAGCCATCCAGCCATCTCATCCTCTGTCGTCCCCTTCTCCTCCTGCCCCAATCCCTCCCAGCACGAGAGTCTTTTCCAATGAGTCAACTCTTCGCATGAGGTGGCCAAAATACTGGAGTTTCAGCTTCAGCATCATTCCTTCCAAAGAAATCCCAGGGCTGATCTCCTTCAGAATGGACTGGTTGGTTCTCCTTGCAGTCCAAGGGACTCTCAAGAGTCTTCTCCAACACCACAGTTCAAAAGCATCAATTGTTCGGTGTTCAGCATTCTTCAAAGTCCAATTCTCACGTTCATACATGACCACTGGAAAAACCATAGCCTTGACTAGACGAACCTTTGTTGGCAAAGTAATGTCTCTGCTTTTGAATATGTTATCTAAGTTGGTCATAACTTTCCTTCCAAGGAGTAAGCGTCTTTTAATTTAATGGCTGCAGTCACCATCTGCAGTGATTTTGGAACCCCCCAAAATAAATTCTGACACCCTTTCCACTGTTTCCCTATTTCCCATGAAGTGATGGGACCGGATGCCATAATCTTCGTTTTCTGAATGTTGAGCTTTAAGCCAACTTTTTCGCTCTCCACTTTCACTTTCATCAAGAGGCTTTTAGTTCCTCTTCACTTTCTGCCAGAAGGGTGGTGTCATCTGCATATCTGAGGTTATTGATATTTCTCCCGGCAATCTTGATTCCAACTTGTGCTTCTTCCAGTCCAGCATTTCTCATGATGAACTTTGCATATAAGTTAAAAAAGCAGGGTACAATATACAGCCTTTACGAACTCCTTTTCCTATTTGGAACCAACTGTTGTTCCATGTCCAGTTCTAACTGTTGTTTTCTGACCTGCATATAGCTTTCTCAGGAGGCAGATCAAGTGGTCTGGTATTCCCATATCTTTCAGAATTTTCCACAGTTTATTGTGATCCACACAGTCAAAGGCTTTAAAGCAGAAATAGATGTTTTTCTGGAACTCTCTTGCTTTTTCCATGATCCAGCGGATGTTGGCATTTTGATCTCTGGTTCCTCTGCCTTTTCTAAAACCAGCTTGAACATCAGGAAGTTCACGGTTCACGTATTGCTGAGGCCTGGCTTGGAGAATTTTGAGCATTACTTTACTAGCATGTGAGATGAGTGCAATTGTGCAGTAGTTTGAGCATTCTTTGGTATTGCCTTTCTTTGGGATTGGAATGAAAACTGACCTTTTCCAGTCCTGTGGACATTGCTGAGTTTTCAAGATTTGCTGGCATATTTAGTGCAGCACTTTCATAGCATCATCTTTCGGGACTTGAAATAGCTCAACTGGAATTCCTTCACCTCCACTAGCTTTGTTAATAGTGATACTTTCTAAGGCTCATTTGACTTCATTCCAGGATGTCTGGCTCTAGGTCAGTGATTACACCGTCATGATTATCTGGGTTGTGAAGATCTTTTTTGTACAGTTCTTCTGTGTGTTCTTGCCATCTCTTCTTACTATCTTCTGCTTCTGTTAGGTCCATACCATTTCTGTCCTTTATCGAGTCCATCTTTGTATGAAATGTTTCCTTGGTATCTCTAATTTTCTTGAAGAGATCCCTAGTCTTTCCCATTCTGTTGTTTTCCTCTATTTCTTTGCATTGATCGCTGAGGAAGGCTTTCTTATCTCTTCTTGCTGTTCTTTGGAACTCTGCATTCAGATGCTTATATCTTCTGTTTTCTCCTTTGCTTTTCACTTCTCTTCTTTTCACAGCTATTTGTAAGGCCTTCCCAGACAGCCATTTTGCTTTTTTTCATTTCTTTTCCATGGAGATGGTCTTGATCCCTGTCTCCTGTACAATGTCACGAACCTCATTCCATAGTTCATCAGGCACTCTATCTATCAGATCTAGTCCCTTACATCTATTTCTCACGTCATCTGTACAATCATAAGGGATTTGATTTAGGTCATATCTGAATGGTCTAGTGGTTTTCCCTACTTTCTCAATTTCAGTCTGAATTTGGCAATAAGGAGTTCATGATCTGAGCCACAGTCAGCTCCTGGTTTTGTTTTTGTTGACTGTATAGAGCTTTTCCATCTTTGGCTGCAAAGAATATAATCAATCTGATTTCGGTGTTGACCATCTGGTGATATCCAAGTGTTGAGTCTTCTCTTGTGTTGTTGGAAGAGGGTGTTTGTTATGACCAGTGCATTTTCTTGGCAAAATTCTATTAGTCTTTGTGCTGCTTCATTCCATATTCAAAGGCCAAATTTGCCTGTTACTCCAGGTGTTTCTTGACTTCCTACTTTTGCATTCCAGTCCCCTATAATGTAAAGGACATCTTTTTTGGGTGTTAGTTTTAAAAGGTCTTGTAAGTCTTCATAGAACCGTTCAATTTCAGCTTCTTCAGCATTACTGGTTGGGGCATAGACTTGGATTACTGTGATATTGAATGGTTTGCCTTGGAAACGAACAGAGATCATTCTGTCGTTTTTGAGATTGCACCCAAGTACTGTATTTCGGACTCTTTTGTTGACCATGATGGTCACTCCATTTCTTCTGAGGGATTCCTGCCCGAAGTAGTAGATATAATGGTTATCTGAGTTATATCACACATTCCAGTCCATTTGAGTTCGTTGATTCCTAGAATTTCGGCATTCACTCTTGCCATCTCTTGTTTGACCACTTCCAATTTGCCTTGATTCATGGACCTGACATTCCAGGTGTCTATGCAATATTGCTTTTATAGCATCGGACCTTGCTTCTATCACCAGTCACATCCACAGCTGGGTATTCTTTTTGCTTTGGCTCCATCCCTTCATTTTTTCTGAAGTTATTTTTCCACTGATCTCCAGTAGCATATTGGGCCCCTACTGACCTGGGGAGTTTCTCTTTCAGTATCCTATCATTTTGCTTTTTCATACTGTTCATGGGGTTCTCAAGGCAAGAATACTGAAGTGGTTTGCCATTCCCTTATGTCTCCACCATGAACCTCCCTTCTTGGGTTGCCCCATGGGCATGGCTTAGTTTCTTTGAGATAGACAAGGCTGTGGTCCTAGTGTGATTAGATTGACTAGTTTTCTGTGAGTATGGTTTCAGTGTGTCTGCCCTCTGATGCCCTCTTGCAACTCCTACCATCTTACTTGGGTTTCTCTTACCTTGGGCATGGGATATCTCTTCACAGCTGCTCCAGCAAACCTCAGCTGCTGCTCCTTACCTTGGACGAGGGGTCTCTCCTCACCGCTGCCCTTCCTGACCTTCAACGTAGCATAGCTCCTCTAGGCCCTCCTGCACCCATGCAGCCATGGCTCCTTGGATGTGGCATTGGTCCTCCGAGCTGCTGCCCTTGGCCTCGCATGCGGGGAGCTCCTCCTGGCCACCGCCCCTGACCTTGGATGTGGGGAGCTCCTCTTGGCCGTTCTTGAGCTGTATCAGTCTGGCACTCTTGGCCACTGTGTCTGACCATACAACCCAGCAATCCCACTGCTGGGCATACACACTGAGGAAACCAGAATTGAAAGAGACACATGTACCCCAATGTTCATCACAGCACTGTTTACAATAGCTAGGACATGGAAGCAACCTAGATGTCCATTGGCAGATAAATCAATAAGAAAGCTGTGGTAAATACACACAATGGGATGTTATGCAGCTATTAAAACGAACACATTTGAATTGATTCTAATGAGGTGGATGAAACTGGAGCTTGTTATACAGAGTGAAGCAAGTCAGAAAGAAAAACACCAATACAGTATATTAACGCATATATATGGAATTAAGAAAAATGGTAATGATGACCCTATATGAGAGACAGCAAAAGAGACACAGATATAAAGAACAGATTTTTAGACTCTATGGGAGAAGGCAAGGGTAGGATGATTTGAGAGAACAGCATTGAAACATGTATATTATCATATGTGAAATAGATCGCCAGTCCAGGGTTGATGCATGAGACAGGACACTCAGGGACGGTGCACTGGGATGACCCAGAGGGATGGGATGGGGAGGGAGGTAGGAGGGGGATTCAGGATGGGAGACACATGTACACCCATGGTTGATTCATGTCAATGTATGGCAAAAGCCACTACAGTATTGTAAAGTAATTAGCCTCCAATTATAATGAATTAATTAATTTTTAAAAAGTAATTTTTGTTTTGCTGTTATGGGCAATTTTTAGTTGACTTTTATTTATCTTTGAGGGTTTTGTGTGTGTGTGTGTGTGTGTGTGTTGTGCACTTAATATTTTCATAACATGAAAAGAAATAAAACCTAAAAATGAAACATGGAATTTCTTCCTATTGTGCTCCCATAGTGCTTGGGTGCCTTATTGTAAACAATGCTCAAGAACTATCAATATAACATCTTTGACATGCAATATTCCCATAGAGAAAAGAAAAATCTGATTCCATATTGAATCTTCTCCTTTCACTTTAACCTTTGTATTCTATTGCTACAAATTATCAACAAAGGGATGTTACCTATAAGCTTAAATTATATAAAATGATCCATCTCTGGGAGCCCTGCCTTCCCTGTCACAAGTACTAAGATAAAATACCTTTGTTCAGCTCACAGGAAACTTCCTGACAAGGCCCACCTGCAAATCACTGCAGAAAGGAAGAAATTAGCACAGTGTAGAACAAGGACTTTACCTCCTTCCCTTTTAGTAAAAGAAACCTGATTCTAGCTCAGGCGAGATGGTTCTTTGGAACACAAGTGCATCATCTTCTCATTCCGCTGGCTTTGTGAATAAAGTCTCTATTCCTTGCACCAGCAACTCACCTCTCAAATTTATTGGCCTATTGTATAGTGGAGATTCTCAGGTGGCTCCGTGGGTAAAGAATCTGCCTGCAACAGGAGATGCTGATTCAATCTGTTGTTTGGGAAGATCTCCTGGAGGAAGGCATAGTAATCCATTCCAGTATTCTTGCCTGGGAGGATCCCATGGACAGAAGAACTTGGCGGACTCCAGTCCATAGTGTAACAAAGAGTCATACATGAATGAAGCGACTGAGCACAAGCATAGTGAACAGTACTAGCTTGGACTCAGATTAACAGTTTGTGAAGGTTTTTTTGAGTAGTAAAAAGCAGTTTTAGTATCAATATTGACAAATAAAGATGTGGGAGGAATCAACTGACTGATATCAATTTAATAAATTGCTAAAGCCAGATTTCAGATTCTCTCAATTACTCTATTTTTATTTACTGAGTATCTGTTATATGGTGGAAGAAACAAAAATAAACATTTTTTTCTACTTTAAAATACTGAATCTACTATGTACTTTCCCAAACGTCTCACCCAGACAAGAATAGTGTTTTTTAATTAAATAAATGATGCTAATAGCTATACAGCTTTTCTCTTTTTCTTTAGTTCCCTTCCTTACATATCTTTAAATTAAAATATCTTACATCTAGTTTAATTAACATCAACAATACAGTAAATAATGACTTCATCTCTTCCTACAATGACTTAATAGAACTTGGACTGGAAGCCACCTCCACCTTAAAAAATGGAACACTAAAAACAATATGCAAAACATCAGTTTTCAGACACTGGGCAGCAGGCAGCATAAGATGTGGGTCTTGAGAGAAGAAAGATGATTTCTCTACCTTATAACCTGTGAGCAGTTTCCAGGGTGCATAGCAGAGAATATGGACCCCAATAGCAGACCCTAGAGGAAACACTGACTCTAGTTTTAAAAAAAAAATGCTGAGAATGAGGTTTCTGGTGGAGAGTCCAAAAGAGGAAAGAACAGTCTCTGACTGACTGATTTAGCTAGAGGTATTTATTTTAGTCATGTAGAAAAGTAGCCGTGTCTGGGCATTAAGTTGAAGGTAAATAATTTCACAGAACACAATAAATATTACTCTGTGATTATGATGTTGTGAGAAAAAATTTTGTTTTAAAACGTTTAAATACTAAACTTAGACATTTAGTTACCCCAGTTTTTGGCAGAGGGGGAATCCAAAGAGTGCCAGGGAATCTAACTGAATTAAGACAGAGATTGGAGTTCAGACAGGATGAAAGGATTTTTACAAAACAGAACTAGAGAGGAGTTAGCACACAGAAAGAGCTCTACATATCTAAAAAAGGTCTTTGGCATCAAGCCTTTGGCATAGTACTGACAAACACATCTATGAGAAGAAACTACCACTTATTGAAGGAGGGTAAAAAACTACTGTACGCATTAAACCACACTATTCTTAGAGCTCACAAAAGAAGAGTTTGTGTTCTCAGCAGCCAGAGTAGACTTTGTAGGCTACACAGCACAAAGTAGAATCCTAAGAATATTTGCCCAGTAGTTGGAAAAAATCTGTACTAGCCTGAAGGCTGTTTTGACACAACTTAAAAACTTTAAGCAAAGGCTTAAAATTATTTAACTGATCCTAAATAAAACTATATTGGGCCAGAACAATATATGTGTGTGTTAGTTGCTCAGTCGTGTCCAACTCTTTGCAACTCCTTGGACTGTAGCCCACCAGGCTCCCCTGTCCATGGGATTCTTCAGTCAAGAATACTGGAGTGGGTTGCCAATTCCTCCTCCAGGGGGTCTTCCCAACCCAAGGATCAAATCCAGGCCTTCTGTATTCCAGGTAGATTCTTTACCGTCTGAGCCACCAGGGAAGCCCAAAACAAACAGGAGCATGATTCACTGGCCGAGAATCGAACCCCGGTCTCCCACGTGGGAGGCGAGAATTCTACCACTGAATCACTAATGCCCCCATAACAATATATAATCATACTTAAAATAATAAATCAAAATTTAGTAGTAAAACAATTAAATCTAATTTCTGATGTCTAATAAAAAGATACTAGACATTCAAAAATATGGAAGGAATATAATCCATACGCAAGAGATGTATTATTCAATAGAAACAGATGCAGGTTATTTCATTGGCAAAAATTACCAAATATTTAAGGGGGAAATATCAATTCTATACACATTCATTCTTATGGACTGAAAGTTCATGTCCCCTCAAAATTTGTATGTTGCAGCTTCAACCCGCAGTGTGACTCTATTCGGAAATAGGACCACTGTGCAGAAAATTAAGGTTAAATGTGGTTGTGTTCTCTTTCTCCACCCCGTGTACACACAAGAAGAGGTGTCTACCTACTACATGCCAGAGCAAATCCTCACGGGAACTGAGTGGCTCGCACCTAATTAGATTCTGTATGTCAAAACTGTGAGACTATAAGCTGCTTACTGAAAGACATTTTTAAGAAAATAAAAGGCAAGCCACCAAGTGCAAGAACATATTAGCAAAACAAATCTGACAAATAATTGCACCAGAGTATAAGAAGAATTCTTAAAGCGTAGATCTTTCTGACCCAGGGATTGAACACTGGTCTCCTAAAAGGCAGGCAAATTATTTACTGTCTTGAGTTCCCAGGGAAGTCCTAGTAATAAGATAAAAGCTCTAATTAAAAACTGGATAAAATATTTGATTAGACACTCTGAAGGAGAGAGCAAATTAGCCACAGTGGCATGTTCAGACTCTCTCGCCCCACGTTTTGCAAGGAATGAGTATGTAACAGCTGAGATCTCTTGTAGCACTGTGCATGCACATGATGAAGTACTCATTTGGTCACCAGCTACTTTGTGAGGAACGCCTGCATGAGCTTCACCATGAAAGCCCTAGCTGCTGCTTATTTGGAGAAGGAAATGGCAACCCACTCCTGTGTTCTTGCCTGGAGAATCCCAGGGCTGGTGGAGCCTAGTGGGCTGCCATCTATGGGGTCGCACAGAGCTGGACACGACTGAAGCGACTTAGCAGCAGCAACTGCTGTATTGGGGCTACATAGGAGCACCACAATGGTTACATTATATGAGGTTATGTTTAGGCTCTGTTATGGTTATGTTGTGGCTGCTGCTCTGGTCGCTGCATCAGCCAGGAGAGAGACTGTGTTATGGCTGCTGTGCCAGCCAGGAGAGAATGAACATGTCTGCAGTTCCTATGGCTCCTTGAATCTCTTTCCAGCTTCTTAGCTTGTGCCTTGCCTACCCTGGTTCAGTGAACACTACAAACAGTATGAACAGCAAGACAATTGGCTTCACGAACACGAACAGCAATACACACTCCCACAAAGAAGTTTTATAAATTTCAAGAAAGTAAATGAAAAAATGCTCATCATTAGGGCAATGCAAGATAAAACCAATGAGATACCAAAAATCACATCAGAAGTTTAATATTCCTAACAATTGACAAGGTCATAAATCAACAAAGTCTCATCAATTGCTTGCTGCTGCTGCTGCTGCTAAGTCGCTTCAGTCGTGTCCGACTCTGTGCGACCCCATAGAGGGCAGCCCACCAGCTTCCTCCGTCCCTGGGATTCTCCAGGCAAGAATACTGGAGTGGGTTGCCACTTCCTTCTCCAATGCATGAAAGTGAAAAGTGAAAGTAAAGTCGCTCAGTCGTGTCCGACTCTTAGCGACCCCATGGACTAGAGCCTACCAGGCTCCTCCGTCCATGGGATTTTCCAGGCAAGAGTACCGGAGTGGGGTGCCATTGCCTTCCCCCATCAATTGCTTATAGGAATGTAAAACATTTCAACTACTTTGGAAAATTTGACAACTTTTTCACAAATTTAAGCAAAAACATCATACTACTCAGTAACAATGCCATGTATGTGTGCATGACAAATTGCTTCAGTTGTGTCCGACTCTGTGTGACGTTATGGACTGTAGCCTGCCAAGCTCTTTTGTCCATGGGACTCCCCAGGCAAGAATACTGGAGTGGGTTGCAATTTCCTCTTCCAGGGGATCTTCTGACCTGTGATCGAAACTTCATCTCTTACATATTCTTTAATATCAGGCAGTTTCTTTCTTTTGTGAGCTTATTTCTTTTTTTTTAAATTTTATTTTATTTATTTCTTTCTTATTTTTTAACTTTACAATATTGTATTGGTTTTGCCATATATCAACATGAATCCACCACAGGTATACACGTGTTTCCCATCCTGAACCCTCCTCCCTCCTCCCTCCCCGTATCACTACTACCACCTGGGAAGCCCAACGATGCCAAACAACCCTCATATCCTGAAGAGAAATTAAAGTTTTATATTAATTAAAAAAACCTTTATTTTAATCTTAAACATTCTTAGAAGATTTATTAATAAAATCCTTAAACCATAAATAGACTAAATGTCCATCAGCTTGTTGAACGTCCATATTGCAAAGTGTGTTATATCCATACAATGAAACAGCACCCAGCAATTCCATAAAACTTATATATAATTATAATTATTAAATAACTATAATGTATAATTATGATAATTGGTTCATACATATTATAATTATATACATATATAAAATATTTGACATACATGTATATAATATTTGTATTATATATAATTACATAGAAGAATCATAAAGGCAATGTGATAAGTGAAAATAGCCTGACTCATAAGAGTACCTATTATATGATTTCATTTAAAGAAATTCCTAGAAAAGGCAAAGCTAAAGTGATAAAAACCATGTCAGCTGCCAGTGGCTCAGTCTAGGATATGGATAAGAAACTTAATTTAAAAGGACACAAGGAAACTTTTCAAGATGGTGTAAATGTTCTATATGGTGACTGTTGTTGATTCACAATTACATCAGATCAGATCAGTCGCTCAGTCGTGTCCGACTCTTTGCGACCCCATGAACTGCAGCACGCCAGGCCTCCCTATCCATCACCAGCTCTCGGAGGTCACTCAGACTCACATTCATCGAGTCAGTGATGCCATCCAGCCATCTCATCCTCTGTCGTCCCCTTCTCCTCCTGCCTTCAATCCCTCCCAGCATCAGAGTCTTCTCCAATGAGTCAACTCTTCGCATGAGGTGGCCAAAATACTGGAGTTTCAGCTTCAGCATCATTCCTTCCAAAGAAATCCCAGGGCTGATCTCCTTCAGAATGGACTGGTTGGATCTCCTTGCAGTCCAAGGGACTCTCAAGAGTCTTCTCCAACACCACAGTTCAAAAGCATCAATTCTTTGGCGCTCAGCCTTCTTCACAGTCCAGCTCTCACATCCATACATGACCACAGGAAAGACCATAGCCTTGACTAGGCGAACCTTTGTTAGCAAAGTGATGTCCCTGCTTTTGAATATGCTATCTAGGTTGGTCATAACTTTCCTTCCAAGGAGTAAGCGTCTTTTACTTTCATGGCTGCAGTCATAGTTTTATAAAATTCATTGAACAACACACTTGAAATTTATTAATGGAATCATACTTTACAAAAGTGAATTTGAAAAAACTAATTGTAATAGAAGAAATGAAAAGTAATTGGCCATAAAATCTATGCTTAAGGGCATACAGAAAAGCTGTTCTTTTAATGTTTAACATAATGATATTTCCAAAGTTTCACTTGGACTTTCACAATGCCAGTCATTGGTTTTGAACATTTTTAAAAAATATAAATGAGTCAATTAAGATGAAATGGTAACTTAGATGAACACATGCCAATGTTATCTGTGGAAAAATAGAGGCTGAGAGAAAATGAGGAGGGAGAGAGACAGAGGGACATAGAGAAAGACAGAGAAAAGAGGGAAGAAATCCACAAATCTATAAAAGGAAAGAGGGACTAAAACGAGTGGATTTATAAGGGAAGAAAACAAAGATAGGTGAAAATGACAATGTAGAATAGACGCAATCAGAATGGGATGAAGGAGGAACTGGAAGGCTCATAAATTAAAAATGTGTTGGCAATTCCCATCTTCATCTCCTGATTTCAAACATGTATATATTCAATTATTCTTTCAACAAATATCTATGAAGCACCTACTATGGGTCAGACACAGCTGAATATACAGATGACACATTAATAAATTAAACAAAAATTTCTCCTTTCAATTAATATTTTAGTGAGAGAAAAATCTATTTTCATAATTTTTGGAAAGTATTTAAAACTTCTCTGCTGATCTAGAAGGAGAGGCTATTTCTTGGGGCTATCCCTCTAGCCATGTATGTGCATGCACACACACGCATACATACATACACACACACATACACAAAGGAGATCAGTGTTAAGGTACTAAAGGTTGATAAATAACCAAAGGCAGGAATGTGGGAAGAACTATGTGGGAATCATCTCCTGATTCATGCATGAAGGGATTCTACACATTAATTAATCACAGCCCCATCTTTCCTGGGTCCACTACCTTTGCAAAGTATGGTCTTCCTGAGGGCTGCCTTAACTTCACGGTTTCTCAGACAGTAAATGATAGGGTTTAGGAGTGGGACAATGGCAGTGTACAGCACAGACACCATTTTGTTGGAATTATAGGCATACATAAGCTTAGGGCAGGCATAAGTGAAAAGGGTGGTGGAATAGAAGAGAACTACAACTGCTAGGTGAGAGGCACAGGTGGAAAATGCCTTGTGGCATCCTTGAGAAGAAGGGATCCTGAGAACAGTGATGAGAATGGTGGCATAAGATGCCACTACTACACAAAGGGGAACAGCAATGACCATGAGGGCCAAGAAGAAATCCACTAGTTCAGCTTGTGAGGAGTCCTCACAGGAAATATTGAGGAGTGGGGAAATATCACAAAAGTAGTGATTGATACGAGGTGTGCTACAGTAGTGAAGTCGGGCTATGAAAACTATCTTAATCATGGCAGTCATGAGTCCACAGAACCAGCATCCTGCAGCCAGTGTACCACAAAGCTGGTTGGTCATGATGAGTGGGTACCGTAGTGGGTTACAAATGGCTACATAGCGGTCAAAGGCCATTGCAGCAAGGAGGATGTACTCAGTGCAGACAAAGGTCACAAAGAAGTAGAGCTGAGTCATGCAACCATTGAAGGAAATTGTCTTGTCATGACTGAGGAAGTCTATCTGCATCTTGGGGCTGATGACTGTGACATACCACATCTCCAGGAAAGAGAGGTTGCTCAGAAAGAAGTACATGGGCTTGTGCAACTGTCTATCACTATAAATGATGAGGATGATTAGAAAGTTCTCTACAAGTGTCAGATGATAAATTGCCAGGAAAACAAAGAAGAGGAGTAGCTGGAAGGCTGGTCGTGTTGGAAATCCCAAAAGAACAAAATGTGTTGTCACTGTATGGTTATCTTCTTCCAGAACCTTGGTAATCATAACTGGCTGTGAACATAGACAAAATCAGTTCCTTCTATGTCCCAAGCACCAACCTACAGTTTTTGACTATAGAGCCCACTGCCTGGAAACTCATCACAGTAGAAGCTCTCTGGCCTTTGTATCTTTACTTTCTTCCAAATTATGATTAGAAAATCAAAACTTTTCAGCCAAAATGTACTTTCAGGAGTTCATGCTTTATTATTTTTTTTTTTCAAATTAATCTGAGAATGCATCCAACATCACACAGAAGTGGAGTTTAAACCTCCTAACTCTCAGCTTTATCCTTTCCCAATACATCAGTTAAATGTATTGGGAGGATGTTAGACATAGGAGAATGGCCTTTATACCAACCTTTAAGCAACACATTTTCATCTACTGAATATGGAAAGAAGGTGGAGGGCTCATTTGCTCATTTCCCATATATAGTTGTGTAGGTTGTTATCTGTAAAACAGATAGATGCCTCCTATTTCTTGACCTATTTAACTGTGCTGTAAAGCTTGAGTGAAATGATATTTGATCAAATACACAGGATTCATAGCAAATTCAATGTGAATATGCACTGGCTTCTCAGAGAACAAAATTGAATTGGTAGTTTAAAAGGTAATGTGGAGAAAAATAACACTCCAACACTACTGGTGGGAATATAAACTGATATAGCCATTATGGAGAACATTAGGGAGATTCCTTAAAAAAAACTAGAAATAAATATTCCATATGACCCGACAACTCCATTACTGTGCATATACCCTGAGAAAACCACAATTCTAAAATATACATGTACTCCAGTGTTCACTGCATCACTATTTACAGTAGCCAGGACATGAAAACAACATAAATGTCCATCTACAGATGAATGAATAAAGAAGATGTGGTACATGCATACAATGGAATATTACTCAACTATAAAGAGGAATGAATTTGAGTCAATGGTAGTGAGGTAGATGAACCTGGAGTCTGTTATACAGAGTGAAGTCAGAAAGAGAAAAACAAATGTCACATATTAATACATGTATATGGAATCTAGAAAAAAATGGTACTGATAAACCTATTTTCAAGGAAGGAATGGAGATACAGATGTAGAGAATAGATTTGAGGACCCAATGGGGAAAGGAGAGGGTGGTATGAATGAAAAAAGTAGCATTAATATATATATATATACACTATTATGAGTTAAATAGATAGCTGGCAAGATGATGCCATATAACACAGGGAACCCAGTCTGGCACTCTGTGATGACCTAGAGGAGTGGGATGGGGGAGAGGAGAGAGGTTCAGGAGAAAGGGATTATATGTATAATTATGGTGATTCATATTGTACAGCAGAAGCCAACAGAATGTTGTAAAGCAATTTTCCTTCAATTAAAAAACATATTTTAAAAGAGGTAAAAGAGGTAATATTTCCCTTGATACAATTCATTGTATAAGATGATATCTTAGAAGTATGAAAAAAGTACATTTAAATCTCACTTTTGTCCCCACTCTAGTTAGGAGAAGATATTACATAACTTTTAGAATATTATTTATTTTATTTCTAAGGTGTGTGTAAATAACATTACATTACATTTTGTGAACATCTAATGAGTTCTAGAGTTTAAATTAAGTTCCTATAGATGTTTGCTGTTATCATTTTAGGATTCACCACTAACCTCCCCAAAAGCTTGCCAAGAAACCAACAAAGATCTTCTGTTAATAATAAAGATGGAGGAGACTCTAAGACCTTTTCAAAGGCATTAAAGAACTCATAACTTGTTTGAAAGTAATATCCAAAGAATGAAGTAAAGAGATGCCTTTTACCATTAGTGACCCTTCTGCATTCCTGACCAGTCATTCAGCAAAACCTATGGTCTTCTGGACTGAGTTGAGAAACATTCTAAAAACTGCTAGAAGCTAAAGGATGCCTTACCTTTTCCAATCTTTCTCTGTGTCTTACTGCTTGATTCTTCTTTTCTGTTCTTATCTAGAGCCAGTCAGTCTTGTGCTCTGTGTATCTCAACAATCTTGCTTTTATTTACATAAAGATGGGGGACAGTAGAGAATGTTATTTATTTATTTTCCTGAGGAAACAATCATGGAGTAAAAGAGATAGAAAGCCCACCCCATCCATTTCCCTCGTCCTGCTTAGATCTCAGCTTTAGGATCCCAAAGAAAGGCAGAAGAGTCAACTCAATTATCCATGTTTGGAGAGGAAAATTGGCTTCCCGGGTGGTGCTACTGGTAAAGAAGCTGCCTGCCAATGAAGGAGATGTAAAAGACACAGGTTTGATTCCTGGGTCTGGAAGATCCCCTAGAAGAGGGCATGGCAATCCACTCCAGTATTCTTGTCTGGAGAATCCCATGAACTGTAGGAGTCTGATGGGCTACAGTCCATAGGGCTCAAAGAGTCAGACACTACTGAAGTGACTTGGCACACATGCAAAAGAGGAAAATAGACACTGTTAACCAAAAGGTGAGCAATTTATAATAGTGCAAATTCAACAATTTTGTCTTCTGTTGGAATATGGACACACACACATGCACACACACACATACACACAACACAAAACTTGGCCTTGCTCACTAGTCTAGGATTCACTAGGTAGTTGGACAGTGGAGCTTATAAATAAGGCAAGGTCTATGAATTCTCCCTCATTGTAAGTTATTTTCTTTCTTCTGAGAATTAAACTGTACCTTTGAGATGCTACTACACTGCCAGATGTGCCAAGAGCACAGCTTTAAGTTGTACCTCTGAAAACAGTTTTAAAGAAAATTTCTCTGAGAAATAAAACTTTAGAGTGTGAAGAATCAAATTGTCAGGATAAGAGCCAAGAGCTAGGTGAAGATTCCAGCATCTTGGAACTCAAACACATTTGGTAGCAATAGATCTGTTCCTTGGAGCCCACCCTCAACTATCCATGTGGACTTAGCTCATAGAATTATAATATTTTAAAACCAATGGAATTTTAGTTCAACTTCTTGTTTTGTTCATGTAGTGGAAGTGAATCCCAGAGTGCTTAAATGACTTTGTGAATGTCAAGCAACTATAAAGTGGCAAAGTAGCAATTTATTGATAACATTTCAGCCCTTGGCAAAATGGTTATCTAACAAACTCTGTTCAGTTTAATTTCTTCTATGGACCAATAATCTAAGCATAAGTGAGGCACTTCATCTTACATCTTAGCTTGCTTTGAACAGAATTCTAAAAGTTAATGTAAGATATAAAACTGTGCTGAAAATGCTTCTCTGAGGTAGACTCTAATTTTCTGAGAGACTGTCTTCTGAGTTATATTCCTCAGTTTGGCTCAGATCAAACTCTTTTCTACTCCTAGTATAGGTTTTTTATTGATTATTTTCATTGACGTGATTATACTATTGCTTTCCAGGTGGTCTGACATGGTATAATGTGCTAGAACACTAGAACTAAAGAACATCAAACAAGTCAAGAATACATTCCTTCGGGGCTTCAAAAAAAGGAAAAACAGATCAATGTGGACATAACATGGCACTGGGGAAGATAGTCTTACAATACTGAAGGAGTACCACACTGGAACCTCAGCAAGGGAGGCTTTTTATATTTATGTTCAACATGGATATTCTTTACTTCTGGCCAATAACAGCATAGGTAAAACATATGTTTGATAGACCACAGACAGACTGCTTTAGTTACCATAAAATTCAAGTTAACTCATGTATTAGTCAGAATGACTTTCTTGTACCTCAGTATGTGAACATTCCTTTTATCCATAAGTAGAAAATAAAATTATACTTAGGAATAAAAAAATAATAAAAGTTAATGTAAATCTTACAATCATAACATTTTTTTTAAAAAAAAAAAAAAACTGTATTTCACAAGAATAGAGTTCCAGAAGCAGAGGATCGTATTGCTGCAGGGAACCTCATAAATCAAATGATTTTGTTGTTGTTTAGTCACTAAATCATGTCTGACTCTTTTGTGACCCCATGGACCGTAGCTCACCAAGCTCCTCTGTCCATGGGACTTCCTAGGCAAGAATACTGAAGTGGGTTGCCATTTCCTTCTCCAGGGGATCTTCCTGACCCAGGGATTAAGCCAGCGTTTTTTGCATTGGCAGGTGGATTCTTTACCACTGAGTCACCAGGGAAGCCCTAAATGATTTTAGTCCTTGCTAATTTTGTAAGTATTAACCTAACTTTTGCCTGATCCTCTCTAGGAACAGAAAATAGTGTCTAAACTACAGCCATACTTTAAAAAAAGAAACCACTGATTGGGAGATACAGGGCCTTCTCCAAGGGAACATAGTGGTGCCACATTCATGGATTCTGCTTCTGTTTTCTGAAGCTTCAAAGAATAAGTCTCATTTCTTTCTGCAAGGATAGCTTTCATGCTCTGAAAATAGCTATCAGCTCTGTAAACCTCAATCCCCAACCCAAACCCACTAATCTATTACCCCTGTCTCATGCTCCCTTGTCTTTCTTTCTCTAGACTAAATCATTCAAAAAAAAATTTTTTTTGTCTCATCCAGCTGTTATTCCCTCTGAAGTTTTTGATTATCCTTCCTGAATAACTCCAGTTAAACTGGAACATTTAATGAGGAGAAATGTCAGAAAACTATGTACAGTAGCACAATATTTAAGACTTAACTTCATTCTGAAAACAGTCATCAGGAACAGCTTTATCTCATTGAGCCTGCCAGCAAAAAGGATCAGGAGGCTCTGATTTGCAAGGGAGGATATAAATAAGTCTTCCCAAAAGGTAATGGGTTATCAGTGCAGTGGTCATGCTGGGATGGGAAGGAAATTGCTGTTGTCTGGGGAGAAATAGGTGCCTAAGACTAGAAGTGAGGGGCAAGGGAGAAAACTTGTACAGTCAAAGCACTCCCAGAAGTAGAGGCATTTGAAGTTGTCATGCCAGCTCTGTGGAGAGGATGCCCCAAATCTCCAGAGTACGACACAGGTAAAGAGATGTGGAAGGATAATCATTTGTGTTCAACATAACAATTATTGCAGGGAGATGAGAAAAAGGTATAGGTTGGGCAGAGGCCAACATACTAGTCTTGGACCCTCAATGACAAGACATTTTATAAAGGAGAGAAACATAATTTTACTCCTTCAAATCAGTTTTAAAAGGATGTAATTCTAGTCTATCTCCCTTTTTCCAGAATCTCTTAGGAACAAATATGCTTCAGGTCTATGTGCATTGCAATTCCCAAGTTTGTAGCAGGGCAAGATAATTATCTGTGATTCAATGACCCTTCTGCACCTCTCAGTCTCTGAGTCGATTTTGAAGACTCCAATGGAAAAAATCTATGTGTCATATCCCTGACCCCATATACCCTTTATAACTTTTAAAACCCATGGCTTCTATTTTGAAATAAGTTTTATTCTCATCTAGTGAGATTTAGAATAATGATTGAATTTCTGTATGTCTCATTTGAACATGATAATCTTTGTAGTTTATCTCAAGATCCCAATTTGAGAATAAATGTGACCATATGATGAATTTTGTGAACAGTCAACACAATGGAAAGGGAAATTTACCTTCTTCCTGTTATGGTACTATGAAGAGAAGTGAAATCTTCTTTATCTTCTAAGGATTTAAGTTACCAAAACTGCAAACACTGTCACACTCACCAGCCCCTGTCCGTATTTAACATAAAAACAAACATACATATTTACATACCTCTATTCCAACTATTGCTCTTCAATACATGTATTTATCCGTGTACTCTCATACATGAGAGTTTTATCTCTTTCTGACTCAAATCAGAGTATACCTGAACCCTGCACTTTGCAAGGCATAGTTTGGGGCTATGCATTAAACTAAAATATCTTCAGGAGGGCAATTTTTAGAGAATCAGGCATTTTGCATCTACAGTGTGTTCTTCAGTAGTAGACATGATAATCTATATTACACAATATCCCTGAATTCCTAACATTTTTCATACATCATAATACACATAGGTGCTGAAGAAATCTTTGTTGATTTGAAATTCATATAAGTACATAGTTTATGCCCCAACTACACATTCTTGCTATGCTACTAATTATAGACTCAAAGATAACAAACTTTAAAAAAAAATCAATCCACGGAAAGCTCCAAAGAATCAATGATTTACATAAAAATTTAAATTTTCATATGCCCTCTGCTTCCCTTCATAACAATGAATAATTAAAAGCTGGCCAAATTTTCCTTTTGGAAATATCTGAGTCTTTTTTTTTTTTTTTTTTCAACTCACTGTTTTATCAGTGATGGAACTTATGACTTTTCCAAGCCTCGTTCAGGAATGGTCAGCTTGCATGGAGAAAAGAGAAATCATATAGACCAGGAGAAGGAAGGTACTGTCCCTGAGCCTAGAGAGTTGCTGGCAAATCTGGTGTGTCTCTGCTCAGCATGAAGAAGAAATAGAATGGATCTATTTGTGCTTTTGCCTGTTTCTAAGCTACGGAAAAAAAAAAAAAAAAAAAAAAACAATTCCCTTCCACACACAGAGGGCTTCCCAACAGGCACAGGCCTCAGGAAAGTATTTGGCTTTTCTAGGGCTCAAGGGGATACTTGGGGAATGTTAAGGGAAGAGCTAGAAAGTTAAGTGGAGTCTAGAGGAACAAGAGAGACCTTCAAGTGGCTTAAAGCACACTGCCCTCCTTTTTAACAGATTCTGGGGAAGAGGAATGTGGGGGAAGAGTGTGTGTGTGTGTGTGTGTGTGTGTGTGTGTGTGTGTGTGTGTGTCCCCCTCTATTTCGGGGGAATGGTCTCACAAATAATAAGATCCTCCTGGGGATGATAGTGCTTATAACCCAAATCATTCAACATAACATAAGAATGATATCCATCCATTCTTATTTGGAGACCCAAGTATATGAACAATCACACACATACAAATTCCAAATACACTAAGGTACTGTGTACACAAATATCAACTCCATACAATGACATGATTCTCATGCATAAGTGACTTAATAGATATAACAAAAAGTATTATACTTGTATAAAGTCTGTATTTTGTAAATGGAGTAAGGATACCTGTATGTTTACTCTTACTATCTCTAAATAGCACATATTCAGAAGCTATAATGTAAGGGTATTCAGAGAAGATAGAAAGTAATAAGATTATATAGAAAGTACACTGGGATATAAATTGGAAAATTACTTCTTTAGATGTATAGAGTTGCATATGCTGTACATGGGTTACAATACCTGCACACCAGAGATGATTGGTTAGTCATAGAAACACAGGCCCAAGAGCAGGGCAGCAAGTTAACAGTATCTGTGGGGATTTTATGTATCTTACTATGAAGAATGTTGACTAGTGAAGGAGCCTATCATTTTATGGAGTTAGGATAGATGAGGAGCAGTCAAGATAAAACAACCTTCCCAGATACATAATTAGGATATTTATTAAAGTGACAAAATTCCTTTAAGAAAAAGAAAAAATTTTCAGATTACGATGATCCTTGCTCTTATTTGGTATTTATTTATTTAGTAAATATTTATTGAGCATCTTC